>JBBDGP010000386.1:2102500-2298297 GCA_037952835.1 Lithobates septentrionalis
CAATCAGGGGCATTTTTTAAGTGAGCCACTGTGATATCACAGGGAGTTATTCCCCTTGAACCATTCAAGGTCTTTGACTGATGGCATGGGGGCTGTTGTCTTTGTGATGTAGGATCACTGAATTTTACGGAGATGCATTGAAATGCTTTTACGGTCATGGAGCCTGCTCACCAGCAACTGTGGGGTCTTGCTGGACCCACAGAGGAGTTTATCGAAGTTTTGAAACAATGGGAGCAACACACCAGCTTGAATAGACCGTTTAATAGATTTTTGGAACAGCCAATGTGTTTCGGTGGCTCGGCACTCCCCTGTCATCAGGGCTAAAAAACAGATAAGATAAGCACTTGGATTTGAAAAGCTGTGACATTGGCATCGGGGGCTGTGACATAGGCACAATAAGCTGTGCTCAGCTAAAATGAGAACGGATACATGACCACTATACTATAAATAAGCTTTTGCATTTGACTATGGAAAAATGATGGAAGTTCTAAATATGCAATGGTTTGCAACCTTCAATTAAATGATAACTGGTAACTCTTCAATGAAGGTCTTTATTTGGGCACTTCCAAAACTTTTTAAACAAAAGGGCCAGTTTAAAGTCCTTCAGGCTTTAGGGGCGCAGACTGTGACCAGTGGGATTAGAAAATATGCCAGCGTCAGTGGGACAAAACAATGTCCCATCCTTGATTCTAGTGGTAGAAATAATGTACCACTGTTGGAATTCAAGGGAGGAATAGTAGTGCCCCATCATTTGTGTGGATGGAATGGTGCCCCAAGGGCAAGACAAAGGCAGGCAAAGGGCCACATCCGGCCTGCGGGCCACAGTTTGGAGACCACTGTCCTAGACCATAGAGGCAATTGGAGACGATCAAGTCTCTGGTCACCTCTATTGCCATTAGAAGCAACCGCGGAAATGGATCCCGGGCTCCCCAGAAGACACAGCACCGGTGAGCAGCAGAAGGAGGATGCCGGCTCCTCCCCCTGCTTGTAAAAGTGATCCTTCAGCTAATGAGCCACTTAGATGACTTTTATAGGGTAGGGAATTGCCGGCTGAAAATTTTGATACTGGGGTTATAGCTGACTAACTGCAGCCATAGTCCCAGTATGAACATAATGTGATTTGGCGGGAAAATTGTGAATTTATCTTTGTTTATTGACTAGCCATTTATTACCATTTCGTTTATGACTTACTACCGTATTTACCATCACATGAATACTGTGTAATATTGTTCCAATGCCCAGTTGGTTATACGACATGGATGGATTACCTTATCACAGATGTGAAGAGCAAATATAACACTTAGAAGTCCTGTGGAGGGGTACCGGCCATGATTCATCAACCATCGGTCGTACACATACTTCATGAATTCTGGGTTATAGACAAGGATCTGTTGAGCAAAAAAAAGAAGGATCAGCATACAAGAACAATTATGACGCCAATGCCGGTCATATCCATGTACAGCAAGAAGATTTCAACATGTGCTGCATAGGCACAATACATTTTGTAGATGCTCCCTATAAGAGAGAAAAGCTTGACTTTTTGAGATCAAGTTCATTTTAAAGTGGACTTAACTCAAAAAGTGAAGAACAAACATGTACAGCTGCGGCCAAAAGTTTTGAGAATGACACAAGTATTAATTTTCACAAAGTCTGCAGCCTCAGTTTTTATGATGACAATTTGCATATACTCTAGAATGTTATGAAGCGTGATCAGATGAATTGCAATTAATTACAAAGTCCCTCTTTGCCACGAAAATTAACTTAATCCCATAAAAAACATTTCCACTGCATTTGTGAAGGAGGCTTCAGGGAGCCCAAGAAAGTCCAGCAAAATAAAGAGCATCTGCGGATCTTCCAAAGCAAAATTATAAAATTCATCTGGGGTTCCTCTGGACACTGCCTATCCAGGCAATGTTTATCTAGACCTAGGACGCAGGGAGGGTTGGGGTTACCCAACCTACTGTGGTATTACCAAGCGGCACACTTGGCACAATTGTTGACCGTCTATACACGTTTAGAGAAACCTGATTGGGTGCATATAGAACGGCAAGCAGTCCCCACACACACATTAGACTTCTTACTCTGGTGTCCTCATAAAGATCGTCCTCCTACAGCATAATGTCTCCGATACTGTCCCACTCTATTTCCCTTTGGGAAGGCCTGAAAATCCTCCCCGCTCTAATCTTGGACATGCAACCTTTAGCCCACATCTTTCACAATCCCAAGTTCATTCCGGGAATGAACATTAAAGCCTTCAGGTGGTGGTTAGACAAGGGATTATACCGCATTGGACACTACCTTACCCCACTTGGCCCGCTCTCGCTCAGTTATTCTAAAAGCAACTTAGAGATACCTGACTCTGAGAGGTTTAGATTCATGCAAATATCCCACTTCTTAAACTCTCAATGGAAAAATAAACCAGAACCCCCAAAGTGGACAGCAAATGAGCAATGGTGTGGCCAAGTCACAGAGCAGAGCGGGGGGGCATCTCCACAATATACCTGTCACTTGCATCAGACAACTCTAAATTATCTTACATGATGGCTTGGGAGAAAGAGCTACGGGACAGCTGGGCCGTGGAGGTGTGGAATAGACACTTTCTCCGATCCTACAAAGGTATGCACAACACTGCCCTGATTGAAGCAAATCTAAAAGTGTTAACCAGGTGGTACCTAGTTCCAATCAAGTTAGCTAAAATGTTCCCTTCTGCCTCTTCTCAATGCTTTAGAGGCTGTACTCTTTCAGGGTCCATGATTCATGTATGGTGGGACTGCCTGAGAATCAGAGGATTCTGGAACAGATTATTCCACATGATACGCAAGGTTACACCGGATGTCAGGTCCCCAAAGATTCCCTCCATAGCACTACTAAATGCCCCGGTCCCTAAAACCACCAAAGCCACCCAGAATATAATTTTCTTTATCCTTTTGGGAGCAAAACTAACCACAGCACGAGCTTGGAAACAACCGAACGTCTCCGTGCCAAACAAAAAATTTGTTGGGTGATGGCACAAGAAAAAATGGTCAGCTCTCTGACGGACTCAGCTGCTAAGTTTGAGGCAACATGGGAACCCTGGGCATCCTATATAGGCATTTCAAGTTAATATGGAGAATAATAAATTCAAGATTAATCACTGCGTTAGTATTGGTAATAAAGCAGCTGATATAAATTGTATGGTGACAATAAGAAACATAAAAACTAATGGTACGCAGTGCTAGAAATATAGTATTACAAATAGAAGTCCATAGTGTTTGAAATAAAGTCCTTATTCAGGGGAAAAAGCTGGAATCATCCACAGTGTAGACAAAAATATAAATTAGGTGAATACGGTCTCATCCTCCACCGAACATCAACACACCAGGCCTCTTACCAAAAAGAATGGACCACTTAATCACAGGTGGTCAAACAGGCATGATAAATCCACAGAGCCACAAAACCATTAATGGAGATCACAGATGGCTGGGTCATCGTGACGTTGACGCTGCAACGTGTCGACCGCGGCCATCTTTGTGGTTGGAAACAAATGCTACTTATACAGTCTGCTGCTTTCTGTACATGCTCGTTTTTATTTGCTGAAATGTGAGTACCCTGGACTTTTCTTTAATAAATGTGACTCTGGTTTTATAATACTACACCACGAGGAGTTCCTTCTTTTATATTTTATGCATGCACCTCTGATTATTTGGTGAGACTACAAGACCCAGCCATCTGTGACCTCCATTAATGGTTTTGTGGCTCTGTGGATTTATCATGCCTTTGACCACCTGTGATTAAGTGGTCCATTCTTTTTGGTAAGAGGCCTGGTGTGTGGATGTTCAGTAGACGATAAGTCCGTATTCACCTAATTTGTATTTCTGTCTACACTGTGGGTGATTCCAGCTTTTTCCCCTGAATAAGGACTTTATTTTAAACACTATGGACTTCTGTTTGTAATACTATATTTCTAGCGCTGCGTACCATTATTTAATATGGAGAATAAAGATAGGGGCACAGGAGGGGGATCACGAGGGGCTGGCTAATTTCCTTAATATCTGAACCTTCTTTCTTTTCTTTCTTCTTTCAGATTATTCTTCCTTCCTTAAAAATACAACTTCGCACTCATCTCATAGTGCACCATTTTACTTATGATTACCTTTATGATCAAAGATAGGTTATTCAGAGACCTAGGATAGGCAACACCTTGACTGCTTAACAACGTAAGCACAGGCTATAGCCATAGGGGCCAAATGACTGATTGCTATCTATTAAGCTCAGATTAACACCTTTGTTCCACAGCCACCAGTCCGCTATTCTCCCGAGGGAGTGATAAGATTAACAGTCTCGTATTAACAGTTGTTTTTTGTGTAACCCGAAGGTCTCTGTAACCTGTATCAGTTCTATGTCGCATTTGACATTTATTGTTCAACATATTATTTGTAATGGAATGTCGCACGTTATTGACCATAAAAACGTATTGAAAAAAAAAAAAAAAGAGAAAGTCCAGCAAGCGCCATGACCCTCCCCTACAGTTGATTCAGCTGCGGGATCGGGGCACCACCAGGGCAGAGCTTGCTCAGGAATGGCAGCAGGCAGGTGTGAGTACATCGGCACGCACAGGGAGGCGAAGACTTTTGGAGGATGGCCTGGTGTCGGGAAGGGCAGCAAAGAAGCCGCTTCTCAAGGAAAAACATCGGGGACAGACTGATATTCTGCAAAAGATACAGGTATTGGACTGCTGAGGACTGGGGTAAAGTCATTTTCTCCGATGAATCCCATTTACGATTGTTTGGGGCTTCCAGAAAAAAACCTTGTCTGGAGAAGAAAAGGTGAGCGCTACCATCAGTCCTGTGTTATGCCAACAGTAAAGCATCCTGAGACCATTCATGTGTGGGGTTGCTTCTCAGCCAAGGGAGTGGGCTCACTCACAATTTTGCCTAAAAACATAGCCATGATTAAGAATGGTCTCAAAAAACATCCTCCAAAAGCAACTTCTCCCAACCATCCAAGATAGTGACGGACAATGCCTTTTCCAGCATGATGGAGCACCTTGCCATAAGGCAAAAGTCACAACTTAGTGGCTTGAGGAACAAAACCACAAAATGTTGGGACCATGGCCAGGATCCTCCCCAGACCTTAATCCCATAGAGAACTTGTGGTCAATCCTTAAGAGCCGGGTGAACCCCCCCACAAATTCTGACAGACTACAAGCACTGATTATGGAAGTATGGGCTGCCATCAGTCAAGATGTGGCACAGAAGTTGACAGCATGACAGGGCGAATTGCAGAGGTCTTGAAAAAGAAGGGTCAACACTGCAAATATTGACTCTTTGCATAAACATCAATAAAATCCTTTGACACTTGAAATGCGTGTAATTATACCTCAGTATACCATAGTAACATCTGACAAAATGATCCAAAAACACTGAGGCAACAGACTTTGTGAAAAGTAATATTTGTGTCATTCTCAAAACTTTTGGCCATGGCTGCAGAAATGGTATGTGTGCAGAAGCAGTACACGAAAAACCTTTTGTCTGAAATTCCTCCTGAGTGGCAGAGGACTTCCTGGTCTGTGTGTGCCTAGGCACTCCTCTACCTACAGGCCCATAGCTGCATATCTATAGAGTGAGATCTAAGGCACTGCTGTCTCCAACTTCTAGTTTTAGGAGATTTAGAGTGAGATTTGGGGATTCTCACTGTTCTCCTTGCTGGAGGCTCTGACATGAGGTAGCAAAGCCCTGCCTTTACCAAGATGGCCTCCTCCGCATAGAAACACGGTTCAGAACAGCCATGGTAGGTCAGTAATGTGGGAAGTATCAGTACCCAAAATCTACCTTTGTTTGCAATTCCTCCTGAATATCAGAGGACTTCCTGGTCTGTGTGTGCCTAGGCACTCCTCTACCTACAGCCCCACAGCTGCATATCTATAGTGTGAGATCTAAGGCACTGCTGTCTCTGACTTTTAGTTTTAGAAGATTTAAGGTACATATACTGCTTATATGTAAAAACAAAAATACATTTAGGTCTCATTTACACTTGCTTTGACTTCAACACACATTAAAGCGCTTCAACATGATTTTTTTATGTGTTTTTGATGCTTCGATTATGCTTTTTTAAAGCAGAATGACGTTTAGCAAATTCCCTGTGTGTGTTGCTTTCCCTATTTCAGCAGATCCCTGTTCCGTAGTAACCCCCAGCTCTGCTGATCGGCCACTCTATAGTAACCCCCAGCTCTGCTGATCCCCCACTCCGTAGTAACCCCCAGCTCCGCTGATCCCCCACTCCGTAGTAACCCCCAGCTCTGCTGATCCCCCACTTCGTAGTAATCCCCAGCTCTGCTGATCCACCACTCCATAGTAACCCCCAGCTCTGCTGATCCCCCACTCTGTAGTAACCCCCGGCTCTGCTGATCCCCCACTCTGTAGTAATCCCCGGCTCTGTTGATCCCCCACTCCACAGTAACCCCCAACTCTGCTGATCCCCCACTCCGTAGTAACCCACAGCTCTGCTGATCACCCACTCCATAGTAACCCACAGCTCTGCTAATCACCCACTCCATAGAAACCCCCAGCTCCGCTGATCCGCCACTCCGTAGTAACCCCCGGCTCTGCTGATCCCCACTCTGTACTAACCCCCAGCTCTGCTGATCCGCCACTCCGTAGTAACCCCCAGCTCTGCTGATCCGCCACTTCATAGTAACCCCCAGCTCTGCTGATCCGCCACTCCGTAGTAACCCCCAGCTCTGCTGATCCGCCACTCCGTAGTAACCCCCAGCTCTGCTGATCCCCCACTCTGTAGTAACCCCCAGCTCTGCTGATCCGCCACTCTGTAGTAACCCCCAGCTCTGCTGATCACCCACTCAGTAACCCCCAGCTCTGCTGATCACCCACTCTGTAGTAGCCCCCAGCTCTGCTGATGATCTGATTTGCTGATCCTCCTCTCTCTCTAGTCCCTGCTTACCTCTCACTATATTGCTTCCACGCTGCGCACCATGTGTGACATTGCTAGTTTCTCCTGCTCCGGTCCCCCAGCTCTACTGATCCTCTGCCTCTCAGTCCTCTCTCTCTCTGGTCCCCACTACACTATAGCATTCCCATGTTTCACACCACCTGTACCGTCTGCTAGTTGCTTCTCTCTAGTCCAGACCCCTCACCTTCCTGCTGCTTCACACTGCACACCAGATGTGACGTCTGCACCAGACACTCCCATAATATATACACATAACTTTCCAGTTCACTTGCTGGTTTCCCAGTGTATCCTGGGACATCTCATACCTGCAATAGCTTCAAAACAAAATCGAAGCTAACTCTGAATAAAAGCTTCAGATGCTGTTAGCGAGTGTTGTCATAGACTTCTATGGAGACTTTGGAGATGGTCTGAAGTGCCAAGAAAGTGACATGGGGTATCATTTTTAAAGCAAAGTGCAGCAAACGCAGTGTGTGAACAGGACTGTAAGGTAACCATTAAAAAAAAATAGGGGGAAAATCGTGTGTGCGTGTTATACGCCGATATAGGCTGCCACCGAGGGGAAGGAGGGGACGAGCGCTGCCGAAATACAGCCAGATCTCCTGTGTACTCGGCTCGCAGTCACGCTCAGTCCCGCACCCTGGATGGCTCCTAGCATGGACGTCCCGGCATTGGATCGGCGTTATGTCCATCACAGGCTCCGGGCCAAGGGGCGGGACTGGGGGAGCCCCTTGGTGCAAAAGTCTTTCCGGGTACTATAAATGTTCTTCTATAAGGCTCCCTGCATACTGGAGCCCAAAAAAGCTTTTTTCTGGACGCTAGATTGCTGGAAGAAAATGCTGGTTGAAAAACGCGATTTCAACAGCGTTTTGTACTAGCGTTTATGAGCGTTTTTTAGCGTTAGCGTTTATTGGCGTTTTTAATAAAAAATACACAGAGGACACTCCAAAAATCCCACAATGCATTGAAAAAATAGAATGCCGAACGCTAATTAACGCGTGTTTATGAGCGTTTATCGCCGTTTTTTATCTTTTTTTTGTGGTCAGAAATATGGCACTTTGAACGTGATTTATATCTTATACAGAGTTATAAACTATTATTAGATTAGTTTGTAAGGTCTTATGAGCGAGGCCCTCCTAACCCTGTTGTATTGTAATTGTACTGTATCCCATTATATTTGAAAACGATGGTGTTGGCATTATATAAATAAAATACTAAAAAAAAAATAATAATCGGTTATGGTATGCATGTGTATCTTTTGGCCCGGCGGGTCCATAAAACTTCTGGTTCCCTCTCTGTATCCCTACTTTGAATATCCTTATTAAGATCGTATGGAAACGAATAAAAAAATAATAATAAAACTTCCACTTTACCTTGTCTTTCGTAACTTTGATTTTGCGTGGCACTGGAGCATACGTGCTATATGAAGATAAAAAAAAATAAAATAAAATAAAAAGATTAAAATATATCCTAAAAACCATAAAAAATTACTTTTTTTTAAAAAAACACTGAAAACAAAGCACTAATCTTCTGTAGAAATCATCGGAAAACGCAGATCGGCATTTAAAAATGCAAAAACCAACACACTGCAGTTTTTCCTCACAACCACTAGATGGTGACAAGACACATGTGACAATCATCAGTCCGGGTAATTGGCGGGGCTCATGCCGATATTGTGTGTCATCATCCTTCCGAGTAACAGACTCCGTTCAGCTTGTTGCAACAGGTATGGAGTTTGTGGTCGGACATGATTACATTGAAAAGGTTCTTTATTAAAAGAGATGATGTAAATCGGAGGGGGTTCAGAATTACACAACGCATGGCAAAGTTTGGGTGAAAAAGGTTCTGTGGCATTTAAGTCATTATCTATCTATGTATATATCTATATATATATAGATATATATATAGATATATATCTATATAGATATATATCTATATATAGATAGATAGAGAGAGAGAGAGAGAGAGAGAGAGAGAGAGAGTGTGAGATAGCGATATATATATATACACACACACACACACACACACTGTATATCTCCTTCCTGCCCAGCCCCCGTGTCCCTTTAAATGTGTCTAACGCTCCTAACACAGAAACCTTGCCGATCCATGAATGCACATGTGTGTCGTGAAAGCCCGTCCTCTTACCCTACGAACATGTGTGTTATGTAGGTGGAAGGGGTTAAAAAAGGCATAGAAATAAAAAGAGAAAAGGGCGCACCAGCCATGTGCATTATCTTTTATAAAACATTTATTAAGTAAAATGATAAAGGAAATTACTCACAAGCAGTAGTGAATCATGTGCCATAAACCTTGGACATCAGCTAGCAACAAGTGGTTTAAAATGATGAACAAAGCCTTCCAAAGGTCTTTCAGAGGAATATATAACACTGCTTGCTTACGCGTTTCGAAGGGCTCGTCCCTTCTTCATCAGAGCTCAGCCCTTTTTATTTCTTTGTCTGCTAAGATTCCCCATCCTTGAGGGCAGCAAGGCCTGTGTATCCCTTTCATCTATTTGGTCGACCACTTGTGCGCAGGAGTCATTTTCTGTTTTCGTATCGGTTAAAAAAGGCATCCCTGGGCTCCAGTCCGGGGACTTTGTCTAGGCTGATATGATGTCATCGGCTTCCTGCAGGCAGAAGGAAGCATTTGCCCAGGCTCTGTGCACACCATGCAGGTGCGACGGAGCGTGCATGCGTTTCCGTGCGTTCCTGTGCGGCATGCGTTTCCGTGCGTTCCTGTGCGCTGCATGTAAAAGCAACACATTCATTTCAATGGGAAAAGAAGTCTAATTATTTTGCAAAATCACACCACACAGAACCATATGGTGCTGCACCATCATGCGTTTCGTCAGGCGTCTTAGCAGATGTGTGGTGGCGCCATTAAAAATGGATGGCACCGCCATGCATCTGCTAAAGGGCAGCGCGTTTCTGTGTGTGTATGTTGGGAAAGCGCACAATGTTGCATGTGTGCGTTCCCGTCATACACAAGTGTGAACATTGCCTCAGTCCCCCCCATGATCAGACTGTACATTGTAACTTAGTGAGCAGGTGCAGCAGGGGCTGATCTGTGTCAGACATTTGTGCACAAAGCCCGGAACGGCACAGACACCCCATGACTGTCATCTCTGAATTGGGATCTCAGCCTAGGAAGTAGATTGGGACCCTGGTTGAGGCCCGAGCAAAGCTGGCTTCGTCCTTCTGGAGAGGAAAGTGAAATGAAGGCATTGTCAGAGGGGGAGTCCTGTGTGCTGGGCCCCTCTCACACCTCTGGTCTCTGCTACTTTTACAAGGAAATATCTGGCTTTGCAAAGGCATTTGATGCACACAAATTGGATGTATATCCTTTGTGACTTGTGTGTTAAAAAAAAAAATTGTTAAAATAAAAATTAAAAAATGTAATAAAAAAAAATGATAAAAAGAAAATATTCAAAATATTATTTTTTCTTTTTTTTACATACTGTCACCAGTCAGTGTCCCTGATCGCCGTCACACCAGTTTTATGATATGTAAGGATTGAGAAAGTCAAAAAAATTGGTGGACTTTGTGGGCACATAATGAGAGGAAAAAATCATTCAAAAAGGATACATTTTATTACAGCATAGTTAAAATATTATATTTATTATATTATATGATGAAAAAAAAAAACTTGTAAAAAAACAATTTTTTTTTTTACATTTCTTAATGTTCCAAAAATTTGTGACTAAAAAGTACAACTTAAAAAAAAATTGCCATGCCTCTTACTAAATACCTTGGACTGTCTACTTTGCAGAAAAAGGGGTCATTTGGGGGGTATTTGTACTGTTCTGACATTTTCGGACCTCAAGTACATCAGGATTGATCAATTTTCAATGCTTGGTACCATAGTTTGTGAACTCTATAAAAAACTTTCCTACAGACTAAATATATACACTGATTTGGGTTATTTTCAACAAAGAAATGTAGCAGAATACATTTTGGCCTAAATTTATGAAGAAAGATTTATCTGCAAAATTTTATAACAGAAACAAAGAATGCGGTTTTTTTTCTTCAAAGCTTTTGGTCTTTTTTTTGTTTATTTAGCAAAAAAAAACCAGTGGTGAATAAATATCCAAAAAAAAAAAAACAAAAAGAAAAAGAAAAAAAAGAAAAAGCTCCATTTGTGTGAAAAAAAATTATAAAAATGTAATTTGGATACAGTGTATCATGACCGCGCCATTCAAAGTGTTACAGCGCTGAAAGCTGAAAATTGGCCTGGGCAGGAAGGGGGTAAAAGTGCCTTGTATTGAAGTGGTTTAAGTAACATTTTTTGAGTCTGGGAGTTTAGCTTTAACCAGTGGCAGACCACCCACTGTAGATTTACCACAGCAGGGTGGCCGCTCTGCGCCAGATCAGGCACTTCCGGGTCTGGGGCGCTCGTGCCGCCGGCGACCCGCTCCCAATGTGATTGGACACAGCGGGAGCCAATCAGCGGGTCCGGCGGATGCGATGTTCCACCAAGACCCGCCAATCATTGAAAAGAAAGGCAGAACGGCGGTTTCTCTATTTAAACAAGGCAGATCGTCGTTCTGTGAGAGGAGAATGTGCTGATCCTATGTTCCTGCTAAACAGGAACATGGATTTTTGCATTCCCCCCAGTAAAAGCCCCCCCCCCCCCCCCCAACACACACAGTTAATAAGCACTCCCTAGGAACATATTAAAACCCTTTGGTCACCCCTGATGTTAACCCCTTTCCTGCCAGTGACATCAGTACAGTCACAGTGCATATTTTTTAGCACTGATCACTGTATTGGTGTCACCGGTCACCAAAAAGTGTCAGTTAGAGTCTGATGCAATATCGCAGACCCGCTTTAATGCAGGCCATACACGGTCAAATTTCGAACAAATTTTTTTTTTCAAAATCCGAAAGTTCGTTTTTGTTTTTTTTTGTGATCTGATGATGCCACCATTGATTTTCGAAATTCGGCCGACCAAGCCTTCAATTTCACCGCATGTTGCTACAGAAAAGAATTTGTGGCTGGGAATCTTCTTTTCTCTCCGTAAATTTTCTTTTCTTATTATATTTCTCACACGATTCTCCCATCATTGATTAGAAAATCATTCGTTTTTCTAAAAATTTCCAACATGTCCGATTCCTCAAATTTGATTGCCGCGCGAAAATTGGCCGTCGTTGCAGCTCCACTAACGGTGCGAAATTCGTACGAAAATTCTTTCATACGATTTTTCGAAATAAAATTCTTACGAAATTCGAACCGTGTATGGCCGGCATTAGTCACTGATCGCCGCCATTACTAGTAAAAAAAAAATAAAAAATACACCATAGTTGGTAGTTATAAGAGATAGAGAGTAGATTAGTTGGTTGGGAAGAGCGAAGGGATCTGGAAGCCGCACACCAGTCTGATGAGAAGTGCCTTCATTAGTAAAAAAGTTGGATCATGGAGGTATACAAAAACACTACAGCAGAAGTGTACAGGGATCAGCTGACGCGTTTCGCACTCACGACCAGTGCTTACTCATAGCTGGCATACATGGGAATAAAAAACATATAAAAAGCTTATATTAGAAACCCATGTGATCACATAATTGTCTGTGTGATCTATAACAGCTGAAGGTCAATTATACAAAGTCTCGGCACCTGCTGACACACAAATGGACTTTAACCTCTAGACATCCGCGCTATAGCCGAATGAGGCCACAGCGCGGACCTACATTCCCGGGAGGCCGTCATATGACGGCCTCCCCTGTGCACGCTCCCTGCGCGCGCCCTGGAGGGCGCGTGCTGGGCGCATTGTGATCACCGAGTCACTGAGACTCGGCTGATCACCGATCTGTGTAAGGGGCCGGTCCCGGCCCCTTACCATGTGATCAGCTGTCAGCCAATGACAGCTGATCACATGATGTAAACAAAAGATCGGTAATCGTTTTTTTTTTTTACTCACGCTGACAGTGAGAGTAGAAAAAAAAGCCGATCACCGGATCGGATGTGAGGGACATCGGTCCCCAAGTGGAAGAGGCACATCTGCCTCATCAGTGCCCACTAAAAGTGCCACCTAATTGTGCCCACAGTACCACCTAATAGTGCCCACAGTGCCACCTAACAGTGCCCACAGTGCCACCTAACAGTGCCCACAGTGCCACCTATCAATGCCCACCTGTAGTGCCAATCAGTGCCACCTGCCAGTGCTGCCCATCACTGCCACCCATCAGTGCCCATCACTGCCACCCATCAGTGCCCATCACTGCCGCCTATCAGTGCCCATCACTGCCGCCTATCAGTGCCCATCACTGCCGCCTCATCAGCGTATATCAATGAAGGAGAGAAATTACCCGTTTAAAATTTTTTATAACAAAATATAAAAAAATAAACATTTTTTTTTTAAAAAAATTCAGTTTTTTACATTTTTTTAATAAAAAGTAAAAACCGCAGAGGTGATCAAATACCACCAAAAGAAAGCTCTATTTGTGGTGAAAAAATGATAAAAATTTCATTTGGGTACAGTGTTGTATGACCGCGCAATTGTCATTCAAAGTGCGTCAGCGCTGAAAGCTGAAAATTGGTCTGGATAGGAGGGGGGTTTAAGTGCCCTGTAAGCAAGTGGTTAAAATAGAAACTCCCATGTTGGTGGTGTGTAAGCAACAGCAAAAAAGAATTAAAATGTGGAATGAAGAATGTGTATATGAAAATGAAAAAAGAAGTCGAGAAAACATATAAATTATATGTGTGTGAAAATAGGATAATTAAATAATATGATATGAAAGTGATGTGATATATATATATATAAAAATAAAAATAGGTCAAAATATGAAACAGTAGATCATTACACTGTGCATGAATATAAATGTGTGGTGATAAATATAAATATATATATATATATATATAGTAAGATAACATATGTTCATATGTAACTGTGTAAATAAATAAATAAGTCACCAATCAAAAAAGAAGAATATATGTAAAGATGGTCAGTTAACCAAACATAGATAATAAATGTGCTTATCATATGAAAATGATGATAAAGGGATATGGAAAAATTTGTGAAGGTGACGTAAAATAAAACACTGCAGTGTTTTATTATCTCTGCTTAGATAGTTGGTTGCTACAACTTTTGCGCAAACCAATCGATATACACTTACTGGGATTTTTTTTATATTAAAAGCATGTAGCAGAATAGAAATTAGCCTAAATGAAGGAATTTGATTTTGTACATTGTACATTTGTACATTTTTTTTTTTTTTTTATGGATGTGTTTTATAGCAAAAAGTAAAAAAAAAAAAAAAAAAATAATAATAATATATATATATAAAAAATATATATAATAATAATAATAATAATAATAATAATTATATATATATATTAAAAAATTGTCGGCCTTTTTTTGTTTATAGCGCAAAAAAAAACAAAAACGCAGAGGTGATCAAATACCACCAAAAGAAAGCTCTATTTGTGGGGAAAAAAGGACATACATTTTATTTGGGTACAAAGTCGCACAACCGCGCAATTGTCAGGGTAAAGTAACGCAGTGCTGTATCGCAAGAAATGGCCTGGTCAGGAAGGGGGGTAAATCTTCTGGAGCTGAAGTGGTTAAGGTAAGAAAGCTCGTGGAGGGGAGGTCATGCAAACTCCATGTAGACATGGCTTTGCTGTTAAGCCCGGTCCTGTATGATGTAGTATAGTGGAAGAGCTGTGCTGTATTCAGTAGACAATGACCCCCCTGTTCAGGAATGACTGGGGGGGGGGGATATACAGTGAAGTTCTCAGTAATAAAGATGGGGCTTTGTTCTCCCAGCTAAGCTCTTATTAAGTTCTGAGGAAGTAATGAGGATCCTGCGGAGCGGCCCGTTCATCCCTGGCCTGTAATTCAGTCATGCGGGATCTCTCTGGCGCTCCCAGAGGAAAAGCCCCGGGGGGGACGGCAGCCAATCACACTGGGATTCCTGCCGCGCCTGGAGACTTTTATTTCATGTCATCGATCCTAATCCTTCTCCGAAGGCACGGAATATCCACATAGTAATGGCGGAGGAGGTTTGTGGTGTGTCCGGCGACTACTTGTGATTATTCCAGGGTTATTCTAGCCCAAAAATTTTTTATTAAATTTTTCTTTAGCTAAATCCTCTACTGATACCGTCAGTGTATCTAACATTCCAGAACAACAATGTAACGTATGGCAGCCTCCCAGTCCTGGGGGCTCCATTCACACCTGAGCGGTTTTTACGAACGCACGCAAAAATCACGCATTTGTGCGCCCGTTTTACAAACACACCCAAGGGGCTTGCGGTGCCGTTCATTGTTCTGGACACCCCAAATGCATCAGACGGGTGTTTTTTTTCCGTACAGATAATGAGTTTCTATGAACTCTAACATCTCTTTTTCAAAGCTCTCTGCGCTGTATATTATAGTCAAGAAATCTCACTCCTCCTGCTGCAATTAAAGCTGAAGTTTAACCACGTGCCTACCGGGGACTTTTACCCCCTTCCTGCCCAGGCCAATTTCCAGCTTTCAGCGCTGTTGCAGTTTGAATGACAATTTGCGAGCCCATGCAACGCTCTACCCAAATGACATTTTTATTATTTTTTTCAGACGGATAGAGATTTCTTTTGGTGGTATTTTTTTTTTTTTTTTTGCTAAACAAACAAAAAAAAAAGACAGAAAGTTTTGGAAAAAAGGTTTCTGTTTTAAAATGCTGTAAAGAAATAATTCTTCTCCTTCACTGATTGGCACGGATAGGCTGCACTGATGAGCACTGAGGAGGAGGAGGCACTAATATGCAGCACTAATAGGAGTCAGTTATGGGCACTGATAGGCTGCACTGATGAGCAGGCAGTGAGGAGGAGGCACTAATATGCAGCACTGATAGGTGGCACTGATAGGCAGTGATAGGTGGCAGTTATGGGCACTGTTGGCAACACTGATTAGCAGGCTTTGAGGAGAAGGCACTATAATGCAGCCCTCATGGGCACTGATGGGTGGCACTGATGGGCAGTGATAGGCGGCAGTTATGGGGGCAATGATAAAGAGGCACTAAAATTCAACACTGATGGGCACTGATAGGCAGCACTAATATGCAGCACTGATGAGCAGGCTTTGAAGATGAGGCACTAATATGCAGCACTGATAGGTGGCACTGATATGCAGCACTGATAGGTGGCAGTTATGGGCACTGATGGCGGCACTGAGGAGGAGGCACTAATACGCAGCACTGATAGGTGGCACTGATGGGCAATGATAGGTGGCAGTTATGGGCACTGTTGGTGACACTGATTAGCAGGCTTTGAGGAGGAGGCACTATAATGCAGCACTGATGGGCACTGATGGGTGGCACTGATATGCAGCACTAATGGGCAGTGATAGGCAGCAGTTATGGGGGCACTGATGAGGAGGCACTAATATTCAGCACTTAACGACAGTAATAGGCTGCACTGATGGGCACTGATAGGCGGCACTAATATGCAGCACTGATGGGCGACACTTATGGGCACTTATGAGCAGGCTTTGAGGATGAGGCACTAATATGCAGCACTGATGGGCACTGATAGGTGGCACTGATATGCAGCACTGATGGTCACTGATAGGTGGCAGTTATGGGCACTGATGAGCAGGCACTATAATGCAGCACTGATAGCTGGCACTGATATGCAGCACTGATAGGTGGCACTGCAGCACTGATAGGTGTCAGTTATGGGGGCACCAATGAGGAGGCACTAATATTTAGCACTTATGGACAGTGATGGGCTGCACTGATGGGCACTAATAGGCGGCACTAATATGCAGCACTGATGGGCGACACTCATGTGCACTAATATGCGACACTTATGGGCACTGATGAGCCGGCTTTCAGGATGAGGCACTAATATGCAGCACTGATGGGCACTGATAGGTGGCACTGATATGCAGCACTGATGGGCACTGATAAGTGGCAGTTATGGGCACTGATGTGGCATTGATGAGCAGGCTTTGAGGAGGAGGCACTATAATGCAGCACTGATGGGCACTGATAGCTGGTCCTGATATGCAGCACTGATAGGCGGCAGGGGGCACTGATGAGGTGGCACTGATGAGAAGGGCACTAATATTCAGCACTTATGGGTAGTGATAGGCTGCACTGATGGGCACTGATAGGCAGCACTGATGAGCGACACTATAGGCGGCACTGATATGCAGCACTGATGAGGGACACTGATATAAAGCACTGATGGGCAACACTTATGGGCACTGATAGGTGGCAGTTATGAGCACTAATAGGCGGCACTAACATGCAGCACTGATGAGCGACACTCATGGGCACTGATAGGCGGCACTGATATGCAGCACTGATGGGCGACACCGATATGTAGCATTGATGGGCGACACTTATGGGCACGATAGGTGGCAGTTATGAGCACCAATAGGCAGCACTGATGGGCAATGATAGGCGGCACTGACAGGCATCACTGATGGGCACTGAAAGGCATCACCGGTGGGGTTGCACGGATTATCAGTGCAGATGTCCCCACTGTAGAAAGCCGCTTATTGGCTCTACTCTCCTCACACACTGTCAGCGTGAGGAGAGGAATGCGGATAACCAGCATTTCCTGTTTACACTGTGATTAGATGGACACACCACCGATCACCACGCTGTAGGCCCCTAGGGGTGTGCACGAGCAGGCCTTTCTGAAGGACGTCATATGACGTCCAGTGTGAACAGTAAAGCCACCACGAGGCCGTCATTCTGTTATAGGCCAGGGTGGGAAGGTGTTAATGAATGTTAATTCAAAAAAAACATAACAGATAAACCAACTTTATTGGTAAAATATAAAGGATGATGTTATGCGAATTAATAGATACCCAACATGTGATGCTTTAAAATTGCGCACACTCATGGAATGGCGCCAAACTTTGGTACTTAAAAATCTCCATAGGTGACGATTTAAAATTTTTTACAGGTTACCAGTTAAGAGTTACAGAGGAAGTCTAGTGATAGTATTATTGCTTTCGCTATATCGTTCGCGGTGATACCTCACATAAGTACCTGAAATAAAATAAATAAATGTGTGGTGTGAACACTGTGTACATATGTGGCGCGACCCACATATGCGTTAATTTCTGCGTGTGAATAGTGTGCTTTACAGGTTTTAATTTTTTTTTAAATTATTAACTAAATCTTTATTTTTTTTACACTGTCCCTTTGTTTTCTAAAACCCCAAATCTCTCCTCCACCCTTGAAAAAGCATGAGATAAAAAAAAAACAAAAACATTGATCTCTGCTTTCCAGGAAAGAAAATAGGCAGTGTTTACATTCGCCAGAGCCTGAAGTCATGACGTCGCTTCCGGCCTCCCAGGATCATAGAGATGTCCAGTGGTCTTCGGTCAGCTCTGTGGTAACCCGGCTTGGATCGGATCTTGGGTCCCCCCCGATCGTATGGTGGGGGGAGCAGAGAGAGGTGGCGATGGGTGGGCGAGGGAAATACGTCTCTTCTCGCTGCCTGTAAAAGCAAAGCAATCCAGGGGGCTAATCAGCCGCTGGGATGGCTTTTACATTGTGGGAAAATCGCTGTAGCTGCAGGCATCATCCAGATATCTCCACTCAAAGTCCACAATGTCATTCAGGTGGGAAATGGAAGTGGTTAAAGTCGCGAGCGGGAACACACATTCCTGCTACGCAAAGTGTGAATGGCGCCATAAGAATTTCCTGAAATCCTGCGACTGAGAATGTTACACTCCATCCTGATAAATTAAGCTGTCTCCTCATTTTGTTAGACTTTTCTCACACAAACTAGGTCACTTTTCGATATATATCTAGATATATATATATATATATATATATATAGAGAGAGAGGGAGAGAGAGAGAGAGGGAGAGAGAGAGAGAGGGAGAGAGAGAGAGAGAGAGAGAGAGAGAGAGAGAGAGAGAGAGAGAGAGATAAATATATAGATAGATAGATAGATAGATAGATAGATAGATAGATAGATAGATAGATAGATAGATAAATAAATATATATAAATCTTAATTAGGTGACAGGCAAAAGAACTGCGACAACCGGAAAAAAATCCCCAAATTCAGATTTTTTTTTTGCGGTTTGTGAAATATACAATTTCCGCAGAAAGATGATGAGGACGTGGAGCGGGGGTGGAGGGAGGGGGTTTAGCGTGTCATACATAAAAACCAGGATTTATTTTTCCGCCTCAGGCACAAGGACACCTTGTGAGCCGGTAATGGGAAAAGCAGGCGATGTATACGTTATATACATAGCGTGCCCTCCTGCCGCAACTCTGCATATGTCATTAGGAAGACGCCATAAAAAAGGCGAAACTGCGCCAAATACCGATAGGAAGAGGCCAAGGATCGGCAGCTGGGGGTTTATTTTAAGAGTCAGCAATGCAGATTTTATAATATAGATGTTTACATTAGGGGGGGGGTCCATAAGGTATTTCCATTAAATATACAAGTACGGTATCTGTATAAAGTATACATTAGTTATAAATATAAAGTTTGATTCCTGCTATATTGTATTGTAACAGTTACAGAAAACAAATGGGAAAAAAAACAAAAAAAAACACAACAAGGGGGATGGGGTCATCAATTGATTGAGACCAAGTTCTCTTTTTGCCCGGAGCTCCCTGTCCTCCAACGCAGCTAATCAAGCACGACTCAGACCTTTGATGAGCAAACCCCATGCTCCCTGCTGATTGGATAGCTCTAGCTCTGGCTCAACAAGTGTCTTGGACCTCTGCAGAGACACTACTGCTTCCACACGGAGAGCATGAGAGATGATCCGACTTGTGATGTGACTTGTGCCTGAGGATCTTGAAGAGCAACCCCTCGCCAAAATAAAAAAAAAAAAAAACCGGCGTGGGGTTCCCGTTCCCAACACCATACCAGACCATGGGGAACCCCCATGCCATCGCCCGGGGCATGATGGAACAATGACGTCACAAGGGGGTGGGGTCCCTGGATGACATCACTGGATGGACACGCCCCATGGCTATATAAGTAATGGCACACACTGGACCTAACATAACAGTGGGAGCTAGCGTCTGGAAGATAGGAGGAAGAAGAACCGGAGGCAGCAGAAGAGCCTGAGGAAGAAGACAGCGGAGGGAGAAGAACCAGAGAGGGGAGAAGAACCAGAAAGGGGAGAAGAACCAGAGAGGGGAGAAGCACCAGAGAGGGGAGAAGAACCAGAGAGGGGAGAAGAACCAGAGAGGGGAGAAGAACCAGAGAGGGGAGAAGAACCAGAGAGGGGAGAAGAACCAGAGAGGGGAGAAGAACCAGAGAGGGGAGAAGAACCAGAGTGGGGAGAAGACCCAGAGTGGGGAGAAGACATCGCCACAGAGGGGAGAAGACATCGCCACAGAGGGGAGAAGACATCGCCACAGAGGGGAGAAGACATCGCCACAGAGGGGAGAAGACATCGCCACAGAGGGGAGAAGACATCGCCACAGAGGGGAGAAGACATCGCCACAGAGGGGAGAAGACATCGCCACAGAGGGGAGAAGACATCGCCACAGAGGGGAGAAGACATCGCCACAGAGGAGAGAAGACATCGCCACAGAGGAGAGAAGACAATCGCCACAGAGGAGAGAAGACATCGCCACAGAGGAGAGAAGACAATCGCCACAGAGGGGAGAAGACATCGCCGTAGAGGGGAGAAGAGCCACAGAGGGGAGAAGACATCGCCGGAGAAGGGAGAAGACATCGCCCGAGAGGGGAGAAGAGCCACAGAGAGGAGAAGAGCCACAGAGAGGAGAAGAGCCACAGAGAGGAGAAGAGCCACAGAGAGGAGAAGAGCCACAGAGAGGAGAAGACATCGCCAGAGGAAGAAGAAATCGGAGGGGGAAGAGATGCTGAAGCTGCTTTAAAAACCTGAGTGCTGGTTTTATTTCTATGACACTTTTTGGGTGAATGGGTAGGGGTACCCCATACTCATTCACATAGGGTGGGGGGTCAGGATCTGGGGGTCCCCCTTGTTAAAGGGGCCTTTTAGATTTTGATAAGCCCCTCCCGCCTGCAGACCCCAACAACCACCGCCCAGGGTTGTCGGGAAGAGGCCTTGTCCCCATCAACATGGGGACGAGGTGCTTTGGGGTGGAGGGGGGCAATGTTATGGGCATGTGGATTTTGCGGTGGGGGGGGACCCCATGCCGGTTTTCTTCTTCATTTTGGCGAGGGGTTCCACTTCAAGATCCTCAGCGCACAAGTCGCACCTCAAGTCGGATCATCTTGATCCGACTTGGATGTGACTTTGTGACTTCTAGTCAAATCAATGGGCTGTCATGGGGAACCATTGATTTTGAATACAGGCAGAGAAACGCTGCTAAAAGCTAGCGCGGCTAAATGCGCATTAACGCCAATGCAAAAAACCTACTAAAAGCACGTTTTTACAGCCGCTTTTTCCTGCCGTTGGCAGTGGCTTTGCAGCTCGGTTTTTCTAACGTCTGGTGTGCATGAGGCTTTTTTGTTTTGATGCACAAGGAATGTAAACAAACATAATAATAATACTACTAAATTACTAAAAAAACAAAAACAAAAACACACATCATAAATAATAATATTAATAATAAACGAAAGAAATATTACTACAGTAAAGAAATAATACTACATTAGTAAACAAATAATAAAATAATAATAATAATAATATATAAATGTAATAAAAGGAATAGAAATAAAGAAATAATACTACATTCATAACTAAATAATAAAATAAATACATAATAATAATAAATAAAATAAAAATGAACTAAGTAACTAAATAAATAACAAATAATAAAGAAATAATAACAAATAAATAACAAGTAATGATAATAAATAAAAACAAATAAATAACTGGACTGATGGTTTTTTGGAATGTATTTGTAGTTCAGCTCCACACAGCGCACACGTTCTGACAGCCCGCCTGACTTATGAGTGTTTGCTGTGCTCAGTAGGTTGTGTATTATATTGAAGTCAGGGTTGAGAAGCGTTTGACTTCCTTGCAGGGACTTGCAGCCAGCATTGTGCGGCTTGGTGGGGGGGGGGGGGGGGCGGTTTCTGGTAAGCCACATGCGGCTCTACAAGACACCACATGTACACACATCCGATGGGCAATGGAGCAAAACTGGCACCAGGCATCGCCCCCACGCCTGAGCTCAGAGTAAATGTAAATCCTAGTTGGATGGTATTCAGCTAAAGCTCTGGGGATCAGAAACAATTGGCGTTTATAACTACATTTTTTTTTTTTTTTATAAATCCTGTTGCTGCTGATCATCTGCATGCCTCACTGCTCTCCTCCCAAGAGCCAGCCCACTGCATGCCTCAGGGCGAGGGGCTCTGGAGAGAAGTACTGGGGCAGGGTACTGTGGAGCACCCTGCCAGCAACTGTCACCAGCCATGACACCATCAAGTCTAAAATAAGGTATGAAAAGGTTTTAGCAGGTTGTTGAAGAAGCAAAAGAGGAACCCGGGGAGGCAAAATATAAAACAGATTAAACATCAGCTTTCCATTAATGTTCTAGTTATAGGTGTGGCTAACCTCACTGGGTTCACAGAGGGTTTAGGAAGTTTCAGTTCCTCCACTGCTGACTGCGAAAGCTCATTTGAGCTGTTTTCCTGAACATGGTATTTTGCACAAAGACTTGCCATGTACTGGGCTGCCAAAAGAATAAACCGAGGATGTAGATAGACCATGGGTAGGCAACCTCGGCACTCCAGCTGTGGGTGAAACTACAAAGCCCATCATGCCTCTGCCTCTAGGAGCCATGCCTGTCACTGTCAGGGTCTTGCAATGTCTCATAGGACTTGTAGTTTCACCACAGCTGGAGGGACGAGGTCACCTACCCCTGATGTAGACTTTTAAAGGACAGGACTAGCAGAAGACTAGCATAGTCCTGAACCAGCCCAGAGCACCTCATGAGGCAAGTAGGACAGTGAGTGACAGCAGGCCACAACACCCTTTGGGAAGCATTGTATTACAGTTCGTTTTCCTTAGAAAGCAGCCACATCCTAAATGGAAAAGCCTGTCCCCTGCCAGCATGCTGTAAGGGAGGACCCTTGCTCTTTGTGTGGAAACAGTGGCCTCTCTGCAGAGGTCTGACACACCACCTAAAGCAGGGATATGCATTTAGCGGACCTCCAGCTGTTGCAGAACTACAAGTCCCATGAGGCATAGCAAGACTCTGACAGCCACAAGCATGACACCCAGAGGCAGAGGCACGATGAGACTTGTAGTTTTGCGAAAGCTGGAGGTCCGCTAATTGCATATCCCTGCCCTAAAGAATCAGACCTCTAGCTCAGCAGTCAGCAAACGTCATTCTCTCTGCTGATTAGACAGCTCTGGCTGTGGCTCAGCAGGGTGCACATCGGACCTCAGCAGAGAGACTACTGCTTCCACAGATTTAGCAAGGGTCCTTCACTTCATCATGCTGACAGGAGACAGGTTTTCTACTCTGGCTGTGGCTGCTTTCCAAAGAAAATGAACTGTAAGACTTTTATTTGGATGCACCTGGAATATGTTTAGAAACAGAAGATGTAATTAGGCTTTAATGCGGCCATTCCTCTATGAAATCCAGAGGTTTATAGGAGTATTGCTCTTCACATAAAATTATGCAGAAGAAATAAAATAATCAGCCTTTTCGGTATTGTGAATAGATGATGAACAATGCCCCCGACCCTCCCTATTCACATTCCGTTCAAAAGGCCGCGCGTCTTTTCATGCTCTTCCAGCTACACACAAGCCTCTGCCATGCCCCAGTTTCCCAGACTGACACCCGGTCTGTTCTGTGCTGACCAAGCGTTTGCTGAGCCGGCGCGGTACACGAGTGAATTCACAGGAACACGCTATTGATGCAGATATGCTGCTAATGAGATTAGTGCCTCGCAGATTAGGAGCGC
The DNA here is from genome assembly GCA_037952835.1 of Lithobates septentrionalis. Classification (NCBI taxonomy): domain Eukaryota; kingdom Metazoa; phylum Chordata; class Amphibia; order Anura; family Ranidae; genus Lithobates; species Lithobates septentrionalis. The sequence continues at coordinate 2,126,262 of JBBDGP010000386.1, forward strand.
AGCTTCCAGGAAATACAAGGAGGGCCTCTCTCCGGACGAAGCCATTACAAGAACGCGGCTAAGGGTCTGGGTCGGATTAGCAGAAACCAGATTGCATTTTCCTTATCCACTTTAATTACCAGCCTGTATACAGTATAACCCTTCATTTACCAGGCCATTCTTCAGTTTTCGGGGCTGTGATAGTTTGGCTGATAATTACTCCGTCATACAACACTCTACCCAAATGAGTTTTTGATTAAAAAAAATTTAAGACAGATTGCATTTTTTTTTTAAATCAAAAAGGTTTTTATTGAACATCTGTTTAGACAACATCTTCCAATGCACATTTATATACATGACTTTTACATCCTTATGCATATATATACATAGCAGTGACCTCCGGGGGTGTTACCCCTCCTGCTCCCTCTCTCCACAGAAAGATATTACATTCAACCCATCCTATATCTGTCATGACTTCTAGGGACACTGTAGGAGCCTAATCATTACCAGTTCTCTCGGACTTAACCCTGGTGTGTCTAGCCACTGTGCCCATATACGTTCAAACCTATTCGGGCATCCTCTGTGCTGGTATATGTATTTTTCCATAATAAGGGTTTTTCCCATGTGTATTATCCAGGCATTACTAGTAGGCGGCGCTTCAGACTTCCATGCCATTAGGATGTGTTTCTTGGCTTGGAACAGTGCCCTGGAGAATGTGACCCTGATCAATTCTTCAAAGATTACATCCTCCTGAACCCTCAGCAGGCAACACATAGGGTCTATAGGTACCTTTGTTTGAAACACCCCATTGAGTGTACCAACAACCTTGTGCCAGTACCTGTGGAGTTTCGGGCAGCGCCACAACAGGTGGATGAGGTCCCCGTTGTGCTGCCGGCATCGGCACTGTTATAACACTGTTTGAGCCCTCAGACTTGCATCACGAGGTAGGGCCTTTAGTTTCAGTGAATGTCTCCTGCCTTTCATTTAAGTGTAGTCATAGCTATATATATATATATATATATATATAGCTATGACTACAGAGATATATATATATATATATATATATATATATATATATATATATATATATATACATACACATACACTTTATCTATACTTGTTGTATTACTCTTTTAACTTTTTCTGTCTCTGTTGCACAACTAAAGTTGTCGAATTACAGGTTCTTATATTTAAAACAAATGAACCCCCACGTTCTTTCCTGAAGAAGCCATACGGCGAAACATGTAGAAAACATGAACGTGACTACAGTAAATCATTGTCATTATTAGGATGCCTTGCACACATCTATGGCTAGGATCGTATTGTATGTATTGTTTTTAGGACGTTGTTCATTTAATAAAATTTGTAAATATTTTTTACATATTGTTGTTTCAATGGTTTTGCACCTATAAAGTCCCATATCTCCCAAATGTTTCTTCTTGCAGTTTAAGATGTTTAAAGCCCAATCCCAGAAAATTTGATAATTACCCCTTGCAAGTGGGGCTGCACCTGAACTGCACGGGTTGACTGCTCATTTAGTCTAGGGGAGAGAAGATGCACTTCAACTTACCTGATCACCTGCTCCCCTCACAGATAGTGCACCCCATGCTCTGGCGGTGGACTGTCCCTAGGCATCATCACGTCCAATGTGATCCTCTATGGAACCCTACATTGCTCTTGATGACGTCAGGACCTTAGACCTCTGGAGCGTACAGGGGAAGACACTGTGGGGACCAGTCTAGCAGCACAGAGGATCAGGTAAATAAATCTCCTTCCTTTTAAAACAAAGAGACAGTTTTTCTGTCCTTCAGACTTTAGTGGGGCCGGACCATGGCCATCAGGTTTAGAAAAATGTCCTGGCATCAGCAGGACTAAACAATGCCCCATCTTTGGTGTCAGTGAGAAATAGTGTGCCCCATTATGGGTGTCATTGGACCCCATTGTAGATTTCATTGGGAGGAGCTGTGCCTCATTGTTGGTGTCATTTGCAGGACTTGTGCCCCTTCACTGGTGGGCCCCAAGAGGTGGACAAAAGCAAACAAAGAGCCACAGTTTGAAGACCACTGTCCTTGACCCCTAATTAGCCATTTTTAGGTTTCCCGGAGTTGGCCTTTAAAGAGGAAGTAAACCCTGATGGGTTTTACTTCCTCTTTTTTTCCCCTGCAAAGAAAAACCATAATGGGCTAGTATCGCATACTAACCCATTATGTTGCACTTACCTGCAAACGAAGCCCGCGATGTCCCCGCTGGTGGCCGCATCCATCTTCACCCCTCTTCCTTCCGGGGCCGTGGACTCCCGCCGGTCACAGCCACTGGCGTCCTTAGGGGGGGGCCAGAGGGGGCCCTGACCCCCCCAACATTATGCTGTCCCCCACCATGTGCCCCCCAATAAAAAAAAATAATAATTTATTTTTTTTTTGCAAAAAATCAATGTCTAAGAGGGAGAGAGTCCCCAGTCAGCTCCTGCAGGCGATTCCTCCCCGCTCCCCCTGCTTGCTGACACTGCATAATGCGAGCGCTCACACAACCACGGCCGCCCGATCTGCTCCTTCCCCTGCATCCTCATTGGCAGGGAGAAGAGCGAGTTGCAGGAAGGACTCCACCAGGACTCTTAGTTACTGAAAAAACAGACTGATTTCTCCCATCCTTAGGACAGGAGAACCAGCCTGTAAATTCCAAGAGATGCCAGACCAGAGCAGTCAATAGCAGGGGCAGGACAGCAAGAGGAGGCTGGGGAACCCCACAGTGGCAGAACACCAGGGCCCGGTGGCAAGACAACCTTTGCAACTCTGATAGTTCTCCCACTGCTTTGGACCCTTATATTTTCTCGGTATGCTGGTGACATATATATCTTGTTTTCTGCCACCCTGGGGGGCCCCAATACAGTAGGAAGGGAGCTCACTGCAGAACATGTGAAAGGGCCGTTGTGGGGTCGTAGTAAAGGGCCCCAGTATATATTTATATATCTATAGATCTATATATCTATATATATAGCTATATCTATATATCTCTATATATATCTATATATAGATATATATATATCTATATATAGATATATATATATCTATATATAGATATATATATATGCATTTTATAGTTGTCCCCCTACTTTTGTCCCTGTCCCCCCATGTGCCCCCCCTAAATATGAAAGCTGGAGACGCCACTGGTCACAGCAAAGGCCCTTTATAAACGGCACGAGAGCGCTCTTTATTCAGTGTGCATGTGCCGATGACGTTGGCACAAGCGTATATAGTAAATATCTCCTAAACCGTGCAGGTTTAGGAGATATTTCCAGTACCGACAGGTAAGCCTCATTATAGGCTTACCTGTAGGTAAAAGTGGTGTAACTAGGTTTACAACCACTTTAAGGTATTTGGAAAACTGTTTTTATTTTTTTTATAAAGTAGAGTGCCATGGGCCACTATGGAAAAGGGAATGGGTGTGTAGTTTCACATTGGAATTCTGCTCTGACCTAAAACAAGTACGGTTCTCAAGGGTAGGAACCAAAGTACCCATGTTAGTCTTCAAACCAGCCCCTGTAGAGCCTGTAGATGTTAGACATAGGTTGTACACAGGGTGTCAACTTGTCTCCAAGTCAACACAAAGCTCTGCCCCACCTTCCACCCACCCCGTGTCATTCATCAGTCAAGCACCAGAAGCGATACTGCTTGCAGATAATGGGAAGTCATAGATAAAAGCAAAGTTGTGACTTACAAGTTGATGGTTCCAGTAGTGAGCGCACTGACCACCCACTGCAGGTCCAGAGTCTTGAAGGGGATCAGGATCATGCTGACATTTTCAGACAGGTCACGGACACTCTCCGGGTACACAAAATGATGTGTTGTTTTATTCCCCACGTCCTTCTCAAACTTTGCAGTGGGGGCGTGATTCATCCTGGGGGGGACACCAAAAGTAAAGTTACAAGCAATGTACAATAACTTAATATCCCATCATCTGCAGACACAACTTGCTTTGTATAGAGAGGGAAGAAGGTAGAACCTTCATTTTTACCACTCTCTGTCACCTTGTTGGGGCAATTCCTGTTCTGGTGACAACATCTGCAGAAGAGACACCGCAATAAAAACACTCTAGCTAGGGGAGGGTTAGAACCCCCTGTAAGCTTTGCATGGTCTTTGTTCTCATAGAAGATTTTCACTTCCTGTCCTGGTGACAACACTGCCCCAAATCCCTCCATAGTGCATTGGGGGGGTCCCCATTCAAAACTATACTGGGGAAAACCATACTGGGGAAACTTAATTAATTAAAAAAAACCCAAAAAACAATTCACTCTTATGGCCGGCTTTAGATTCCACATGCAGTAAACCAGGGGTAGGCAACCTAGGCCCTCCAGCTGTGGTGCCAACCCCTGCAGTAAACACTGCTGCGAAGAGGAGCATGGTCCACAAAAAGAAACAAAGAACAGCCAATAACAATGTATTTGAAAGATTACACTGCCAGCCCACTCCTATGCAGGAGAAATGTAAACGTGACCTGGAGGAATTGGGACAAATCCATGGGGGTAGCAGGAATCTCAAAAACCCTGTAAGGTCAGCTATCTCACCTGAATACAAAGTTGTGGGAGTCAATGTCTGGTCCATAGTCCGTTTCCTTAAGATTCCCCGAATTCCCCACCACGGCGCACGTTCGGCACTGGTACGGACTCCGCTCTGACAGGCTGGTCTCCCCCGGAATGACTTTAAACAACTCTTCAACGGCTTTGTTGATATCCATGGGGTTCCTCTCACTCTGCAGTTTCTGTTGGTGTAAATAAAAAAATAGGTCGTATGAAAGGCACATCAATCCATTCATATACCAACGCGTTTCATGAACATTTCGCACTTGAAGTGCATCATCAGACAACACTTGATCATTTACACTTGCTGTTATCATGACTGCCCTTCTGAAAAGTGATCCAGCTCCTGTCAAATGTCATCTATTTGAGAAGAGGCTTGATGGCGATATAGCGCCTCTTGGATGTCGGTTTTACCCTTGAAAGCCTACAGCACTACAGTATTACACGCGGTCTCCTTGCAGAGGTCTGAACTTTGGAATCAGCAAAGCTCCAGCTGATTGGAAAGCTTGGCAGGGAAACAGAAGGTGACGAAGGTCAATGAAAAAGGGAAGGTGATGAATAGTAAGGGAAGGTGATGGGCGTCAAGGGGGAAGAGAAGATGGTAAATGGAAAAAATTATTGAAGATGATGTAGTGTAAGGTAAAGTGTTCAAAGGTAAGGGAAGGTGATGAAGGGTAAGGAAAATAAAAATGGAGGGTGAGGTTCCATAAGGAAAAGGAAAAGAAAAAAGAAAAGATAAAAAAAAGGTGATAAATGTTAGGGAACCAGAAGCAGGGAAGGTGATGAAGAACAGGGGACCTAAAAAAAGAAGGTGATGAGAGGTAGGGGCCAAGAGTAAGGGTAAAGATTACAGAAAGTGTAGAGTAAGGGAAGGCAATGATGGGTATGGAAAATTAAAATGGAAGGTGAAGTTCAGTAAGGGAAAAATGAAAAGTGAATAAAGGGAAGGAAGGGAAGGAAAATGAAAAGAAAATATGATAAAAAAAAGGTAGGGGCCAAGTACTAGAGCGGTAATACAGGATACTGGAAGATGATGAAGGTCAAGGGAAAGGGAGAATGACAAGAGGGAAACATTATGGAAGGAGATGTAGAGTAAGAGAAGGCAATGAACGATAATAAAAATAAAAAAAAGGGAAGCTGAGGTTCAGTAAGGGAAAGTAAAAGTGATTAGGGGAAAGGAAATGATTAAGGCTGTGTTCGGTGTGTCCCTATTCTTCGCTTCAGGGATGAATCAGGGCCAAATTTTTGCCTGAATTTGTCCCTGAATTGGAGCCAAAGACACACAGCACTCTTGTGCAAGCCGCTCCGGAGCCGCCACGGAGATATATGAACTGGCTCCACAGAGGGACGGTCACAATCTTCTGTCATGGGAACTGGATGTGGGCAGACCCAGAAAAGGGAACCAGAAAAGGGAAGGGAATGAAAAAAAGAGAACCAGAATAGGGAAGGTGGTGAATAGCAGGGGACTAGAATAAAGAAGGTGACAGGGTAATGGAAGATGACAAAGATCAAGGGAAAGAGAATATGAAGGGTAAGGATTACAGAAAGTGATGTAGAGTAAGGGAAGACAATGAAGGGTAAGGAAAATGAAAATGGATGGTCAGCTTCTGTAAGGGAAAATAAGTGATTAAGGGAAAGGAAAATAAAAACAAAAGGATTATAAAAAGGTGATAAAAAGGTTAGGAAACTGGGAGAAGGGATGGTGATGAATAAGGGACCAGAATTGGAAAGGTAACACAGGATAATGGAAGATGATGAAGGTCCGGGAAAGGGAGAATGATCCCCCACACCAAAGTCCGATGGATTCGTACGTGATGACGTACGACCGGACTAAAATAAGGAAGTTGATAGCCAGTAGCCAATAGCTGCCCTAGCGTGGGTTTTCGTTCGTCGGACTAGCATAGAGACGAGCGGATTTTTAGACCGGACTCGAGTCCATCGGAAAGATTTGAAGCCTGTTTCAAATCTAAACTCCGTCAGATTTTCGACTGGAAAAGGTCCACTGAAGCCCACACATGATCGGATTGTACGCCGGACTCGGTCCGTCAGACCAGTCCGGTTAAATAGTTTGCCCGTATGTACGTTGCACAAGATGCATAAGAGAAGGTGATGAATGAAAATGAAAAGGAAAGGTAAAGTAAGGTTCAAAGTAAAAGTGATTAGGGAAAAGGCAAAAAAATTAGAGATGAAGGGTAGAGGACCAGAAAAGAAAAGGTAATGAAGAATAGGGGACCAGAATAGGGAAGTCGATGAAAAGCAGGGGAACAAAAATGAAAAGGGAAGGTGAGGCTCAGTAAAGGGGGAAACTAAAAATGATTATAAAAAAAAGGAAAAATGAAAATGGATGAAAATTATATAGGGTAAGGGACCAGAATAGGGAAGGCGATGAAGAATAAAGTTCAAAAATAAAAAGAAAAAACTGCGCTGCAGAGCAAAAAAGGTCAAAGGTAAAAGCTGCACACAAAATACACCAATATCTGTGTATACCTTGAAAAATAAAAAATAAATAAAGTGTGCTAATTATATGAAAATACACACATAGATGTGAATACATATGGGTGGTGGTAAAAACCACAATCTACTGAGAGCAAGTAAATGACTCCATGAGTGGTAGAAATATATAAGTGCAAAACATAAAAACTCAAATAAAAAATGTGTACATGTGAAGTACAATGATATTAATAGCGTGAAAATCTGAAAATCAAACAAACTCAGTCCATGGGTTCAAACATAAAAAGTTCATCAGTGAAAAAAAAGGCTTCCATCCACTATACAGCTCAGCAGCAACTAATGCCCCTATGAGTGGATTGACAAAGGAGAGAGATGTGCAGGATGGTGCAAATCCACTGACGGTGACTCCAATAAGTGAGAAAGTGATAAAGGTGGACTCTTACCCTCCGTGTTGGACCCCCTCCTTGGCAGGGTCTATCAGGCATGCAGATTTTTGCCCTCTGCAGGGACCGTGTAATGAGAAGATCTCCCCAGCAGCTGTCAGGAATGTTGTCTCCGATCCGGGCTGGTCCAAGTGAAACGCCTGGAGAGGGGGGAAGGAAAGCTCTCTTGCTCCCAGTGTGGCAAAGGAAAAAGCAAAAGAGCAGAGCTCCAATAGTGTAAAAAGTTTCGGAATTTATTCAATAAAAGTACAGACCGCAACGCCCTACGTTGTAAGCCGTCACGATTGCCCCATGTTATGCACGGGTTATTACGATTCTTATATGCCGGCTTGTTTTTAATTGTATTTTTACCTCACGGAGCGTGCACTCTCCGTTGCGGTCTGTACTTTTATTGAATAAATTCCGAAACTTTTTACACTATTGGAGCTCTGCTCTTTTGCTTTTTCCTTTGCCACACTGGGAGCAAGAGAGCTTTCCTTCCCCCCTCTCCAGGCGTTTCACTTGGACCAGCCCGGATCGGAGACAGCATTCCTGACAGCTGCAGGGGAGATCTTCTCATTACACGGTCCCTGCAGAGGGCAAAAATCTGCATGCCTGATAGACCCTGCCAAGGAGGGGGTCCAACACGGAGGGTAAGAGTCCACCTTTATCACTTTCTCACTTATTGGAGTCACCGTCAGTGGATTTGCACCATCCTGCACATCTCTCTCCTTTGTCAATCCACTCATAGGGGGATTAGTTGCTGCTGAGCTGTATAGTGGATGGAAGCCTTTTTTTTCACTGATGAACTTTTTATGTTTGAACACATGGACTGAGTTTGTTTGATTTTCAGATTTTCACGCTATTAATATCATTGTACTTCACATGTACACATTTTTTATTTGAGTTTTTATGTTTTGCACTTATATATTTCTACCACTCATGGAGTCATTTACTTGCTCTCAGTAGATTGTGGTTTTTACTACCACCCATATGTATTCACATCTATGTGTGTATTTCCATATAATTAGCGCACTTTATTTATTTTTTATTGATGAAAAATAAAGGATATAGGGGTGGCGAAAGGTTGGGGACCAGAATAGGGAATTTGACAAAGGGCAGAGGACCAGAAAAGAGAGGGTAATGATGGACAAGGGGCCAGAAAAATTTATATGATGAAGGGTAGGGGGCCAGAAAAGAGAAAAATGAGGAAGGTAACCCAGTTGAATGGAGAGAGGAGTAGATTCAGGGTTGAAATAAACAGGGTGTGGAAGACATAAAGAGAAAATAGTAAATAAACGAAGAAGAGGAAAAGTAAGCCGAAGAAATTGCCACAGCATAAAAGCAATATCTGTTTTCATGGCCCCTACTCTCAAAGAACAGATTTTGTATTATTACGAAAATGTTGTTTCATGCCATAATTTTCATCATTGGTTCCATCCTTTGATTGTTTCCAGGAATTTCCTGTTAGAGGCAGAGGGGGAATTGTGCCGGCCATATCCACAGGAATGCGATATCCAGTAGATGCAGCATCTGGAACTACATTCCCATGCAACCTTAGCATTGTAACCTGGCAGGCAAATGCCACGTGTCAATGTGCCACTATGTCAAACGGTGGCAGGAACTGAAGGGATTAAAGATATTTATCCTGATAAAACTTTTTTTTTTAATTCTCACTTCTAAAAGTGTTTGCGGAGGAAGCATCTACGGACTCCAGGTGAGATAGGACCTAGCTATCATACCTGTGTTCTTCCTGATTATAGTCAGCTGCCAAGGGATCACGATAAAGAAGCTGCTGATGTAGGGACACAAACCTCTTTCTTGTCAAAAGATTTTTTATTAAGTTCATAGTAATAAGCTTAACATACAAACCTCTTTCAAATTTGGAGGTCATTCCCAGGCCTAGTTATAGTTGCCTTCATAGTGTTCATCTACAAAAATAGTCAAAGCTTCTGGGTATGGGGGAACATATTCACCACCTCCTGTGATGCAGCTGTCATCACATGATTGAGAGGGTGACCTCTTTGCTCCCAGGAAGCTTGGGCTCCAGCTGACAGTGGGTATTTTGTAGTGACTGCAAGAAAGGAAGGATCTGTGGGGGGCAGCTGTAAAATTGGTTTGGTGGGCTTTAGGGCCTGTGTCGATGGGCTTTTGTTGGTTTCAGACAGGTTTCGCATTTCCTTACAAAGTCGACTGGGAATGCAAAACCTGTTTGAATCAGTTCAGGAGTTAGGATGAGCTTGAGTTTGATTACAACCCATGTTCAATTGTACCTGGAAGGAAGCGGTCAGTGCTGGCCCAAAAAGCTGTGGCCAGCCCATTCCCTGCCTCGCAGCTGCACGTATAACAAGGGACGGGGATGCTTGTGACACCATTGACCTAATATGGCGATATTAGGTAAATGTCATTGTGCTTGCCACATGGCCATATTAGATCAATGATGTGACAAGCATCCCAGCCCCTAGATCTGCGGCTCATTGGGCTTGGCACTAACAGCTTCCTTCTGGGTTTCGACTGAGCCCAAGCTCATCTTTGGTCAGGAGGTCCACTGCAGGTCACCTGTCAGTGAGTTCTGCATGATTTTCTAAAACTGATGGCATCAGGTTGACATTGATTCAAACCCAAAGCCTGTCGACACAGACCCTTTAGGGACCCTATGACTTTGCCAGAATGGATTAATAACAAAGTCTGTTTAAGTGTTTATGCAGAACAGCCCGTTACTGGGGTGCATTTTTATAGATAAAGCAAAGAGATCTCTTAAGGTCACATAATGGCCCGCCACCCTCTTCCTCTCCCCTCAGCTACCAATCAACAATCAACAATTATTCCATTGTGCTTTGTATCCAACAGGGAGGTGAGGGGGTTGGGACAAAGTGTAATAAAGGAAAAAGGGAAGTCGATGAATAGTAAGGGGAGTTGTTGTATTCTAAAGAAAGGTTAAAAAAGTAATGGAAGTTGATAAAGGGAAAGGGAAGATAATGAATGGAAAGAATAGGGGAAGGTGATGTGGAGTAGTGGAAGGTGATGAAGTGTAAGAAAACAGAAGGCAGTAAAGGAGTGAGAGAAGGTGATGAAAAGTAACAAAAATAAAAAAAAAAAATAAAAAAGGGGAGGTGATGTTTAGTAAGGGAAAGGAAAATGAAGAGAGGATGATGATGGGTAGGAGACCAGTAAAGGGAAGGTGATGAAGGACACACAACCAGAAAGGGAAAGGGTGATAAAGGGAGCGGAACAAGAAGAGGGAAAGTGAAGAAAAATAGGGGACCAGAATAGGGAAGGCACTAAACAGTACCGGACTAGAATAAGGAAGGTGATGAAGGGTAATGGAAGATGACAGTCAAAAGGAAAGGGAAGATGATAAAGGGGAAGGATTACAGAAGGTGATGTAGAGTAGGGGAAGGCGATAAAGGGTAGCGAAAATGAAAAGAAGATGATGATGGGAAGGGGACCAGTAAAGGGAAGGTGATGAAGAGTCGACAACCAGAAAGGGAAGGGGTGATCAAGCGTGGGGAACAAGAAAAGGGAATGTGAAAAAGAATAGGGGGACCAGAATAGGGATGATGGTGAAGAGTAGGGGAAAGGGAAGATGTTAAAGGGGAAGGCTTACAGAACATGGTGCAGAGTAAGGAAAGGCGATGAAGGGTAACAAAAATGAAAAGGGAATGTGAGGTTCAGGAAGGCTAAAAAGGAAAAGTGATTAAAAGGAAAGAAAAATGAAAAGAGAGGATGATGGGTTAGGGGCCAGTAAAGAGAAGGTGATGAAGGGTCGACAACCAGTAATGTTCAGGCTACTATACCTTCACGCGATCACACACGGTGGCGGTTCATTCTCTATCATTTACTACAGCTTTGTCTACTAAGATAGACCCTGGGAATCCATCTCCCCTTCCCTGAGGAGCCTACATTGGCTAAACGTAAAGAATCAAATCACTTTCAAGACCCTCTGCCTCACCCACAAATGCATACAAGGAAACGTTCCTCAATACCTATGCGAGAAAATAAAACAACACACCCAATCGCAGTCTTCACTCTTCTAACCAAAACCTTCTCCTTATTCCAAAACCCTGCTACAACACAAAGGGAGAATGAAGATTCGCAGTCCAAGGACCATGGCTATGGAACGCTCTACTGACTTACATCCGCATGGAAGAAAACCATCAGGCCTTCAGAAAAAACAATGCAAGACCTACCTCTTCTAAGAAGCTGGACAACACAGGACCGATCTAGCACCTTGAGGCGATTCAGTTCGCATTTGCAGCGCTATACAAATCATTTATTCATTCATTCAAGGTGATTGGCTATCCTAGTGAAACACTTTCCTTTCTACTATTGGACATCGCTGGTTACTGTTACAACATTAAATAGTGACGTTAGCTCACTCATTCCACCGCTGTAGATAAGTATCTACTATAAAGTCCATATTTCTATTCCAATTTCTTCCCAGTAAGGGAAGGGGGTGAGCAAGAGTAGGAAACAAGAAAAGAGAATGTGAAGAAGAAAAGGGGGACCAGAATAGGGAAGATAATGAAGAGTAGGGGAAGATGATGAAGGTCTAGGGAAAGGGAAGATGATAAAAGGGGAAGGCTTATGGAAGGTGATGCAGAGTAAGGGAGGGCGATGAAGGGTAACAAAAATGAAAAGGGAAGGTGAGGTTCAGTAAGGGTAAAGGAAAAGTGATTAAAAGGAAAGAAAAATGAAAAGAGGATGATAATGGGTTAGGGACCATTAAAAAGGGAAGGAGATGAAGGGTAGGCAACAAGACAAAGAAAGTGTGATAAAGAGTGAGAAACCAGATGGGGAAGGGGAGGGATTACGAAATGTGAGGGAGAGTAAGGGAAGGCGATGAAGGGTAATGAAAATGAAAAGCGTTTATTAAAAGAAGAGGAAAAGTAGAGTAAGGGAAGGGGATTAATGGTAAGGTCATTTTGAAGGGTAAGGAAAATGGCTCCTAATCACTAATTATTCCATCATACTCTGTAGTGGGGAGGCGAGGAGGGAGGAAATGCAGGACACAATGTGACTATGTGAAATCTAGCTGCCATTTCCATAATAAAGATTCTTGCATTTTCAGGGTAGTGGAACACTTTAAAAGAAAAAAAAAAAGGGGGGGGGGGCGCTTGCATTACGATCACGCCAGCAGCAGCCTATACACATTGGCACAGGTCTCTTTTAAAGAGAAGTACTGTATATAATCGAGAATAAGCAGACTATTTCAGCACATTAAGGACCCTAACTGCCGCAGACCAATAACTAGCCTCAACGCCATCTCCAAGATTATGGAGAAAGCGGTGGTACAACAGCTACAACGCCACCTGGACACACACCAACTCCTGGACCCTCTGCAATCAGGCTTCCGCCCAGGCCATGGCACAGAAACAGCACTTCTCAAAATATGGGATGATGCCCTTGAAGCAGCAGACGACGGAGAACAGAGTCTCCTGGTACTGTTAGACCTTAGCGCAGCATTCGACACAGTAAACCACAACACTTTACTCGTCCGCCTCGCTGAAGTAGCAGGAGCAACAGGTTCTGCTCAAAAATGGTTTACATCCTTCCTAGAGAATCGCTCCCAGACAGTGAAACTAGGTACATTCACCTCGGAAACCCGGGCAGTCTCCTGCGGAGTCCCTCAAGGATCACCCTTGTCACCAGTACTATTCAACATATACATCCGCCCACTTCTCAATATCATCAGGAAAACTGATCTTTGTTTCCACTCATACGCTGACGACACCCAACTCTACCTTCGTATCAACGGACAAAAAAATCATCATCAGCAATTACAGAAATGCCTCTCCTTAATAGACGACTGGATGACCACTAGCTCCCTCAAACTCAACGGATCAAAAACAGAACTTCTTCTCCTACAAGCTAACAAAAATTCCAAAATAAAGACTACATGGACACCTCCCACCATCCTTGGACAGACCATCTCCCCAAGCACCAAAGCCAGGAGTCTCGGAGTCATTTTTGACTCAGGAATGACAATGGATGCACAAATAGGATCAGTGGTGAGCGGATCCCACCATCTCCTCCGCCAACTACGTAGACTCATCCCCTTCATCCCAGAAGAGGACAAAGCGGCAGTTGTGGGAACAATCATCAATTCCCGACTCGACTACGCAAATTCGCTCTACGTAGGACTACCCCAATACCAGCTTGCGCGCTTACAACTCATCCAAAACACGGCGGCAAGACTGTTAACAGGAAAAAAACCCTGGGAATCCATCTCCCCCTCCCTAAAGAGCCTACACTGGCTAACCGTGAAGAAACGGATCACATTCAAGACCCTCTGCCTCACCCACAAATGCGTACAAGGAAACGCCCCACCATATCTCCGCGAGAAAATAAAACACTATACACCGAATCGCAGTCTTCGATCAGCTAACCAAAACCTCCTTACCATTCCCAAATACCGCTACAAAGCAAAGGGAGAACGAAGATTCGCAGTCCAAGGACCCCGACTATGGAACGCTCTTCCTACCAACATCCGCATGGAAGAAAACCACCAGGCCTTCAGAAAAAAACTAAAGACCTTCCTTTTCTGAGAAGCTAACATCAGAGAATGCATCCAGCGCCTTGAGGCGATTCAGTTCGCATTTGTAGCGCTTTATAAATCATTCATTCATTCATTCATTCATTCACATTTTTTATGCGGAAAAAGCCCCCCTCGGCTTATACTCGAGTGAGGTTCTTGAGTGGGGGTGCAGCCTTACTGTGCCCATCTGCAGCTGTACCTTTGATAACTACAACAGCGGGTGTCTCCTGCTGTGTCATGCAGTCTGTTCGGCGGCCGTCCATTGTAACAGAGCCCCGCCTCCTCCTCGTCCGTGATAGACGGAACACTGATACAATGCTGGGAAACTGAATCAGTGTTCCGTCTATCACGGACGAGGAGGAGGCGGGGCTTTGTTACAGTGGACGGCCTCCAAACAGACTGCATGACACAGCGGGAGACACTCGCTGTTTAAATTATCAAAGGTACAACTGCAGATGGGCACAGTGAGGCTGCAGATGGGCACAGTGAGGCCGCATATGGGCACAGTGAGGCTGCAGATGGGCACAATGAGGCTGCAGATGGGCACAATGAGGCTGCAGATGGGCACTGATGATAAAGGTGGGCACAGTGAGGCTGCAGATGGGCACTGATGGTAAAGGTGGGCACAGTGAGGTTGCAGATGGGCACAATGAGGCTAAAGGTGGGCACAGTGAGGCTGAAGATGGGCACAGTGAGGTTGCAGATGGGCACTGATGATACAGGTGGGCACAGTGAGGCTGCAGATGGGCACAGTGAGGCTGCAGATGGGCACAGTGAGGCTGCAGATGGGCATTGTTTTGTATTTCCCACCCTAGGCTTTTACTCGAGTCAATACGTTTTCCCAATTTTTTGTGGTAAAATTAGCTGCCTCTGCTAATATTTGGGTCGACCTATACTCGAGTATATGCAGTATAGTGGAAAAGAATAATAAAAATTGATGGGTGATAAAAAATATGAAAAGGGAATGAGGAGGAATTATTGGGAATGGAAAGCAACAGGAGTTAATGAATTTAGACAGCATTCATAGATGACTCATTTTCCTTTTTCAATATTTTCCACACTAATAAAACTTTTGTTTGTGAAACGAAGTATCTAATTTGGTTAATGTTAATTTGTTTAGAAATACGATCAGAAAACCGTGAAGGTAATTGACAAAACAGCGAGCTCTGAAGTCGGGAGCACAACGTACGGAATCAGATACAGTGGCAGCTAAACATTCCTTTCGCGTGTTTTAATTAGACGTAATGACAAAAAGCAGAACAGGGAAGATACGAATCCATATGTCGCTGTCACGTCGTCACTTAAAATAACACCGGGCCATATCTGTACGCTACATCGTATTTCTGTCAGTGACAGCGGCCAATTACCCAAAGCACACACATCTATTATTAGTTGCACAGGTGGGAAGGGGTAGATTTCTGCTTGGGGGGGCCACCCGTGTCAAGTTAAAGGCCTGTTGCGCTCACAGATCGTGTTTTGTAAAAAAAAAAAAGAAAAAAAATCTGTTTTAATTACATGTCTACCTGACGAAGGAGTAGCAGAAATAAAGTTCAAAATCAATCTTGTACAAATTACTATTACAATAATTACTGGAAACACTATACAGTGCCGGTGGCAAAGCAAAGATAGTGCCAACACTTACGGAATGTTCAGGTGGGGGGAGGGGGTCATATACCCCCCAAGACTGGTGAAATAACCACAAATGAGGTGTCCTCATCACTGATCCTAAAGCCCATCTCTGGACAAAGCTGTTTGTCCCTTCCATTCGCCCCTCATGCATTCAACAGTTTTTGATAACAAGGCCTTTATTGCACTCACCCACCCTCGCCACCCTTGCCCCACTTGTAGGAGTGACGACCGATGGTTCCAGTGCTGCAATTTGTGTCTGCGACTACTAGTCATGCCTTTGCGATATCATCACGTCACTGCAGTCTTTTGGATATTGAGGGAATCCCGACATTGGAGGGCCAAAAGGAAGTCTAATGCCCCGTACACACGGTCGGATTTTCCGACGGAAAATGTGTGATAGGACCTTGTTGTCGGAAATTCCGACCGTGTGTGGGCTCCATCACACATTTTCCATCGGATTTTCGAAACACACAAAGTTTGAGAGCAGGATATAAAATTTTCCGACAACAAAATCCGTTGTCGGAATTTCCGATCGTGTGTACACAAATCCGACGCACAAAGTGCCACGCATGCTCAGAATAAATAAAGAGATGAAAGCTATTGGCCACTGCCCCGTTTATAGTCCCGACGTACGTGTTTTACGTCACCGCGTTCAGAATGATCGGATTTTCCGACAACTTTGTGTGACCGTGTGTATGCAAGACAAATTTGAGCCAACATCCGTCGGAAAAAATCCTAGGATTTTGTTGTCGGAATGTCCGAACAAAGTCCGACCGTGTGTACGGGGCATTAGAGGTAGTGGTGGAAGGGTGCTGGATATGGATTTTCCCAGGTCACCAAAATGCAAACAGGGTCATTACTAGACATGTGCAGTTTGTTTCATTCTGAATTTGTCAAATTCGTTAATTTCCGAATTTTTCTGAATATTCAGAAATTCGAAAATTAGGATATTCGCAAATTCGGAGATTCGAAAAGAAGAATGAAAATCCGAAAATTCAAAAAAACGAAAATCTGAAAATTCTACATAATTTGGCTGTTAGTGAACGTAACAAATACGAATTTATCTGAAGTTACGAATTATCCGAAATAACGAATGCCGTAATAATAAATAACAATAATAATAATAATAATAACGTTTTATTATTATTTATTATTAATTAGTTCCGTTCCATATGTTTAGATGCGGTACTCGTTATTTTGGATAATTCGTAACTTCAGATAAATTCGTATTCGTTACGTTCACTAACAGCCAAATTTGAAAGGAATGTCCAAAACCTATAGATTAATAGTTAATTATTAGTTAGTTATTATTTGGAATTTTCAGATTTTTTTCCTTATTTCCGAATGCCGTACCTAAACAAATGGAATGGAACGAATTATTAATAAATAATAATAATAAAAGGTTTTTATTATTATTAAAGAAAACGAAAAAAAAACCCTAACGGGGCTTTAATGCAGCCAATAATGTGATGTAATACACAATGAGTAAATAATCAAAAAATTTATTGGTACAAAAAAGTATATAGATAGTAAATTCTGACATTAAAAAGTCAGGACATGAACTGGAGTACAAAATTGATAAAAAACAATACCCATAACAGGGGACAGTGTATAGTAAAATAAACCCTAGGCAAAAAGATCTAAGTTGTAGAAAACTGACGCGTTTCGACCCCAGTGGGTCTTCTTCAGAGGATAGATGTATGACAACTGTAGGGATGTAAACATGCATCAAAAATCTTTCAAAACAACACAAAACAAAGAAATATGTTTATTTATATGCATGAACAAATCCATGTGTTACATGATTACCAGTCACGTTGCTCTTAATAGACGACCATAATGTAAAGGAGTTGCCCTCTCGTATATCCCTAGTTTCCCAGACGGTGGGCCGGTCCCCTGGAGAGCAAGTATCGAGCCCTCATGCCTTACGAGAGATCACACATTAAATAACCCCCCGAGGATTGGAGGAGGGGAGGGGCATGCACTGCACCTACAGTGGAGTAACAACAATGCTAAATTAAAGGTTAGAGTAAGGAGGTTATTTTTTCAGGGCAATAGCAAATTACAATGGCTTTTAAAATATTGACCAGTGTAGGTTGAGAGTGGGTCCATAAACAATACATGCAAAGAACAAGATAAAATGAACTGAGGAAGGTACATGGGGAAAGAAGGGAAAAAAAAAAAAACTGGGACTGGGAAAGAAATGTGAACAAGAAAGGAGACTCTAAGGAAAAAACAACTGTGAGACATAACCAAGGGCATAGGCAACAAACAATTTGCATGCATTTATGGACCGACTAGCAACATGAATATGAAAATCCTAAAAGGTAATGGCGATCGTTGTGTGTATGTGATAGTGAGGTGCCCAAAAGATCATAGAATGTGGAGGAGATCCAGCCGTAGGCTGGGGGGAAGGTGGGGGGGGGGGGGGGGTTGGTGAGAAACATGGGTGATATCATGCTGGGGTGAAAAAGTGAAAGAGAGAAGCAAAACAAGCAAACAAGCCAAAACGTGATGAGTGAAATGTGCGTAATGCATGGTGAGGGCAATACAAATTACCTTAGATGGGAACACAGTCAATCAAATCAGAATAGACGAAACTCTAAAATGTTATAAGTGTATGAAAGTCAAAAATTATATTGATAAAGGTGAGGGAGGTGAGATAAGCATGATGTGAACCACACATCAAACGAGGCAATTGAAAAGTGCATGATGTTCTTATCAATCAGTCTGTGAGGCTGCAGCACAGGAGCGTCCGGCGGGACCAGAAGGTACCACTGGACCTCCCATGTCGCCAGGGTAATTTATAAGGGTACTGATTGCCCCATGGTTCTATCAGGTGCAGGCATTTATCCCCTCCCATGTCTGTTCCTCCAATTGGGGAGAGAGAGCGGCGCATAGCGGCGCTCACTGGGTGACCCCCCTGGCGTTCCGGAGGAGTAATCCTCCCGGATCCACCGTCACTTCCGCCGCAAGTGTGCAGGCGCCGTGACGTCACGCGCACTGCGTCGCGCGCGTGAGCACGGCGTCCGGAAGAGATCCGGAATGCCACTGGCAAGGAAGACACTAGCGTCCAATCCAGGTGCCGCCACCTGGTGGGCGCATTAGGGAGACGCAGGGCCCTTGCGTCTCCCCTCTTACCCTGCCAGGAAGGCATGCGTGACACGATCCCGCCCCCCAGACAAGTGACACGGCCAACCTGGAGTGGTATCTCTTCCTGGAAAAAGGATAAAAAAGAGAGAAGAAGAGAGGGGAAGTCCATACATGTGATTATCAGACCGTGACTTAATAATAAAACTTCTAAATGTATGAGTATGGAAGATCATCTGTTGACTAAGGCGTATATACAGTTTACACAAAGCCACTGCCAAGGTACAGTTGATTAAATTACTAATGAAACATAGCACAAATTATTATTTTTTTTTTTAATATAATTTGTGCTATGTTTCATTAGTAATTTAATCAACTGTACCTTGTCAGTGGCTTTGTGTAAACTGTATATACGCCTTAGTCAAGGCGTATAGATGATCTTCCATACTCTACATTTAGAAGTTTTATTATTAAGTCACAGTCTGATAATCACATGTATGGGAAGGCATGCGTGACACGATCCCGCCCCCCAGACAAGTGACACGGCCAACCTGGAGTGGTATCTCTTCCTGGAAAAAGGATAAAAAAGAGAGAAGAAGAGAGGGGAAGTCCATACATGTGATTATCAGACCGTGACTTAATAATAAAACTTCTAAATGTAGAGTATGGAAGATCATCTGTTGACTAAGGCTCGGTTCACACAGGGGCAACACGATTTCAGCGCGACTTTGTACGGCGACTTCAACGCGACTTCAGCGCGACTTTAAGCAAATTACAACGCGACTTCAAGTCGCCTCCAGGACAGGCGACTTTGGCTGTGGCCAATCACAGGATAATCAGCTTTCTGGGAGGGAGGGGTTTGCCTGGGCAAACAAAATTTTTTCCCTGCAAAGTCGCTTGACTTTAGAGAGAGATCCGACTTGGAGGCGACTTCCATTGATTTCTATGGTACAGGTCACCTACCAAGTCGGATCCAAGTAGTACAGGGAGTACGCTCTGAAGTCGGAGCGACTTCAGTAGTGTCTATTAAGACGCTCCCATTCACTGTAATGTGAATCTCTTTCTGGGGCGACTTGGGGCGACTTGAGGGCTTACAAGTCGGATCCCAAGTCGTCCTAGTGTGAACCGAGCCTTAGGCGTATATACAGTTTACACAAAGCCACTGCCAAGGTACAGTTGATTAAATTACTAATGAAACATAGCACAATTATTATTATTATTTTTTTTTAATATAATTTGTGCTATGTTTCATTAGTAATTTAATCAACTGTACCTTGGCAGTGGCTTTGTGTAAACTGTATATACGCCTTAGTCAACAGATGATCTTCCATACTCTACATTTAGAAGTTTTATTATTAAGTCACGGTCTGATAATCACATGTATGGACTTCCCCTCTCTTCTTCTCTCATTTTTATCCTTTTTCCAGGAAGAGATACCACTCCAGGTTGGCCGTGTCACTTGTCTGGGGGGCGGGATCGTGTCACGCATGCCTTCCCATACATGTGATTATCAGACCGTGACTTAATAATAAAACTTCTAAATGTAGAGTATGGAAGATCATCCGTTGACTAAGGCGTATATACAGTTTACACAAAGCCACTGCCAAGGTACAGTTGAAACAGTTGATTAAATTACTAATGAAACATAGCACAAATTATATTAAAAAAAAAAAAAGAAAAAGAAAAAAAGAACTATGAACTGGTTTTCCTATAAAGCGATATCCCTATGCGATCTGGATGATTTCTACTGAAGGGAGATGCAGGTTCCTATACATTGTGCTATTGAAGCTAAAAAGTGACAAATCGCATAGTTGGAAATATTGTATGTAGTCAAATAGAATTGCTAGCAGATGGGGTAAAACAAGGCAGGAATAGTGTGTGGAATAGCAGGATAGAGGGCATGATTGAAATTGGTTTATCAACCTGTCGCCAAGCCTAGATAAAGCCTGGTAAACAGTATCAAATTTATTGGTGGTAAAGAGGACGCATTAAGGTCAATTTGTATAGCACCCCGGGAAGGGGTGAGGGGTTGTATACCCACTCTGATGTAAAAGCTATTGAGTGGTGTACATCCTATATAGGGATGAATTTCAAAGTATGTTCGGGATAAATTCAAGAAATTTCATATAGGAAAGCCAGTTCATAGTTCTTTTTCTTTTCTTTTTTTTTTTTTTTTTTTTTTAATATAATTTGTGCTGTTTCATTAGTAATTTAATCAACTGTACCTTGGCAGTGGCTTTGTGTAAACTGTATATACGCCTTAGTCAACAGATGATCTTCCATACTCTACATTTAGAAGTTTTATTATTAAGTCACGGTCTGATAATCACATGTATGGACTTCCCCTCTCTTCTTTATATTTTTTCCAGGAAGAGATACCACTCCAGGTTGGCCGTGTCACTTGTCTGGGGGGCGGGATCGTGTCACGCATGCCTTCCTGGCAGGGTAAGAGGGGAGACGCAAGGGCCCTGCGTCTCCCTAATGCGCCCACCAGGTGGCGGCACCTGGATTGGACGCTAGTGTCTTCCTTGCCAGCGGCATTCCGGATCTCTTCCGGACGCCGTGCTCACGCGCGCGCGACGCAATGCGCGTGACTTCATGGCGCCTGCGCACTTGCGGTGGAAGTGACGGTGGATCCGGGAGGATTACTCCTCCGGAACGCCGGGGGGTCACCCAGTGAGCGCCGCTATGCGCCGCTCTCTCTCCCCAATTGGAGGAACAGACATGGGAGGAGATAAATGCCTGCACCTGATAGAACCATGGGGCAATCAGTACCCTTATAAATTACCCTGGCGACATGGGAGGTCCAGTGGTACCTTCTGGTCCCGCCGGATGCTCCTGTGCTGCAGTCTCACAGACTGACTGGTAACATCATGCACTTTTCAATTGCCTCGTTTGATGTGTGGTTCACATCATGCTTATCTCACCTCCCTCACCTTTATCAATCTAATTTTTGACTTTCATACACTTATAACATTTTAGTTTCGTCTATTCTGATTTGATTGACTGTGTTCCCATCTAAGGTAATTTGTATTGCCCTCACCATGCATTACCCACATTTCACTCATCACGTTTTGGCTTGTTTGCTTGTTTTACTTCTCTCTTTCACTTTTTCACCCCAGCATGATATCACCCATGTTTCTCACCAACCCCCCCCCCCCCCCACCTTCCCCCCAGCCTACGGCTGGTTCTCCTCCACATTCTATGATCTTTTGGGCACCTCACCATCACATACACACAACGATCGCCATTACCTTTTAGGATTTTCATATTCATGTTGCTAGTCGGTCCATATATGCATGCAAATCGTTTGTTGCCTATGCCCTTGGTTATGTCTCACAGTTGTTTTTTCCTTAGAGTCTCCTTTCTTGTTCACATTTCTTTCCCAGTCCCAGTTTTTTTTTTTTTCCCCTTCTTTCCCCATGTACCTTCCTCAGTTCATTTTGCCTTGTTCTTTGCATGTATTGTTTATGGACCCACTCTCAACCTACACTGGTCAATATTTTAAAAGCCATTGTAATTTGCTATTCCCCTCTATTGCCCTGAAAAAATAACCTCCTTACTCTAACCTTTAATTTAGCATTGTTGTTACTCCACTGTAGGCGCAGTGCATGCCCCTCCCCTCCTCCAATCCTCGGGGGTTATTTAATGTGTGACCCCTCGTAAGGCATGCGGGCTCGATACTTGCTCTCCAGGGGACCGGCCCACCATCTGGGAAACTAGGGATATACGAGAGGGCAACTCCTTTACATTACGGTCGTCTATTAAGAGCAACGTGACTGGTAATCATGTAACACATGGATTTGTTCATGCATATAGATCAGTGGTTCTCAACTCCAGTCCTCGGGACCCACCAACAGGCCAGATTTTAAGTATTACCTTGGGGAGTTGCAGACTAGAATACTGCAATCACTGAGCAGCAAGAGATATCACCTGTGATGTATTTCAGCTATCTTGCAAACCTGGCCTGTTGGTGGGTCCCGAGGACTGGAGTTGAGAACCACTGATATAGATAAACATATTTCTTTGTTTTGTGTTGTTTTGAAAGATTTTTGATGCATGTTTACATCCCTACAGTTGTCATACATCTATCCTCTGAAGAAGACCCACTGGGGTCGAAACGTGTCAGAATTCTACAACTTAGATCTTTTTGCCTAGGGTTTATTTTACTATACACTGTCCCCTGTTATGGGTATTGTCCGGACTTTTTAATGTCAGAATTTACTATCTATATATTTTTTGCAATAAAAATCATTTTTGATTATTTACTCATTGTGTATTACATCACATTATTGACTGCATTAAAGCCCCGTTAGGGTTTTTTTCATTTTCTTTATGCATCTTATGGGGTGCGCAGCCCTTTCGTCTGTACTCCCTTGAGTGTCCCCCTTTCTATTGGTTTTTATTATTATTATTATTATTATTATTTATTATTATTGATTCATTACATTTCATTTGTTAAGATATGGCATTCCTTATTTCCGAATTTCGGAATTTTTTAATCTACGAATTTATGAATCCCGAATTTTCACATTTACGAATTCCGAATTTATGAATTTACGAAAAAAAACAAAAAACGAATAAAACAAAAACAAAAATTAACAAATTTTTCGGAAGTGCACATATCTAGTCATTACTGGAGCCCAACTGACCTGTATTTGGCAGCTCACCCCAAAGACATGGACCCCCCCGGAGAGAGAACATTCACCTGGGTTGGGAAGTCAAATAAGTCAAAGTCCATTTAACATTCTGCCACTTCACCCAACCCTGACGAAGGGGGATTGTATGGCTCCTGCAACGCGTTGGATTTCTATTGCCCTGCTTGTTGAACAGTAAAGACTTTGGACTCTTAAGGATCTTGAATTTGGCACGCTATTTAAACCAATTACACTCAGAGCCAAAATGAAGTATCAATGTCAGCTAGGCATGGCCGTGAACACCCAAAGAAGGACCCTTCTGCTTTAGGTTAGTATTTTCAGATTACCTTCTTGATCAAATCCAGCAATTGGTGGAAGCACGAGGGGAGCCGTGCCCAAAGTGGACACTGAGGTCATTGATTACACAGAGCTACAAACAGTGGCGGCCCATGCATTGTGGGCGCACGGGCGCCGTCCCCCTATCCATGCACCCAGCCCCCTTTAGGACGCCGGACGCATGGATTCCTATGGCAGGGGTGTGAGGGGGTGGTACCTTTTGAAGCACCTGATTAGAGCCAGAGGCTCTAATAGGCTTCAAAATAGGGTGGGCTCGGGGCACAGAGAGTGCGCCCTGATCCCACCCAATTGTGTGACGATAGTGAATAAATTTTCGCTATTTTCACACTAACCTTCCTCCCCGCCAAACAGGAGGCAGGGCGTCAGACCCGTTTTCTGATTGGCCAAAGCGCCAGGCCACCCTATTGGATGCCTGGCGCTTAGGAAGAGGAGCGGAGGAGACACGCTGGAGCGGAGGTCACCACCGTTCTGGTGCACTTGGAGAGGAGCTGCTGCGCTGCCTGGCGGTAAGTGCCAGGGGGTCTGTCAGAGCATGAGCATGCGGGGGGGGGGGTTGTTGGTGCTGCCAGAGAGAGTGGGGGGGGGGGTCGGTGGGCACAGTGGCTGTATTTGGTGAGCACAGTGGCTGCATATGATGGGCACAGTGACTATTGAATGGGCACAGTGGCTGCACATGATGAGCACACTGGCTGTATTTGGTGGGCACAGTAGCTGCACATGATGGGCACAGGGGCTGCATTTGATGGGCACAGGGGCTGCATTTGATGGGCACAGGGGCTGCTTATGATGGGCACAGTGACTGCATTTGATGGGCACAGTGACTGCATTTGATGGGCACAGTGACTGCATTTGATGGGCACAGTGACTGCATTTGATGGGCACAGTGGCTGTACATGATGAGCACAGTGACTGTATTTGGTGGGCACAGGGGCTGCATTTGATGGGCACAGGGGCTGCATTTGATGGGCACAGGGGCTGCATATGATGGGCACAGTGGCTGCATATGATGGGCACAGTGGCTGCATTTGATGGGCACAGTGGCTGCATATGATGGGCACAGTGACTGCATATGATGGGCACAGTGGCTGCATATGATGGGCACAGTGACTGCATTTGATGGGCACAGTGGCTGCATATGATGGGCACAGTGGCTGCACATGATGGGCACAGTGGCTGCACATGATGGGCACAGTGACTGTATTTGGTGCGCACAGTGGCTGTATTTGGTGGGCACAGGGGCTGTATTTGATGGGCACAGGGGCTGTATTTGATGGGCACAGGGGCTGTATTTGATTGGCACAGGGGCTGTATTTGATTGGCACAGGGGCTGTATTTGATGGGCACAGGGGCTGCATTTCATGGGCACAGTGGCTGCATTTCATGGGCACAGTGGTTGCATTTGATTGGCACAGTGGCTGCATATGATGGGCACAGTGGCTGTATTTGATGGGCACAGAGGCTGCATTTGATGAGCAAAGTTGCTGAATTTTTATAGGCACAGTGAGGCTGCAATTGATGTTTTTTTTTTTTTTTTTTAAGTATTTTTCAGAATTTTTTGGTTTGTTTGCGCCCCCCCCCCCCCCCCCAAAAAAAAATTGTGAGCACCAGCCGCCACTGGCTATAAACTTACCAAATGTAATCGTAGTGGTGATTGATCCAGTGCTGTCACATGGTATGAGTTACATGCACCACAATACACCGAAGTCCTGGGTTTTTTTCTCCAGTGGTTCAATGGAGCAGTGAGGAAGCAATATGAAGTTATAGTATATGCAGCTGAGGGATTAAAGCAAAACCCATTGCTTTGCCTCCATGGGGCGAGATTTGTATAAAAGTGAACTACATTCTGTGTTGGGGGTGAGTTTTTACCATTAGTGCTGGCACACTTACCTATTGGTGTGTCCTTCTCTACCTGTGACAGCTCCAGCCTTCAGTCACTCAATCTGACGACACCTCCATTAACACCCCCCCACCCCCGCCACTTCATTGGATGGCCACTGATAATTAAACGCTTGCACATGTGTCTCCAGACATCCATTCTCTTCTCACAAAGCCCCATTCACACCTCAGTGTTTTGTAGCTGGAAGCTTGAATCGCCAAAAGGCTGGAGGACAAAACAATCAATGATTCTCTATGGAGATGGTTTACATCTCCACACCAAGTCGCCTGAAGCCAAATGCTTGAAGCTCAGAAAAGTTCTGGAGCTCTTTTTGGAGCTTGAATCGCGCAGATTATGTGTTTTTGTGTTTGTGTTTTGTATAACAGCGTAAATTTGCTGTCCCCTCAAAATATCTCAACACACAGCCATTATTTTCTAAACCGCTGGTAACCAAAGTGAGTACACCCCTAAGGGAAAATGTCCAATTTGGACCCAATTAGCCATTTTCCCTCCGCGGTGTCATGTGACTCGTTCGTGTTACAAGTTCCCAGGTGTGAATGAGGAGAAGGTGTGTTAAATTTGGTGTTATTGCTCTCACTCTCTCATACTGATCACTGGAAGGTCAACATGGCACCTCATAGCAAATAACTAGGCAAAGATGGCCTAAGCTATAAGAAGATTGCCAAGACCCTGAAACTGAGCTGCAGCGCGGTGGCCAAGACCATTCAGCAGTTTAACAGGACAGGTTCCACTCAGAACAGGCCTCGTCATGGTCAACCAAAGAAGTTGAGTGCACGTGCTCAGCGTCATATCCAGAGGTTGTCTTTGGGAAATAGATGTATGAGTGCTGCCAGCATTGCTGCAGAGGTTGAAGGGGTGGGGGGTCAGCCTGTCAGTGCTCAGACCATACGCCGCACACTGCATCAAATTGGTCTGCATGGCTGTCGTCCCAGAAGGAAGCCTCTTCTAAAGATGATGCAAAAAAAAGCCCGCAAACAGTTTGCTGAAGACAAGCAAACTAAGGACATGGATTACTGGAACCATGTCCTGTGGTCTGATGAGACCGAAATAAATGTATTTGGTTCAGATGGTATCAAGCGTGTGTGGCGGAAACCAGGTGAGGAGTACAAAGACAAGTGTGTCTTACCTACAGTCAAGCATGGTGGTGGGAGTGTCATGGTCTGGGGCTGCATGAGTGCTGCCGGCACTGGGGAGCTACAGATCATTGAGGGAACCATAAATGCCAACATGTACTGTGACATACTGAAGCAGAGCATGATCCCCTCCCTTCAGAGGCTGGGCCGCAGGGCAGTATTCCAACATGATAATGACCCCAAACACACCTCCAAGATGACCACTGCCTTGCTAAAGAAGCTGAGGTTAAAGGTGATGGACTGGCCAAGCATGTCTCCAGACCTAAACCCTGTTGAGCATCTGTGGGGCATCCTCAAATGGAAGGTGGAGGAGCGCAAGGTCTCTAACATCCACCAGCTCCGTGATGTCGTCATGGAGGAGTGGAAGAGGACTCCAGTGGTAACCTGTGAAGCTCTGGTGAACTCCATGCCCAAGAGGGTTAAGGCAGTGCTGGAAAATAATGGTGGCCACACAAAATATTGACACTTTGGGCCCAATCTGGACATTTTCACTTAGGGGTGTACTCACTTTTGTTGCCAGTGGTTTAGACATTAATGGCTGTGTGTTGAGTTATTTTGAGGGGACAGCAAATTTACACTGTTATACAAGCTGTACACTCACTACTTTACAATGTAGCAAAGTGTCATTTCTTCAGTGTTGTCACATGAAAAGATAGAATAAAATATTTACAAAAATGTGTATGGAGGGGTGTACTCACTTTTGTGAGATACTGTATATGTATGTATGTATATATATATATATATATATATATATATATATATATATATATATATATACATACATACATACATACATACATACACACATACAGCGTCGGGCGGTCACACAGCCGAAGTCCTGACCCGGAAGGAAAACAGGTGAAGATGGATGCGGCCTCCAGCAGTGACAACGCATCGGGGGAGGGCTTCGTTTGCAGGTTAGTTTCACATAATGTGTTAGTATGCGATGCATACTAGCACAATATGCCTTTACTTTGCAGGTCAGGAAAAATAAATATAAATAATACATTAAAAAACCCTAACCCTAAATTAACCCCTAATATTAACCCTTAACCCTAATATTGACCCTTAACATTAACCCCTATCTCTAACATTAACCCCTATCCCTAATCCCAACCCCTAACCCTAATATTGACTCCTACTCTTAACCCCTCACATTATTAAAGCCTAGTCCTAAGATCCCTTTCACACTGGAGCGTTTTGCAAGCGCTATAGCGTTAAAATTAGCGCCTGCAAACCGCCCTAAAACAGCTACTCCATTCACTCCAGTGTGAAAGCCGTCAGTGGTGCGCTGGCAGGGCGTCAGAAAAAGTCCTGCCAGCAGTTTCTTTACGCGGGCAGATTTAACCCCTTTTCGGCTGCTAGCAGGGGGTTAAAACCGCCCCGTTAGCGGCCGAATAGCGCCGCTAAAACGACGTCGCTAGAAATAGCGTCGCTTTCCCGCTGACACTCAGGCGCCAGCAGTGTGAAAGGGGTCTAAGGCTCCATTCACACCTGAGTGATTTTCTGCATGAAGTTTGTAGCTCTAAAAATGCTCAACAAGCCAAATCCCATTCATTTCAATGGCCCCTGTTCACAACTGAGCGTTCTGTCGCCTGAAGCAAAAATGCCTGAAGCTCAAAAAAGAACATGAGCTTCTTTGTGGCAGATCATAAGCGTTTTTGACCCCTAGACTTCAATAGAAACGCATGACTTGAGTGTTTTCCAAGCGTTCTCTGCTCAAATAGCAGCTCTCCACCCCTAATTTCCTCCCCCTTTCCTCCCCCTAGTGCTTTCTATTCCCTAAACAAAAATGCCTGAAGCTGTAATGTGCTTGTAATACACTTCTAAGATGCTTTAAAAATTATTGTAAAAAAGCTGCAAACACGCTTATAAAAAATCCCAGAAAAACGCCAGTACACCAGTACGCTCGGGTGTTACATACTTACATAGTTAGTCAGGTTGAAAAAAAACACAAGTCCATCTAGTTCAACCAAAATAATAAAAATAAAAAATAAAAATAATAATACAAACCTCATATACACAAACCAATATCCACAGTTGATCCAGAGAAAGGCAACAAAAAAAAAAAAAAAACAGCAAAGCACGATCCAACTAGCTACAGCAGGGGAAAAAAATTCCTTCCTGATCCCCCGAGAGGCAATCGGCTTTTCCCTGGATCAACTAATGGAGCCTAATATTAACGTCTAACCCGAATATTGACCATTAATAGCCTCTAACCCTAATATTTACCCCTAATCCTAACCCTAATATTTACCCCTAACCTCTAATATTGGCCCCTTAAAGGGGTTGCAAACCTTCGTATTTTTCACCTTAAAGTGGTTGTATACCTATTTTTTAAACTTTTACCTACAGGTAAGTCTATAATAAGGCTTACCTGTAGGTAAAAAAAATACCTCCTAAACCTGTACGGTTTAGGAGATATTCCCCTCGCAATGAGCCGCTGACTGCAGCGGCGCATGCGCACAGGGGATTCTCGGCTGAAAGACCGGCAGCCGCAGGACCCTGCTGGAAAAAGTCTCCTGCGCGCACGCGCGGGAGTGACGACATCGCGGCTCCGGCCACTCACAGCGCCGGAGCCGCGATACCCAGAAGACACGCTGAAGGGAAATGTCAGCTCCCTCGGCGTGGACCGGGTGAGATGCCAGCGCCTCGTTCTAAGGTAAGTATCTTATAATGAGCTAGTATGCGGTGCATACTAGCTCATTATGCCTTTTCCCTTACAGGTGTAGGGAAAAAAAAAAAGTCAACGGGTATACAACCGCTTTAATGCATCCTATGCATTAAGGTGAAAAAACACCTGGCAGTGACCGGCCCCCCAGCCCACCCCACACCCCCATGCCCACCCCCCCCCACCCCCCAGCCCACCCCACACCCCCCACCCCACACCCCCCCCGTTTTACTTACCTGAGCCCTGGAACTTGACCCGGCGGGGACGCGCTGTCTCTCTGCCCGGGGTTCCCTGCTCTTGATTGGATAGATTGATAGCAGCACAGCCATTGGCTCCCGCTGCTGTCAATCAAGTCCAATAATGAGGGCGCCAGGGGGGCGGGGCCGAGTCATTCGGCGGCTATAGAGGCAAATGCTGGACTCGGGAGTGCGCCCGCATGGTGACCCCCTCAGGAGAGCGCTTCTCCTAGGGGGTTATCTGATGTGGGGAGGAGCCGCGAGAGCCGCCGGGGGACCCCAGAAGATGAGGTTCAGGGCCACTCTGTGCAAAACGAGCTGCACAGTGGAGGCAAGTATGATATGTTTTTTTTATTTTTTTTTATTTTTTTAAATAACAAACGGACCCTTACAATCACTTTAATCCCTTTAAAAAAGTAAAAAAAATAATAATAAATGAAAGTGGATGAAAAAGCTGAAAACAAATGACGAATGATGAAACAGATAAGATTTTTCTCTATTGGCTAATAAAAAAAAATGGCAAAGCTCAAAAATATTAAAAAAAAAACACGCTCAAAAATGCACAAACACCCAAAAAAAAGCCTGAAAAAACACAACGCTCAGGTGTGAATGCAGCCAAAAGATGTATTGGTGGAGTCCCAAACTCACATGTAGGTATAGTCCGCTATGATCTCCAGCATCAACTCGCAGCTCTCTATTGTATATCCCCAATAGGTCCTCTGAGTAGTCCAAAAAGAGTGCAAAGGATGAGAGCACCACACATGGCTATTCAGCCCAGTATCAATGTATTAATCTTGATAGAAGATCAGAAGGTAAAGCCAACGTGTTTCAGGGGCTCATAGCTCACAGCAAATAGTCAAAGCTTAGAATAGTGGACAGTGCGGACGCCAGTCGGTCTATTTGCTATTACTGTCCAGTATTTTTTTGCTAGGACTCCCAGCATTTAGGCCCCAATGAAGGGAGATTTGTGAGCCCCTGAAACGCATTGGTTTCACTTTTTATCAAGAATTATAAACGAATACTGGACTGGTTGCACATGTGTGGCGCGCTCATCTTTCGCTGACTATTTTCGGCATGCTGACAATGACCATTGCATGGTAAACGTGCTGTGCACTGTTACATTCTGAAAAGGAAAAATTCTGGGTGCAGGGGGAAGCTTTTAATTTATTTATTTTTTGGCAAAAGAGACTTTGTGTAAGACAAACAAAATAAGTCTAACAAATGGAAAAGGCACACCCTAGAGAATATTCATAATGGTATACAGGCAATGCAGATAGGAACTTCCTCATAAAGCCTCAACAGAGCCGTTAGAGGATCAGAGAATAAGTCAGCTCATCAGTTAGCGGTTTCGCAGTGGAAAATGTCATTTAAGAAAAGGCAGTACGTGCATGCAACACTGTACAGGATGTCACAACCAGGGCTTTTTTTCAGGGGGAACTTGGTGGAACTCAGTTCCACCACCTCTGGCTCAGACCCTCTGCTCCCTGGCCACCACAATCACTTGTAAACACAAAAGTCTGTTTTCTGTGTTTACAAGTGACAGCTCTGCACTCTGTCTGTAATGCAATCCTGGTATTTAATGACCTTTAGGACCCTCCTACTGTTCGTGAAATTTGATTGACCACACCCACTATTTGATGTGATTTGGAGGGTGTGTGTGGGGGGAGGGGTTTTGGGGGGGTCGTAGTTGAGTTCCAGCACCTATTGTTTGAGAAAAAAAGCCCTGGTCACAACCAATAACCTGCTAATGGATTGTTGCCAGGAAACAATCCCGTTTGTCAAGTCAGATCCTGATCCGACTTGAGAAAGGAATTAATTTCCCCAAAAAGTCATCTGAGTTATTTCACCGTCACCTACCACTGGTTCTTTGCTTTACCTTTACCTTATTGTATTTGATATGTTTTTGTACCATTATGTATTGGATGTCTGCCATATGCAGGGCCGTTTTTAAGGCAGGGCAAAAGGGGCAGCTGCCCTGGGCCCTGTCAGTGTTGTGGGGCCCAAAGCAGCTGCCTCATACTTGCCAACTATCCCAGATTAAATTCCCTCGTCCCTTGAGGTTTTAGTCCTGTGCTGCATCCCAATATCTCAGTGTGAAGTGCTGCTACTAACGCTGCCCGGCTCTGCCCTTTTGTTGTGTACAGATGACTAACCTGTAAACCCTATGTTTACATGTAAATTATTGGCATTCATATGTAAATAGCGGCGTCCGGCGGCATTGATATGTATATCATGCTCCCCCTGAGGTCATATCCACAGTAATCTCTAGCAGCCAATCAACAAGCAGAAATCATGTGCTGTAACCTCTAGCAACTAATCAGTGAGCCGTAATGTGTGCTGTAACCTCTAGCAACCAGTCAGTGAGCGGTAATGATACACTGTAACCTCTGGCAACCAATCGCAATAGCTGCCTGATCTAATTCTTTAAACTGATTTTGAGTCTAGCTGCTATTTATTGTATGTCTCAGAGCAGGTGGAGAGCAAAACTGCATGGGGGGGGCCCCCAAGAAAAGTTTTGCCCAGGGTCCAATCAATATTAAAGACGGCCCTGGCCATATGTTATCTATACTCCCTAGATCAGCCTTTCTCAACCAGGTTTCTGTGGAACCCTGGGGTTCCTGTAGAGGTTTCTGGGGTTCCTTGAGAAGCTGTACTCTCAAGCAATCCAGCAATTTCTAGAAACCTTTGGTGCAGGGTTTCTCAACCAGGGTTCCTCTAAAAAGGTTGCTATGGCAACGAACAATTTCCACCTCTCAGATAAGTTCCCGCTGACACCATTGCTCTTTTCAGCTATCTCTAAGGGGGTAATTCATCCAAATGACCACAAGTGTAATGAGTCAATTTGATAAAAAAATTATACTGATGCCTCAGCTACTATACTTCCTTCACAATGCCCCAGTGATGTTCATTTAAATTATTTCGCACATTTACCTATATACCATATATTTCATAAGTTGGTATGGAGTCAGAGCCCACCCAGAGTCCATGTAGAGCAAATTACAAAACGCTACTGGGTTATAGTCTTCCCAAACCCCTGGATATATTTTCTGACTGCCCAATTACAGGATATGGTGGTTGGTATGGCCCAAATTGAAGTCAACCTCCATCAAGAGGACCCCCAGAGGTTAATTTTTACGTGAACCTTCATCAGGGAGAACCCTAGAGGTTGTGATTAATAAGTAACACCCGTTCAGAGAGCCATCACTGAGGTTCCTGATTACTAAGTAAACCCCATTGAAGAGGAACTCCAGAGGTTAAATAAAAGAGTAAAGAATGGGGTTAACCCATTAGTCAAGAACCTCGGAATTCCTCTTGCATTGGGTTTACTTAATTACCAACTTCTGAGGTTCCTCCTAAATTAACTCTCTGCATCCTACTTATCACGCTACTCTATCATGAGCTGTAGGCCTTAAGAACTTGCTACACAGTCCAAGTTCTTCTATCGCACTGGGACTGTGTGCGTTATTGCCGCCGCACCACACTGTACCCCACCTACATGCACACCCTCTATAGGGGCGGTCCTAAATGAGGCCCGTCAATGTCAATCTTGTCTACATCCTTCCTAATAAATGCAGACACCAGTGATACCTCCAGTATGCGGTGGCTTTCTTCTTATCACATAGTTTATCACTTCTTGATCCATTATTATTCCACTTCCTGTGACAGGGTGACAACGCTGTTCATTCTGCAGTAAAATCGCACAGATGTGTCACCTCTTGGAAGGGGTAGTCTCAAAATGGACATGTACAGTATCTTTTAATGGACTTTATGTAAGAGACACATTAAAGTCCAGCTCCAACTAAAACTTTAAAGGCAACTTCTTCCTTTTGCAAGGGTCCAACTTCGGGCAGCTAGAAGATTATCCCCTTGCTTTGGACTATGCCTGAACTGCAGGGGTAAATTGCTTGTTTTGGCCTAGTGCAGTTTGGTCTCTACCACTATGGAGCACTACTTCTCCCACTGACACAAACAATACTATTCATGCCACTGAAACCAGCATTGGAGCACTATTCCTCCCACTGACACCAATTATGGGGCACTATTCCTCCCACTGACACCAATGACGGGACACTATTCCTCCCACTGATACCAATGATGGGGCACTATTCCGCCCACTGACACCAATGACGGGGCACTATTCCTCCCACTGACACCAATGATGGGGCACTATTCCTCCCACTGACACCAATGATGGGGCACTATTCCTCCCACTGACACCAATGACGGGGCACTATTCCTCCCACTGATACCAATGATTGGGCACTATTCCGCCCACTGACACCAATGACGGGGCACTATTCCTCCCACTGACACCAATGACGGGGCACTATTCCTCCCACTGATACCAATGATGGGGCACTATTCCTCCCACTGACACCAATGATGGGGCACTATTCCTCCCACTGACACCAATGATGGGGCACTATTCCTCCCACTGACACCAATGATGGGGCACTATTCCTCCCACTAACACTAATGACGGGGCACTATTCCTCCCACTGATACCAATGATGGGGCACTATTCCGCCCACTGACACCAATGACGGGGCACTATTCCTCCCACTGACACCAATGATAGGGCACTAGTCCTCCCACTGACACCAATGATGGGGCACTAGTCCTCCCACTGACACCAATGATGGGGCACTAGTCCTCCCACTGACACCAATGATGGGGCACTATTCCTCCCACTGACACCAATGATAGGGCACTATTCCTCCCACTGACACCAACAATGGGACACTATTCTTCCCACTTCCACCAATGATGGGGCATTATATCTCTAATACCCGTTATGGGGCACAATTTAGTGATGTGAGGTTATCAAGCATAGCCCTTCATTGGGTATGATGACGCTGAGGGACAGTCCACTGCCAGAGTAAACAATAAGCTTTTAATGGTCAATGGTTCATGAATGCAATGCACAGGCTCCTGCAGACCCTTCCCCAGTCCCAGGCCCGTATGAAGGTATGGACCTTTACGTTAGGGAACTGGAAGAAGTAATCAATGGACTACAAGTGTGGTGACCTTATCGCATTTGTGCCCCGTTGAGATCTACGAGTTCCTCTCCTGCGGTGACAGATGGGACTTGTAGTCTTCCATTAACAGATCTCTGTAAATGGATGATACGGCTGTGCACGTTATACCTTAAATACGGGCGTACAATGAAACAAGGCCCCAAAGGTGGACTTACCCTACAAGTACATTTGTAGGCCCCAAACCCAATCACAGCACTTACCAACCACCACTTGTATGTGCTCTCTGACAGTAGGTTGTTCTGCTTGGTCAGAAATGGCAAAACGGTCTGATTAAACCTCTCATCGAACCAAGGAGACAATTCGGCCTCAGAAACGCACGTCTCGCAGCCACACGGCCTCCGCATGGACGCGATGAACCTCACGAAGGGGCCTGAGAACCGAAAGTATTTCTCCGAGTTCTGGGTGAAGTTCAAGAGAACAGAGGTGATGGTAATGGCAAAAAAAGCCAAAGCGATTGCAAACAGCTTCAAGTTCCGGTGCCTCAGGGCCACCATGATGGGTTTTCCGATCACTGTTCCCTCAGTCAAATAAATCCAACAGGAAGTCAACGCCGCGGCCCAGAGCCCTTAAAACGATGTCATCTGGTCATAATTCCAGCCTTCGCTGCTACTCCCTCCTCACCCACATGAGTCTGGATCCCAGAAACACATGAAGTAACTCTACTTCCGAGAAAGGGATTTTCTAAATATTCCAGGGTAGTTATCAACACATCGTTCTATCTCTGTAGGCTTCGGCGAGCAGAAGACTCAGCCTATCCCTAAGACTCAGCCGGGTCCGGAGAACGTTTAGATCCTCGTGAAACAAAAGGACGTAGAAAGAGAAGTTTCTAATAATCTTGCCGGTTTCATTCCTGTGTAGAGAGAGAAGACAAGGAGACCGTTAGCTGTGCTTTAGCTGTCTGGCTAGAAGAAGAATGACTAATATCTCCAGAGGGCAGACAGGAATAAGGATGACTAGATTAAAACAGCCCGGTAAACAAGACCAGGAACCGTGTAGGAACAGGAAAAAGTTATTAGACTAAACCTCATGGTATTTACATGACCATCAAATCAGAGGAAGGTGGCAGTGCCTTTAGCTTGACAAGAAAGGAAGGAAAAGAAAAACGTAAAAGTATAATTAAACCTTCATTAAAAAAGGGTATGTAAAACACAGCTAAACCTTCATTAAAAAAATGTATACAAAATAAAATTAAATCTGCATTATAAAAATGTATGTAAAATACAAATAAATTTTCATTATAAAAATGTACATAGAATACAACTAAAAACTTTCATTACAAAAATGTATGTAAAAAAAAACAAAAAAATCAAATCTTAATTATAACCTTAATTATAAAAGTGTATACAAACTACCTCTAACCCCTCAATACAACAAAAGAATTTAAAATACAACTAAACCTTCATTTAAAAAAAATATATGTACAATAAAACTAAACCTTTAGTATAAAAATGCATATAAAATACAACTAAACCATCATTTTAAAAAATATATATCTAAAATAAAACAAAATCTTTAGTATAAAAATGCATATAAAATACAAATAAACCTTCATTTTAAAAAATATATATGTACAATAAAACTAAACCTTTAGTATAAAATGGATATAAAATACAACTAAACCTTCATTTAAAAAAAATATATGTACAATAAAACTAAACCTTTAGTATAAAAATGGATATAAAATACAACTAAACCTTCATTTTAAAAAATATATGTACAATAAAACTAACCTTTAGTATAAAAATGGATATAAAATACAACTAAACCTTCATTTTAAAAAAAAATATGTACAATAAAACTAAACCTTTAGTATAAAAATGGATATAAAATACAACTAAACCTTCATTTTAAAAAATATATGTAAAATAAAACGAAACCTTTAGTATAAAAATGCATATAAAATACAAATAAACGTTCATTTTAAAAAATATATGTACAATAAAACAAAACCTTTAGTATAAAAATGGATATAAAATACAACTAAACCTTCATTTTAAAAAATATATGTAAAATAAAACGAAACCTTTAGTATAAAAATGGATATAAAATACAACTAAACCTTCATTTAAAAAAATATATGTATAATAAAACTAACCTTTAGTATAAAAATGGATATAAAATACAACTAAACCTTCATTTTAAAAAAATATATGTACAATAAAACTAAACCTTTAGTATAAAAATGCATATAAAATACAACTAAACCTTCATTGCAAAAATGTATGTAAAATACAACTAAAATTTTATTTTAAAAATGGATGTAAAAGTCTAACTATAATCTTCATTATATGCATATTCATATACTAAAAACATAAAAGCATAAATAAAAAATAAGTAGACAAAAATAAAATAAAAACTACAATAAAAAAGGCTTTTGCTGCAATACTTAACCTCAATCTGGAGCTGCCTTCCGCTGTATTTCTACTCTGCCACTAGCTGTCCTCAGTATTGTGGGTCTGAAGGATGACTAACAATTTCTCTGAGCCCAGGCTGTTATGCACCCGACCCCAGCCTGCGACTGGACATTAAAGGAGACGCAGTGATGAGATCATCTCCCTGTCACTCTGCTCTCTCCTCCTATCAGCGGGTTCCTAGTCAGCACGTGAACTGATTTGCTCCTTGTGCTGCTTCTTTCTTTCCTAGTCTAAACTCTGCTGTGCAGTGACTGCAAGAGGCTGATATCAAGTCAAATTCAAATACTTACACTGCTTGTAGTTTTGCTTGCAGTAAAGTGAACAGCAATCACGCACTGAGTGCGGTAAACGGTATTAGTGCCGCGTCTTCACTGCCTGACACGGAAGGACGCATGATCAAGGTTGTAGCAACGAACATTTCTGCTGCCTATAAACATTGCTGATAAATGAAGTCTCTCTTTATTTTCACTTGTAGCAGAAGACCTCGTAGTAATCTCAGGATTTTTCTCCAAGAATTATACACCTCCCCTCCAGCTGACCTCCATGTTTTGGCAGTCACAACATTTTCAAAACCGCTTATGGCCAAGTAGAGAAGTCGGAGCCAACAAGAGCAATACATGTAATGAAAGTTCTAAGCATATACTTTACAATGCTGGTCCCATTAACTCCTTCCATGTCACATAGTCCCACAGGACAAGGAATGGTCTAAAGTGTCAGTCAGTGTCCGATTTGTCCGCCGCAATATCTCCGTCCCGCTAGTCACTGATTGCCGCCATTATCAGTAAAGAAAAAAAATATGTCCACGAATTTCATTTTAAAAATCTGGTCACCTTAGTCTATGAGTACATTTCCGGAAGGGAGGGGGATTTGTGCTATGGTATTGACCTCTGCACCCTGCGTTACTTAATACTGACCTCTGCACCTGCGTTACTTAATACTGACCTCTGCACCTGCGTTACTTAATACTGACCTCTGCACCCTGCGTTACTTACTACTGACATCAGCACTCTACGTTACTTACTACTGACCTCTGCACTTTACGTTACTACTGACCTCTGCACCCTGCATTATTTACTACTGACCTCTGCACCCTGCGTTACTTACTACTGACCTCTGCACCCTGCGTTACTTACTACTGGCCTCTGCACTTTACGTTACTACTGACCTTTGCACCCTGCAGTACTTGCTACTGACCTCTGCACCCTGCATTATTTACTACTGACCTCTGCACCCTGCGTTACTTACTACTGGCCTCTGCACCCTGTGTTACTTACTACTGGCCTCTGCACTTTACGTTACTACTGACCTCTGCACCCTGCAGTACTTGCTACTGACCTCTGCACCCTGCATTATTTACTACTGACCGATGCACCCTGCGTTACTTACTACTGACTGCTGCACTTTAGATTACTTACTACTGGCCTCTGCACTCTGCAGTACTTGCTACTGACCTCTGCACCCTGCGTTACTTATTACTGACCTCTGCAATTTACGTTACCTACTATTGACCTCTGTACTCTGCAGTACTTGCTAATGACCTCTGCACCCTGCAGTACTTGCTACTGACCGCTGCACCCTGTGTTACTACTGACCACTGCACCTTGCGTTACTTACTACTGACCTCTGCACTCCTTGCTACAGGCCTCTGCAGTACATACTACTGACCTCTGCACCCTGCGTTACTTACTACAGACCTCTGCACTTCACGTTACTTAGTACTGGCCTCTGCACTCTGCAGTACTTCCTACTGACCACTGCACCCTGTGTTACTACTGACCGCTGCACCCTGCATTACTTACCACTGACCTCTGCACTCCTTGCTACTGACCTCTGCACCCTGCGTTACTACTGATTGCTGCACCCTGCGTTACTTACTACTGCCCTCTGCACCCTGCGTTACTACTGATTGCTGCACCCTGCGTTACTTACTACTGATCGCTGCACCCTGCGTTACTTACTACTGACCTCTTCACCCTGCGTTACTTACTACTGCCCTCTGCACCCTGCGTTACTACTGATTGCTGCACCCTGCGTTACTTACTACTGATCCCTGCACCCTGCGTTACTTACTACTGATCTCTGCACCCTGCGTTACTACTGACCTCTGCACTTTACATTACTTGCTACTGACCTCTGCACTCCTTGCTACTGGCCTCTGCACTACATACAACTGACCTCCGCACTACATACAACTGACCTCTGCACTACATACAACTGACCTCTGCACTACATACAACTGACCTCTGCACTACATACAACTGACCTCTGCGCTAATTACTACTGTCCCCTGCACTCTGCAGTACTTTATACTCACCTCTGCACCCTGTTACATACTAGTGCCCCCTACTCTCTGCATTACTTATTACCGACCTCTGAGTTCTGCCTTAATGCTTAATGCTGAATTCTGAGTTGCAGAACACGGACCCCTGAACTTTACATTACTTACTGCTGACCTCTGCACTCTGTTACTACTACTTTGATTTTGAGAGAAAGTTCTGAGTTTTGTTTCTGGACTTTGTGGATATCCCTTGACTTTTAATAAACGAGGGTCTCTTGGTCCTAACCATGACACTATCTGCATGGAGTTTGCATGCTCCCCCTTGTGCCGGCGTGGGTTTCCTCCCACACTCTGAAGACATGCTATTAGGATATTTGGCTCTTGTCTAAATTGGCCCTAGTATGTACAGGTATGAATAGGAGATCGGGACCTTAGATTGTAAGCTCCTTGGTGGTAGGGACTGATGGGAATGTACAGTATGGAAATTGTTGGCTCTATATAAAGTACCTGTTCTAATTATTAATATACCACTTACAGGCATCTTTTGCCCCGGTTTATAGATAAGCACTACAAACGTCCCGATTGGGTTATAAGGAGTTAGAAGTAAACATGAAATTCCTTTTCTAGTGCTCTTTGGATGTCACAATTCTGATCCCTGGTAAAAGCGGTGAGTCAGGAGAACGGCGGTGGAGCCGGACGACACGCGTCTGTCTGAGATTTCATGGCGCTTAGTCAGGGGATTCCAATTAAAAAGGCCGGGCCATGGAAGGGCGAGCTGCTATGTCAGTGTCAGGGCTTCATGGTGGCAGGAGAGTCATAAATGAAAGAACGTCTGGCCGGGACGGGTCACTGGAATCTGCTGATGTCATATCTCATCAGTATACAGGCCCCGGAGAAAACAACGCTGTACTGGGAAGGCAGAGGAAACACATTTAAATTGCAACTCCAGCTAAAGGGACAAAAGCTAAAAGCTAAAGCTAAAAAGCTAAAATCTAAAGCCTTTCTATGTATAGGAATGGTTTGGCTCGCCAAATGATTTTTTTTTTTTTAAAGTGATGTACAACAGTATAGTCTATATGTGTATACAGCACCCTTCAGAGCCTTCAGATCCGGGGTCACTGCCCCACCCCCTGTTTGTGCTTTAGACCAGTAGTCTCCAAACTGCGGCCCGGGGGCCAGATGGGGCCCTTTGCTTGCCTTTATCTGTCCCTTGTGGCACTATTCCTTCCACTGACACTAACAATGGGGCATTATTTCTCCCACCGACACCAATGATGGGGCACTTATCTTCCCACTGACACCAATGACGGGGTACTAGTCCTTCCACTGACACCAATAATGGGGCACGGTTTCTCCCACTGACACCAACGATGGTGCACTATTCCTCCCACCGATACCAATGATGGGGCACTATTCCTCCCACTGACACCAACAATGGGGCACTATTCCTCCCACAGACACCAACAATGGGGCACTA
The DNA here is from genome assembly GCA_037952835.1 of Lithobates septentrionalis. Classification (NCBI taxonomy): domain Eukaryota; kingdom Metazoa; phylum Chordata; class Amphibia; order Anura; family Ranidae; genus Lithobates; species Lithobates septentrionalis. The sequence goes on from JBBDGP010000386.1 coordinate 2,167,083, forward strand.
TTCCTCCCACCAATAACAAAGATGGGGCACTATTCCTCCCACCGATACCATTGATGGGGCACTATTCCTCCCACAGACACCAACAATGGGGCACTATTCCTCCCACCAATACCAATGATGGGGCACTATTCCTCCCACCGATACCAATGATGGGGCACTATTCCTCCCACCGATACCAATGATGGGGCACTATTCCTCCCACTAATACCAATGATGCATGGTTTACTCCCACTAACGCCAGGACAATTTCTACTCCCAAGAGCCACAGTCTGGCCACCCAAGTCTGGAGGACAGAAAACTGGCCCTTTGTTTAAAGCTGAAATTAAATATATTGGATATAAATGCAGTTGGTGTGTACTGAATGCCTTTAAAAAAAAAACCAGATACTACCTTGTAAACGTAGAGGTGACATCATCCCTGTGCCGTACTTAGCCTGTGCAGAAAGCAGAGCTGTGGGAGGAGCCCAGCAGCCCCACCCACTACAGGCTGCCTGCAGAGAACTACAGGAGGGGGGCGGAGACAAGACCAGTCACCCTGCACAAGGGGAGAGAGCAGAGCTGTGGGAGGAGCCATGTAGCCCCACCCACCACAGGCTGCCTGCAGAGAACTACAGGAGGGGTGGAGACCGGTGTGCCCCCCGAAGGAAGCGGCTTTTTATATGGGCGCATTAAGAAGAGGAGGAGCGAAGAGCACCGGCGGGGGACCCCAGAATAGGAGGTTTGGGGCCACCTTTGCACAGAGCTGGTAAGAGTATAACAGGTTTGCTTTTTGTTAAAAAAAAAAAAAAAAAAAATGTAAGCTTTACAATCACCCTCCTCCCTCTTAACACCTATACTGGCTAACCTGTGTATGAAAGATTTATATACTTCCCTTTTCTCAGCCCGCTCCAGTCCAGTCACATGATCCCCTGTGTCAGTAAGCGGCTGCAGGGGAGAGGAGGGAGTGCCCACAATAGATGGGCCATAGGAGCCTATGGGTGTCTCTCAAACATTGCCAGCCGCTGAGCGCTCCCTCCTCTATCCCTGCTCCGCCGCTCACTGACACAGGGGATCATGTGACCGGACTGGAGGAGTGGCCTGCAAGTAGGTAAGTATATCCATCTTTCTTACACAGGATAGTCAGCATAGGTGTTAAGAAAGGGGGGGGGGGTGGAGGGGACAGTTTATTCTGAAATTCTCCTTAAAGGGCCAGTTCACATCACATGCAGTCCAGTGCGTTTTTTTTTCTGCACCAAAAAAACGCATGGAAAGTAGGTTATATGGTTTTCAATGGCATAGTTCACACCGGTGCTTGCAGTTCCAGTGCATTCCAGAAATAAAAAATAAAAAAAGTAGAACGTGCTGCATTCTTCCTGCACTGGACTCGACTGGAACGCTGTAAAATGCATTAAAAAAATGCACTGGAATGCACCAGAAGGCACCTAAATGCACCAAATACTCACTGGAACATACATGTCCCTATTTAAGGTTAAGAAAAAAAGAGGGGGAAAAAAAAAAGCACTGGACTGCAACAAAACGCACCAAAAGCGCATAAAAAAAGCACCGGAACGCATCAAAAATGCTGCATGCAGAAAAGCACCTGGAACGCATCAAAAATGCTGCATGCAGAAAAGCACCTGGAACGCATCAAAAACGCTGCATGCAGAAAAGCACCTGGAACGCATCAAAAACGCTGCATGCAGAAAAGCACCTGGAACGCACTTGGACTGCGTTTGTATGGTGTGAACCGGCCCTTAAAGCAAGATGCGCAGTGAGTAGCTGCAGCAGGGGCTGATCAGCGTCCGACATTTGTGAACACAGCCAAGAACTGCGCAGGCATTTCCGAGCCAGCATCTCAGTCCAAATCAATAAAGTCCTGATTGCGAGGTTTGTATACAGCACCAGCAGAGGTTTTCGTTAGATCATCATGTGGGGGTGTCGCCGCCCTCGTACTCGCCATATGGCGTCTGGTTGCGCTGTGCCTAATGCTTTATTTATGTTGTTTATGGAACTCTTATCTGTGTGTACATCAAATAAACATTTATACTTTAAAACGGCTTAAACGTGCCCACATATTTCCTTATTATATAGCCTCTACTAGATGTAATATAACAGGAAATACGGATCAGCAAGCATATAAAAAAAGACGTAAAAGAAAACATTGTTCCTTTTAAAAGACACCTGGCCATCGAGTTCAACAAAAAGAAATCATCTTGTGTCCCCAGAGCCCTAAACCAAGTGATACTAAACACTCACTGTAATGTACATTGTCTCTTCTATGTCTGGTATGGATGATGGCACTGGAATTATTTTACTTGAAAAAAATAAAATAAAAAAAAAAATTAAAAAAAATAAAAATAAAAACGGTGGTGCACCGAAATGAAAATTCCCGGGGCCGAAAACGAAAATTAAGGATGCACTTGGCCGAAAATCGAAATTGAAAAAACGGACAGGTTTAAAAAAAAAAATTAAATTAAATTTAAAATTATTGTGGCTGCTGGATGTGCATTAAAGTCAACAGGGCGTGTTTTTGCAATGAAAGTCAATGGGACGCGATTTTGCATTGCAGTCAAAAGGAGCATTTTTGCATTGAAGCCAATAGAATGCAATTTTGCATTGAAGTCTATGGGACGCAGCATGCCAATATCAGTACTTTTTTTTTTTTCTCTTCTCTATCGCCAAAACTTCGATAACCCTATTTTGTCCGAACATTTTCGGCGGTGCATCCCTAAAAAAAAAAAAAAAAAAAACAAAAACAAAAAGAAACAAAACAAACAAAAAACACATCTAAGTACATTTTTCCTAATGGATATACAGCTGTCACATTTCCCAGATCTCTCCCAGCCCCTCTGTAGGGAAACAATCAGGAGGAGCTTCTAGTCCTCTGCTTCTGGTCACATGTTCAAAATAAAATAAAAAAACACAGCTTTTGGAAAACAGAATAAAAATAATTAATATCAATAAACGGTCTTAAAAATTGTCATACACATATAGATTTGAAATCAAATCTTTATTATCTTTTGGCAGTAACATATTGTGGGCAAATGTCTGCCAATCACAGGCTGTGTCACCGCCCCCCCCCCCAACCCGCCCAGCCTGTGTCTTAGAATAAGAGGGTGGTGAAGCCTCTATCAATCTACATGTAATATCCCCCCCAACTCCAATTGTATTTAGCTGGTTAGTGGGTATGGAGGAGGAGGAGGGAGGGAGTGGGTTGTCATTTATCACTGTGTATACGCCCACATGTGTGACTCTATAGTCACATGGGCTGCTCAGATGTGATAGGGAGGAAATGCTCAGCATCGAAACTCACTGGAAACTGAGCATGTGCAGAGCTGACCACACTGCTCTGTAAAATCTCTAGCTGAATTGGAGACATGAACAGAAGGTGGAGATAGAGAGCAGCACGATCAACCAGGTTTTTTGCAGAATACAGAAAACAAATCTCAAAGTGATTGAGTATAAACAGCATGTAATATACCATTTATTGATTTTTTTTGTGATGTGGGTTTAGTGACACTCTAATTTAGAAAACGCAAACACCGGTTATAAAGCACAGTCCAATTTCCAGACAAACAATTCCATCCTGATCCCCCGAGGCAATTACATTCCTAAATCAACAAGCCACAATATTGTTCGTTAGAAGTATTATCAGTCATTTAGGTGTTGTGTATTTAGAAACAAATCTAACATGTTTTGAACAACCCAAATCAGCTACAATAGGACTATTCCACATTCTTCCAGCTTTTACTGTAAAGAATCCTTTCTGTATGTGAGTACTATAGGTCCTTTCTACCAGGTGCAAAGAGTGCCCCCCCCTGACCTTAAAGTGAACAACTACCTATCCAGTTTACTATATGGACTAGATGTATTTTTACAAGATAAAAATGAATTTAAAGGCCAACTCTGGACCAATTTTTCAAATTAAAGGCCTCATACATATTGGGCAGAAAAAAAAAGCCGCTTTTATAGGAGTGTGTTTTTAGCCTGTAGATGCACCTGTACATTAGTCTGTGTGTACATGCACACATAGGGGTTTACCGATGTTATAGAAGAGGAACGTTTACAGGCTGAAAAAAACAACAACATCACCACCAGCTCGTTTAGGAGAGGAGGAAAATGCACATGTCAGTCAGTGTAGTACCCCTTTACATTGGTGGTCAGTGTAGTACCCCTTTACATTGGTGGTCAGTGTAGTACCCCTTTACATTGGTGGTCAGTGTAGTACCCCTTTACATTGGTGGTCAGTGTAGTACCCCTTTACATTGGTGGTCAGTGTAGTACCCCTTTACATTGGTGGTCAGTGTAGTACCCCTTTACATTGGTGGTCAGTGTAGATCCACCCTACATTGGTGGTCATTATGGAATAGACCCCTTCAATTGGTGGTCATTATGGAACTGGTAGTCAATGTAGTGGCCCTTTCATTGATGGTTAGCGTAGATCCACCTTACATTGGTGGTCAGTGTAAGGTCTTCTTACATTGGTATTCAGTGTAGTTCCACCTTACATTGGTGGTCAGTATAGATCCACCTTACGTTGGTGGTAATTATGGCAGTGACCCCTTACATTGGTGGTCAGTGTAGTTCCAACTGTGTATTGCCCCTTTACATTGATGGTTAGTGTAGACCAACTTTATATATCGGTGGTCAGCATAGTGCCTTCTTACATTGGTGGTCAGTGTAATTTCACCTTACACTGGTGGTCATTACGAAAGTGATCCTTTACATTGGTGGTCAGTGTAGTGCTCTTTTCATTGATGGTTAGTGTAGACCAACCTTCTATTGGTGGTCAGTGTAGTGCCTTCATACATTGGTGGTCAGTGTAGTGCCATCATATATTGGTGGTCAGTGTAGTGCCATCATATATTGGTGGTCAGTGTAGTGCCATCATATATTGGTGGTCAGTGTAGTGCCATCATATATTGGTGGTCAGTGTAGTGCCGTCATACATTAGTGATCTGTGTAGTGCCTTCATACGTTGGTGGTCAGTGTAGTGCCTTCATACGTTGGTGGTCAGTGTAGTGCCTTCATACGTTGGTGGTCAGTGTAGTGCCTTCATACGTTGGTGGTCAGTGTAGTGCCTTCATACGTTGGTGGTCAGTGTAGTGCCTTCATACGTTGGTGGTCAGCGTAGTGCCTTTATACTTTGGTGGTCAGTGTAGTGCCCTCATACGTTGGTGGTCAGCGTAGTGCCTTTATACTTTGGTGGTCAGTGTAGTGCCTTCATACCTTGGTGGTCAGTGTAGTGCCTTCATACTTTGGTGGTCAGTGTAGTGCCGTCATACGTTGGTGGTCAGTGTAGTGCCGTCATACGTTGGTGGTCAGTGTAGTGCCTTCATACTTTGGTGGTCAGTGTAGTGCCTTCATACTTTGGTGGTCAGTGTAGTGCCTTCATACTTTGGTGGTCAGTGTAGTGCCGTCATACGTTGGTGGTCAGTGTAGTGCAGTCATACGTTGGTGGTCAGTGTAGTGCCGTCATACTTTGGTGGTCAGTGTAGTGCCGTCATATATTGGTGGTCAGTGTAGTGCCGTCATACTTTGGTGGTCAGTGTAGTGCCTTCATACTTTGGTGGTCAGTGTAGTGCCTTCATACTTTAGTGGTCAGTGTAGTGCCATCATACATTGGTGGTCAGTGTAGTGCCGTGTAGAAGTGACCTATTACATTGGTGGTCAGTGTAGTGCAGTGTAGAAGTGACCCATTACATTGGTGGTCAGTGGTGCGCCTCTAACTATAGTGGTGGGTACAGGTGGAAGATCTATCCCTCACCGGTCGTGGAACCCCTGACAACCCAGGTTGAAAAAGGCTTCTGTGGAATCTACTATTGTTCTGAGAACACGCTGGTTCTTTCCATGACTCCCACTACCCCCAGGAATAGTTCACCATTTTATTCCCACCAACACTGGACTTGTGACAAAGAGAACATCTCCCCTAAGCAAGCATGGCACAAAAACATTCCTGATCTCCTTCTCTGCAAAAACATTCCTGGCATTCCAGCAAACATCTGTCCACCGGGATGTAGAGCATCTGTACAGAGGAAGGGGCCTTCCCGTGTACTAAGAAAAGGATAGTCCTCTGAGCATAGCCCACAATCCATCCTGCAATCCGGGGAGGATCCATCTGTGCAAAAAAACGGCATAAAAACACGCTCAAAATTGACCCGTGGAAGCAGAATTTTTTTGTTTTGGTTAATGCAGCCAAACACAATGAACCAACACAGAGCTGTGTGATGGGACCATAGCATACAGGACTGCTGGGTTCTGATCTGTACAAGGCTGGGTTCTGATCTGTACAAGGCTGGGTTCTGATCTGTACAAGGCTGGGTCCTGATCTGTACAAGGCTGGGTTCTGATCTGTACAAGGCTGGGTTCTGATCTGTACAAGGCTGGGTTCTGAGCTGTACAAGGCTGGGTTCCGATCTGTACAAGGCTGGGTTCCGAGCTGTACAAGGCTGGGTTCCGAGCTGTACAAGGCTGGGTTCCGAGCTGTACAAGGCTGGGTTCCGAGCTGTACAAGGCTGGGTTCCGAGCTGTACAAGGCTGGGTTCCGAGCTGTACAAGGCTGGGTTCCGAGCTGTACAAGGCTGGGTTCCGAGCTGTACAAGGCTGGGTTCCGAGCTGTACAAGGCTGGGTTCCGAGCTGTACAAGGCTGGGTTCCGATCTGTACAAGGCTGGGTTCCGATCTGTACAAGGCTGGGTTCCGATCTGTACAAGGCTGGGTTCCGATCTGTACAAGGCTGGGTTCCGATCTGTACAAGGCTGGGTTCCGATCTGTACAAGGCTGGGTTCCGATCTGTACAAGGCTGGGTTCCGATCTGTACAAGGCTGGGTTCTGATCTGTACAAGGCTGGGTTCTGATCTGTACAAGGCTGGGTTCTCATCTGTACAAGGCTGGGTTCCCATCTGTACAAGGCTGGGTTCCCATCTGTACAAGGCTGGGTTCTGATCTGTACAAGGCTGGGTTCCGAGCTGTACAAGGCTGGGTTCCGAGCTGTACAAGGCTGGGTTCCGAGCTGTACAAGGCTGGGTTCCGAGCTGTACAAGGCTGGGTTCCGAGCTGTACAAGGCTGGGTTCCGATCTGTACAAGGCTGGGTTCCGATCTGTACAAGGCTGGGTTCCGATCTGTACAAGGCTGGGTTCCGATCTGTACAAGGCTGGGTTCCGATCTGTACAAGGCTGGGTTCCGATCTGTACAAGGCTGGGTTCCGATCTGTACAAGGCTGGGTTCTGATCTGTACAAGGCTGGGTTCTGATCTGTACAAGGCTGGGTTCCCATCTGTACAAGGCTGGGTTCCCATCTGTACAAGGCTGGGTTCCCATCTGTACAAGGCTGGGTTCCCATCTGTACAAGGCTGGGTTCCCATCTGTACAAGGCTGGGTTCCCATCTCCACGTCACGTGGGTGTGCAGTATTTTTTTGCATGTTTTTGTGCTACAAGCAAAAGGGCAAGCCCGTTCATTTGAAGGGGCCGTCAACCGCATGAGCTTTGCCGCGTGTGAGAACGCGTGTCTGCTGGCTGCATTTGGGGTGCCATTAACAATGACTGGCACTGCAAGTGAGCTGTATGTGCGTGATAACACGCGCTTTTGCATGCATTCATCACGCCCGTGTGCGTGAGCCCTATCGGCCCCGGTTCACACTGATGCAGTGCGGGATTCACAGCGATTCCTGTTAGTTTCCCCACACCGCATCACAAATCGCACTCCATTCATGAGAACCAATGTGAGCGTCAATGTTAAGTTACCGACACCCCAAAAAACGCTTCGCAAAACGCAGTGCAATTGGCTGAATCGGATCGCATGGGTGTGAATGATTTGAACCAGTGCACAAAGCCAGGTCCATAAAGACATGGATGAGCGAGTTTGGGGTGGAGGAACTTAACTGGCCTGCACAGAGTCCTGACCTCAACCCGATAGAACACCTTTGGGATGAATTAGAGCGGAGACTGCGAGCCAGGCCTTCTCGTCCACATCAGTGCCTGACCTCACAAATATGCTTCTGGAAGAATAGTCAAACATTCCCATAGACACACTCCTAAACCTTGTGGACAGCCTTCCCAGAAGAATTGAAGCTGTTATAGCTGCAAAGGGCGGGCCAACTCAATATTGAACCCTACGTACTAAAGCCTCGTACACACGATCGGATTGTTGGCCAACAAAACCGTGGAATTTTGTCCAAAGGGCGTTGGCCCAAACTTGTCTTGCATACACACAGCACACAACTGTTGGCCAACAATCACGAACGTAGTGACGTACTATGTGGTTTTTCAGCTCTTTAGCGCCACCCTTTGGTCTCCTTCTGCTAATTTCACGTTAGTAGAAGTTTGGTGAGTGTTAATTCGCACTTTTCTTTTTGCGCTTTTCATTTCGTGCTTTTCAGTTTGTTTCTGGTTGACGGCCGTTCGTCAACGAGCCATGTTGTGGAATCGGAGGAGATAACGTGTTATTTATTATTGGCCTTGGAGTTATTGCTTTGAAATTATTTTTTTGGTTGAATAATAATGATTTGATTTGGTATATTTTCTATATTTTTGGATGCATAGAATGCACTTTTTGGTTAAGTTCTATTGGCAGATAACATGTCTAATTTTATTTGTTTTCTTTTTTTAATGCACAATAAAAAAATTGTGTAGAATAATACTTGGCTATGTGTTTTACTTCAAATGACAGTTTGGGAGTAGCAGTTACATTTTATAAAATACAATGTAAAATTAACAAGGGACACCAACATAGTTGTATCTTTGATCTTATAAACTACAGGATAATGGTGTTGTGGTAACTTGCCCAAATAAAAAAAAAAAACAAAACATAATAATATTATTCTTGATATCACTAGAAAAAAAAGTCTTTGAAAATGTGTTTGCAATAACTCCATCAGTATCACCAGCAAAGCAGCTCCATTATTATCCCATTAAAGAAGAAGAGAATTTTGCGCTGCATTTCGAGATTTCATAATTTGCCGCTTCACAAATGTTACGAACGCTAGTTTACAAGACCGACCGCTTCTGACTCGTCCTTGCTTCTGAGCATGCGTGTTTGTACTTTGGACTTTTGTCTGACAGACTTGTGTACACAGGATCAGAAAACCCGACAAACAGACATTTGTCCGCGGAAAATTTGAAAACCTGCCATCCAACATTTGTCCGCGGAAAAGTTGTAAACAATTGTTCGATGGAGCGCACAAACGGTCAGATTTTCCGCCAACAGCCTGTCATCGAACATTTCCCAGAAGTAGCAGAGAGAGATATCACCGCTCTGAAAGAGGTCTGTGAGGAAGAAACATTTTCTCCATGTTGGAAGTAACAGGTGCAGGCAATGCTGGTAATTAAAAGGTAAACGAAAAATCCTGGACAGCCGCACTCAAAAGAAATCTTCGAGCCTTATTTAAATATGATCATAAACATACATACCACAGCATCACAAAGCAGGAAAACTGACGCGTTTCACACTGTAGTCAGTGCTTAATCATAGCTATGATTAAGCACTGAATACAGTGTGAAACGCGTCAACTTTCCTGCTTTGTGATGCGGTGGCATGTATTTTTATGATGATATTTAAATAAAGTTCGAAGATTTCTTTTGAGTGCGGTTGTCCAGGATTTTTCGTTTACCTCTTAATCACACAATTCCCGTCGGAAAATCCGATCGTGTGTACGAGGCTTAAAACTGGGATGCCATCAAGGTTCATGTGTGTGTAAAGGCAGGCGTCCTAAAACTTTTGGCAATGTAGTGTATGTGAACCGAGCCTTAAAAAAGGGTCCTGTATGTGTTGTGCGGTGCGATTTTAAGCTCAATAGACTATTAAAGTCGCATTATAATCGCAGCTGTCAAGCGCAAATCGCACTGAAAATTTGCACTCCAAACTGCATGAAAATCGCACTGCATTGCGACGCATCCAGTGGCTAACTAAATATCCATAGCATGCTTGTGACAAAGGAGAGAGCTTCTTCCTTCTATATAAGTAAAAAAAAAAAAACATTCCCGATCTCCTGGTCTGCAAAAACATTCCTGACATTCCTGGAAACATCTGTCCACCGGGATGTAGAGAGGGAGGGGAGGGGCTCTTCTTCAGTATCGTCCTCTGAGCACAGCCCTCCATCCATCCTGGATTCAAAGGAGGCTCCACATCTACAATTTAGATACATTCGATACGGACACCAAACTAGATAAAAAAAAAAAAATTCTGTTCCAGCTAAAAAAAAAAAAAAGTCGCTTATATTGCTCTTCTCAGCCTCCAAATCTACACATTGTTTTGTTTGTGCGATTGTTGTTAACCACCTCAATACCGGGCACTAATACCCCCTTCCTGCCCAGGCTAATTCTCAGCTTTCTGTGCGGTCGCTGTTTAAATGACAATTGCGCGGTCATGCTACACTGTACCCAAACTGAATTTTTATCATTTTGTTCCCACAAATAGAGCTTTCTTTTGGTGGTATTTGATCACCCCTGCGGTCTTTATTTTTTGCTAAACAAATAAAAAAAAACACGAAAATTTTGAAAAAAAAAAAAATAAATAAAAAAAAAAAAAGCTTTTCTTTTGTTTCTGTTATAAAATTTTGTAAATAAGTAAGTTTTCTCCTTCATTGATAAGGTGGCACCAATGAGGTGGCACTGACGATGGGCGGCACCGATATGCAGCATTTATGGGCATTGAGAGGCGGCACTGATGAGCACTCATTGGTGGCACTGGTGGGCACTGATAGGTGACACTGATGGTCACTGATGGGTACTTATGCTTGGCACTGATAGGCGGCACTGCTGGGCACTGATAGGCATCACTGATGGCACTGGCAGGCATTGGGGATGGGCACTGATTGGCAGCTGCCTGGGCACTGATTGTCACTTCCCAGGTGGTCCAGGGTGGTGCCAATCCCTGGTTGTCCTGGCGGCATCCTGGTGGTCCAGGGTGGGCATCCGAGGGGGGCTGCGCTGATAAACAATCAGCACAGACCCCCCCTGTCAGGAGAGCAGCCGATCGGCTCTCCTCTACTCGCGTTTGTCAGACGCAAGTGAGGAAAAACCGATCAACTGCTCTTCCTGTTTACATCGTGATCAGCCGTGATTGGACACGGCTGATCACATGGTAAAGAGTCTCCGTCAGAGGCTCTTTACCGAGATCGGTGTAGCAGTGTGTCAGACTGACACACCGCACCACCAATCGCTGTGATGCGCGCCCCCACTGGTGCACGAGAGCAGTCGTTCTGGGAGGCCATCATATGACATCCACCCAGAACGAGAGCTGTGCCACCACGCCGTCATTTGATGGCCGGCGGGTGGCAAGCGATTAAAGGAGGGTGGCTACATTCGTTCTCCATGGTCTCCCTGTATGTAGGAACGTAGCCACCTTCTCTTGCTCCCTCCCTAGATGGACTATGGGACGTGTAGTGTGCAGAGAGCAGTGTACATGACCACAACTAACATACACTGCTTCCTATAATCAAACATAAGAGGGAAACAGAATGGCTTGGGAACTCACAGAGGACATTAAAAGGGGGGCAGAAAGACCCAGTAATAAAACAATTTAAAGCACTGTGAGTACTGTGGCCGGGCACAGGCGAAGGGACAAAGCCGTACTTTACTGCCTGCTCCCGGGTTGTGTGAGCGCGCACGCGCCCCCGCCCGCCCCGAGCTGTGATTGTACACAGCGGGAGGCTGTCAGCAATCTGCTGATCGGCTCTGTCTCTTCAACAGCTCAGTCTCTGTGCTGGCAGGGCACTCAGTACAGAAACGATGGGTGCCCAGCTACATATATACTGTCGTGCTCAAATGTTTGCATACCCTGGCAGGCAGAAATTGTGAAACTTTGGCATTAATATTGAAAATAAGACTGATCATGCTGTCTTTTATTTATATATAAGGATAGTGATCACATGAAGCCATGTATCATCACGTAGTTTTTTGGATCCTTTTTAAATCATGATAACAGAAATCTCCCAAATGGCCCTGATAAAAAGTTTACATACCCTGGAATGTTTGGCCTTGGTACAGACACAGAAGGTGGCACACACAGGTTAAAATGGCAATGAAAAGGTTAATTTCCCACATTTGTGGCTTTTTAAATCACAACTGGTGTCTGTGTATAAAGAGTCAATGAGTTTGTTAGCTCTCACATGGATGCACCAAGCAGGCTGGACACGGAGCCATGAGGAGGTAGAAAAGAACAGTCAAAAGACCTGCGTAACAAGGTAATGAAACTTTACAAAGATGGAAAAGGATATAAAAAGATATCCAAAGCCTTGAATATGCCAGTCGATACTGTTCAGTTACTTATCACTTAAGAAGTGGAAAATTTGGGGATCTCTTGATACCAAGCCAAGGTCAGGTAGACCAAGAAAGATTTGTAAACCCTTACACACCACTTTTCCATGAAAAAAGGTACCTTGAATATCTCCTAAACTTGCACAATTCAGGGAATATTCAGTATATGTGCTGCTGCTGACATCATCGGCGCACGCGGCGCTGAAGAACCGCCCCGCTGGTGCCGTTTCTTCAGGAGCCATGCCGTGACCGGCAGCTCCGGTGGAAGATGTCCGTGCTGTACTCGGAGGGTCGACGCCGATCCATTGGGCATCGTTCTAAGTATTTCATACAATGCATGCTAGCTCCTTATGCCTTTTTCTTGCTTGGTCTTGTCTTATCTTGCTTAGGTGGTTAATAATGTATGAATGTCATTGAGAATTTAAACCAACTCCGCATATAAGGCTGCTTTCCCACTGAAGTACCGATAAAGTACCGCTAGTTTTAGTGGCGCTTTTGCGCTGTATTTCGGCCGCTAGCGGGATGCTTTTTACCCCCAAAAAAGGGTAAAAAGTCCCGTTTTGCGGCGCTTTCAAGGCGCTGCCCATTCATTCAAATGGGCAGGGCGTTTTCAGAGCGCTAAATCCATCGCTCCCAACCCGCCCAAAATATGCAGGACTTTTCTGAATGTCCCACAAGCGAATGTACAAAGATTTTTCTTATGAATATTCTCGTCTGAAAATTGATCCGTGTGGCCAGCATAAGGCTCGGTGCACACCTATGCAGTTTGCTTTTGATCTTTTTGCGCAGTGCTTTTTGCTGTGCATTTTGAATTTTTGCGCACGTGATTTTGCTGCGATTTGAGTTTTTTTTTTAAAGCTTTTTTTTATACTTTTTTTTTGCCCAATTTGTTGTTGGGAAGATTAAAACACACAAATTGCTGCAAAAACGCATTACATGCTTTTCTTCAGCTTCTCCATTTGTGTTAAAAAAAATCCCTGACACTTTCCAAATACGCAGCAGCTGAAAAAAGCCTTGATGTGAACGTGTCCCGTAGGAAACCATGTAAATGAACTGTAGTGCGTTTCTGCAAAAAGCACCAAAAAAAACACATAGGTGTGATCCAGGCCTAAGACGTTCAGTAACATAATGGGGGTAAAAAAACCTAAAATGAGCCCTTTATAGTACAAAAAGAGCAAATAAATCGCTACTGTAATGCCGCGCACACGCGACCGGACTTTCCGTCAGAATAAAATCTGACGGTCTTTCCGACGGAGTTCCGCTGAAACGGACTTGCCTACACACGATCACACCAAAGTCCCATCGTTTAGAACGCGATGACGTACGTCGGGAGTAGAAAAAGGAAGTTCAATAGCCAGTAGCCAATAGCTGCCCTCGCGTCGTTTTCGGTCCATCGGACCATCATGCAGACGAACGGTTTTCCAGATAGGAATTAAGTCCGTCAGAAAGATTTGAAACATGTCTATTTCTAGGTCCACCAGAATTTTCGAAAAGGAAAAGTCCGATGAAGCCCACACACAATCGGAATGTCCGATGGAATGATTCCGTCGGACCTTTTCTGCCAGAAAGTCCGGTCGTGTGTACGCGACATTAGGGGTTACTTTTTTTTTACTGTAGAACTGTATAATAAGTAATATTTACTGTAGCGATTATTTGCTCTTTTTGTACTATAAAAGGGCTCATTTTTAGTTTTTTTAACCCCATTATGTTACTGCCCGATTAATTGATTATGAAATTAATCGATTACTATTTTCATAATCAATTAGTTGTCGATGAATCGATTAGTTGTTTCGGCCCTACCATAGACGGAGACATTTTCACGGTTTCCAGGAAAGAAAATAGATCGATTCCCCCAATCAACACATACAGTGTTGACAGGGATGTCCCTCCCGCGAAGCCATAGTGCTCCCCTGGAGCAAAGGGTGAAAGGGAACACAGCGATTATTGCTACTATCGATAACAGCCGCAAGCCATAATCGCATGTCAAATCCAGCAGGCTGGTTGTACCCACATTGATGGATCGATCACCTTTGGGCACATTCAGCCTGCCCATACATGGTTCCAATCTTGGTCCCTGCCGAACCGGTTGAGATTCGAACTGTCTAGCGCCGGCTTAAGGGGCCCCCCAAACCTGCTGGAGTGCCCCATCCCCCCCAAGGTCTAATTCTCCCCCTGTTGGTGTCATCTTAGTAAACGCATAGCAGAGCACAAAGCCGGCTTTCCAAATGAGCGCAACCCTCAAAAAAAAAAAAATGGCACTTAGTCAACAAGCTAAAGTCGCCCCCCCTCGGTGCTGTGGAACGCTCACCGCTAACCCAAAACGCTCCCACACCGGATAAACAATTAATAAAGACACTTGCCGGCGACACACTCGGATGGCTCGGCCTACGCACTACCTGACCGCTCCTTTCATCATTTACGGTGACGAAGGCGCAATAAATAAAAAAAAAAAAACCCCGTGAAGCATAACTGATGTTACCTGCAGAGTCTTCCCGCGCCGGGGCTTAATAGCCGATATAAATCTTGCTGCCTAACAAAGTAGAACGCCAGACTGCTAGGAACTGAGGAGGACGGCGTCCTCGGCTATTTATTTCTTTACCTAATTAAATCTCCTGGGGAAAAAATGTTCCCTCACTGGCTGCTTATTTAGAATGCCGGAATCCTCCTCTGCCAGGTGCACTTTGGTTTCAAAAGGAGACAAAAAAAAAAAAAAAGACCTCGCAGTGGAGGGCAAGAGAGGGACACAAAAAGATGGAAGACTGGATAGCACAGGTGGCAAACAGATGCTGCAACCCGATAGGGCTCCACGTCAACAAGCCCAACGCTTTCTTTTCTTTTTGGTTGTTTTTTTTTTTTTTTTTTTTTTTTTAGGGACATATTGTTTTTAACCGGTAAACAAAACAATCCAACCTTCTTTGTTTTTCCCATGGAACATAAAGGGATTTACTAAAGACACTTTGCAGGCACAGTTGCTCCAGAATTTAGTAAATGAGGTGTAGCTTTCACTTTGCAGAGAATACCTAATTGCATGCAAGGGAAATAAAAAAAAAAAATAAATAAATAAAATTTAAAAAAAAGTATTTTTGCTTGCACATGATTGGATGATGGAAGTCAGCAGAGCTCCCCCCCCCATGTATTAACCACTTCTATACCGCCTCGCACAGATATGCTGCGACAGGGCGACCCTCCTGTGCGAAATCACGTACATGATTTTCGTGTAACGGGGTCTGGAGGTGCGCGTGCACACACACCGGGGGGGGGGGCGCGCGTGCACATACACCGGCGACCTGCTCTCACTGTGATTGGACACAGCGGGAGCCAATCAGCTCCTGCTGTGTCCAATTGCCGGGTCCCGGCGGACACCCGGCGATCATTCTGAGAAGAGGCAGACGGGCGGTCTGTGTTTGTAAACAAGGCAGATCGTCGTTCTGTCAGAGGGGAAAACGGAGATCTTGTGTTCCTGCTCAGCAGAAACACAAATCTCTGTCTTCCCACAGCCAAAGCACATCCCCCACACAGTTAAAGTGATTGTAAAGGATCGTTTTTTTTTTTTTCTTTAAATAACAAACATATAATACTTACCTCCACTGTGCAGCTCAATTTGCACAGAGTGGCCCCGAACCTCGTCTTCTGGGGTCCCCCGGCGGCTCCTCCCCACATGAGATATCCCCCTAGGAGAAGCGATCTCCCGGAGGGTTACCTTGCGGGAGAGCTCCCGAGTCCAGCATTTGGCGTCCATAGACATGAATGCCGGACTCGGCCCTGCCCCCCACGTCATTGTATTTGATTGACAGCAGCAGGAGCCAATGGCTGCGCTGCTAGCAATCTATCCAATCAAGATCCGGGACCCCGTGGAGAGAGGGACAGCGCGTCCCCGCCGAAGAGATGAAGGGGCTCAGGTAAGTAAAACGGGTTGGGGGGCCGGCGACTGCCAGGTGTTTTTTCACCTTACTGCATAGAATGCATTAAGATGAAAAAAGACGAGCCTTTACAACCCCTTTAAGCCTCGTACACACGATCAGATTTTCGGACGAACGTTCGTCTGTTTTTTGTTGCCTGCTATTCTCATGTCAAAAGGGTTACGCACCATACCAAAATTCTCGTAGGACAGAATACAACGTCAGAAGTGATGTAATGTGTTGAAAAGTTTTGTATGTCTTCTTTTGTTTTTGAGCATGCGTAGTCTTGCTCCAACAACTTTTTTCGTACGAAAACCCTACTGACTAAACGAAAATCGGACGTTGAGTCCACATCCCACAAATACGGTATGTTATAGTCTGAACATCCAAAAAGGGTTCCCCTGGGTGGACTTTTAAAGCACTTAGTAATGTCCTATGTAAAAATATACCAAAATATACAATATAATAGTAAACAAATTTTATTTATTAATAAACTTTTTTTAAACTTTGTTTATTCATAAATAAAATTTGTTCACTATTATATTGTTGTATATTTTGGTATATTTTTACATAGGACATTACTAAGTGCCTTAAAAGTCCACCCAGGGGAACCCTTTTTGTATGTTTTTTTGTATGTATCTTGATTACTGGATGTGGCACGGTTTTAATAACCTAGGTCTGCCTCTCGCCTTCTCTTTATCTCTAGTCTGAACATCCAGCTTTTGTCTGACAAAAACAAAAACAAAAAACAAAACAAAACGGAATCGGCTGTCGAAAGCCCTGTACTAATGATCCAAAACTCGGCCGATCGTTCATCGGACAAATTTTTTTTCTGATAGGGACACATTTAACCCTTTAATCGCCCCTGATGTTAACCCCTTCCCTGCCAGTGTCATTTGTACAGTGAGAGTACATTTTTTTTTTAGCATTGGTGTCACTGGTTGCCAAAAAAGTGTCACTTAGTGTCCAATTTTTCCGCTGCAATATCGCAGTCCTGCTATAAGTCGCTGATCGCCGCCATTACTAGTAAAATAAATAAATAAATAAATAAAAATTCCATAAACATATCCCATAGCTTGTAGGCACTATAACTTTTGCGCAAATCAAAAATTATGTAGTAGATAAGGATGAGCTCCGGCGTGTTCGCACAGCCCACATGCAGAGCCCGCCAGGAAGTCGGCGCTGTGCTGCGCTAATCACAGGCAGTGAGACATTGTCCTGATGCACGGCTGCAGAGATCGGGAAATGTCTCCCCGGCTGTGATTAGCGCTGCGCCGACTTCCTGGCGGGCTCTGCACGTGGGCTGTACGAACACGCTGGAGCTCATCCTTAGTAGTAGAATACATATTGGGCTAAATTGATGAAGAAAATAGATTTTTTAAATTTTTTTTATTGGATATGTTTTATAGCAGAAAGTAAAACATAGTTTTTTTGTTTTTTAAATTGTCGGTCTTTTTATAGTGCAATAAATAAAAAAAACACAGAGATGATCAAATACCACCAAAAGAAATCTCTATTTGTTGGGAAAAAAGGATAAAAATTGTATTTCTGTACAGCGTGCTCGATTCCGAGCATGCGTTGAACTTTTGTGCGCCGGACTTGTGTACACAAAATCGGACTTTCCGACAACAAACTTTCCTTGGCGGAAAATTTGAGAACCTGCTCTCAAACATTTGTTGGCGGAAAGTCCGACAGCAAATGTTCGATGGAGCCTACACACACGGTCGGACTTTCCGACAACAAGCTCACATCCAACATTTCTCATCGGAAAACCCGACCAAGTGTACGTGGCATAAGATGTTGATCCTACCCCTAACCAATGCAGCCAAAATGTGCATTCCCCGACATCGGGGCTCTCCTCATATACCGACCATCCCAGAATGGCTCAAACAAATTAACAAAATAGCTGAAATGGAAGAACTCATTTTCATTGCCCGAGACTCCCCGGCTAAATTCTCAAAGACATGGGCCTGTAGGAACCACTTCCGAACAACCAACAGATATCTGACATTAATGAACTAATCCCTTACCATGATCTGCACGCCCAAGATAAACACCTACTGGTTATATCACGTATCCCTCCCACCCCCTCTTTTCTCTTCTTCTTCTCCAGAAGGCATGGGCCTCCCACCCAATACCCAAGGGACGAGTTGGGGAGACCCCATGTTGAAGTTTACCATTCACAGCTTTCCAGTACCAGGTGTCTAATACACCTAATTCCCACCACCCAACCAAGATATCTCACCATAACCATTATAACAATTGGTGGAGACTGCCCAAGATAAACACCTACTGGTTACATCACGTATCCCTCCCACCCCCTCTTTTCTCTTCTTCTTCTCCAGAAGGCATGGGCCTCCCACCCAATACCCAAGGGACGAGTTGGGGAGACCCCATGTTGAGGTTTACCATTCACAGCTTTCCAGTACCAGGTGTCTAATACACCTAATTCCCACCACCCAACCAAGATATCTCACCATAACCATTATAACAATTGGTGGAGACTGCCCAAGATAAACACCTACTGGTTACATCACGTATCCCTCCCACCCCCTCTTTTCTCTTCTTCTTCTCCAGAAGGCATGGGCCTCCCACCCAATACCCAAGGGACGAGTTGGGGAGACCCCATGTTGAAGTTTACCATTCACAGCTTTCCAGTACCAGGTGTCTAATACACCTAATTCCCACCACCCAACCAAGATATCTCACCATAACCATTATAACAATTGGTGGAGACTGCCCAAGATAAACACCTACTGGTTACATCACGTATCCCTCCCACCCCCTCTTTTCTCTTCTTCTTCTCCAGAAGGCATGGGCCTCCCACCCAATACCCAAGGGACGAGTTGGGGAGACCCCATGTTGAGGTTTACCATTCACAGCTTTCCAGTACCAGGTGTCTAATACACCTAATTCCCACCACCCAACCAAGATATCTCACCATAACCATTATAACAATTGGTGGAGACTGCCCAAGATAAACACCTACTGGTTACATCACGTATCCCTCCCACCGCCTCTTTTCTCTTCTTCTTCTCCAGAAGGCATGGGCCTCCCACCCAATACCCAAGGGACGAGTTGGGGCGACCCCATGTTGAGGTTTACCATTCACAGCTTTCCAGTACCAGGTGTCTAATACACCTAATTCCCACCACCCAACCAAGATATCTCACCATAACCATTATAACAATTGGTGGAGACTGGGGAGATGACCACTAATCCACCAATCCTCCTGACCTCCCCCCTCCATCCCCACCCCCTCCTCCCCGCCTCGCCTCCTTTTGCCTCCCCCCCCCCCCCATCCCTTCACCTCTCGGTCTTCCACCATCCACTAAGACCCCCGTTTTACTACCTGTTGCTAATGGGATGTTCAAGACAGAACACCCAGTTGGCAACATCACATTCCTTTGGATTGAATTATCATAAAAAACGCCCACACCACTATTCACGCATATGGAATCTCCCTTGACTATTTTTACCACAAGACAGAAAGACGTGCTATGGTATTTAGTAATATTTACTCGAAAGTTGATCTTTTTACCCTGCATAACACTTCATCTTCCTCTGGATTCTAAACTGTTTACGTAAGAGACTCGTTGTGATATCCAGGCTTTCGACGCTTTTGTCTTACCCACAACCACCAATGTTCTTTGATTCCTAAACGACTGTATGATAATACTGTAATCTTGCTACTGTTATCAATAAAAAAATTTTGGGAAAAAAAAACAAAATAAATAAAAATAAAACGCAGATGTGATCAAATGCCACCAAAAGAAAGGCATTTGTGGGGGAAAAAAAAGGACATAAATGTTTGTTTGGGTACAGCGTCGCACGACCACGCAATTGTCAGTTAAAGCGACGCAGTGCCGTATCGCAAAAAATGGACTGGTCATTAAGGGGGTAAATCCTTCCGGTCCTTAATTGGCAGTGTTAATTTAGTCGACTAAAACATTTTAGTCGACTAAAATGACTAAAACATTTTAGCCGACTAAATGAATACTATTTTAGTCGACTAAAATACGTCTAAAACTAAAACAATTAAGATGACTAAAATGAGACTAAAACTAAAATGCCATTTTAGTCAAAAGACTAGGACTAAAACTAAATTGCAATTACTGAAATGTACTGGAGATTTTAGTCGACTAAATACGACTAAAACTAAAACAATTGCAGAAGACTGAAATGGGACTAAAACTAAAATGCCATTTTAGTCCTAAGACTAAAATTAACGCTGTTAATTGGTTAAATCGATTTCGGTCATGCGGGAATGGTCATAGATGGATCCCAATTCGGCCAGTCCCTGATGAATCTGCTTAAAGCCGTGTTCCACCCGCAAATTTTTTATTTTTTTTTAAAGTCAGCAGCTACAAAGACTGTAGCTGCTGACTTTTAATAAGGACACTTACCTGTCCAGCGAGCCCGCAATGTCGCCCCCCCGAGGCCGCTCCGTCCATCGGATCGGGTGCAGGCGCCGCCATTCTAATTAAGGGAAACAGGCAGTGGAGCCTTGTGGCTTCACTGTCCATTTCCTACTGCGCATGCGCGAGTCTCGTGCGGCGCTTTGTGAATGGCCGGCTGTCTTCTGGGACACACACGTCCCAGAAGACATGGGGGGGGGGCTCACCGAAGAAGAGGATATGACGTCCTGTGCTGCAGACCGGGTGGATCAGGAGTACAGGCTGTACTTCACAAAAAAGGTACTGTATTTTTCGGACCATAAGACGCACTTTTTTCCAACAAAAATATCGGGGAAAATGTCTCTGTGTCTTATGGCGCGAACATAGGACAGGCAACCCCCCCCCCACCGGTGCCGGCACCGCCCCCGCCGCTGTCACCATGATAGATCGGAAGACAGACATCCCAGGACCCCGCGAGCGCCGGGCGATCTCCTGGCTGGGCTTGACACCTGCTGCAAAGACAGAGCAGCCCGAGCAATGGCAATGGTCAGGCTGCAGTCCTATAGCAATGGTAAATGTTTTAGTACACCATTTGGTTCAGAATATTTGTTTTCCTCCTCTAAAACCTAGGTGCGTCTTATGGTCAGGTGCGTCTTATGGAGCGAAAAATACGGTAAGTAAGAAAAAAAAAACAAGCGGTGGAGATAGGTGGTCTTTCATTTAAGACCGCCTCTCAAAAGTGGGTGGAACTCCGCTTTAAGACATACATGGTCTCTTATGCAATAAAATACACTGACCTACATGTTTGCAATCACTGCGCAGCTCCATTTTACATTCAGAAATACGGCCTGTGTGCCTGAATGACTGCACTCCTGCGCATGCATGGGAGTGACCTCATCCCATAGATCCAATCGCTTCCCGCGGCGCTCCGGTGCCCTCCGCCGCTTACTGGAGCCGTCGGCAGCGGCGGAGACGATCGGATCTTCACCCTTGCTGGGTATGGAGACGAGTGGGGGGGGGGGGGGGGGGGGGAGATGGCCCCCACCCGTCTCCATAACTTTGCAGGGCGGAAGTGACGTTTTTTTTCAAAACGTTTTTTTTGGGGGGTTTTTTATTGCATTTTAGTGTAAATATGAGATCTGATGTCTTTTTGACCCCAGATCTCATATTTAAGAGGTCCTGTCATGCTTTTTTTCTATTACAAGGGATGTTTACATTCCTTGTAATAGGAATAAAAGTGACATCTTTTTTTTTTTTTAAAACAGTGTAAAAAAAAAAAAAAAAAAAAGTAAAATTAATTAAAACGCGCCCCGTCCCGACGAGCTTGCGTGCAGAAGTGAACGCACACGTGAGTAGCGCCCGCATATGAAAACGGTGTTCAAACCACACATGCGAGGTATCGCCGCGGTCGGTAGAGTGAGAGCAATAATTCTAGCCCTAGACCTCCTCTGTAACTCAAAATATGCAACCTGTAAATGTCACCTATGGAGATTTTTAGGGGAAAAGTTTGTCGCCACTCCACGAGCGGGCGCAATTCTGAAGCGTGACATGTTGGGTATCAATTTACTCGGCGTAGCATTATCTTTCACAATATAAAAAAAAAATTGGGCTAACTTTACTGTTGTCCTTTTTTTTTTAATTCAAAAAAGTGTATTTTTTTCCAAAAAAGTGCGCTTGTAAGACTGCTGCGCAAATACGGTGTGAGAGAAAGTATTGCAACGACCGCCATTTTATTAACTAGGGTGTTAAAAGAAAAAAAAATGTATAATATTTGGGAGTTCTAAGTAATTTTCTAGCAAAAAAAAAATGTATTTAACTTGTAAACAACAAATCTCAAAAAGAGGCTCGGTCCTTAAGTGGTTAATTAAAAAATAAATAAAAGTTATGGCCACTTTTGGTAGAGTCCTCCTAATTCTAAGTGCTGGGAGTTGTTTACTTGTCACTTGTAGACATAATGAAGAGGAGAGGTATCAGGGAGACGGCGAGTTTCCACGCACAGACGGGTAAATGGCTCTCTGCTCTTGCTTGTTTTTTTCCATAAGCATCTGCTTATATTTAAACAGCAACCTTTAACCACCTCATAGTCAATTAGCTCTTTTGCGGCTTAATGACTTAATCCAGGGTGTAGTACATGTCAGCATCTATAAAGTGATAATGTACCTCGGAAAACACCTGGCACGCTGCGTTACATTTCCTGATGAAAATTTAATGCCAAAGGCCGGTTTGGTGTCTCCATTTACGAGGCGCAGCGCGGCGCACTGATGAATTGGCTCGGCTTATAAACGCCGGCCGCACTCTGAGTAACCCTCCAAATGGAGATGAACTCCAGGCAGGTGTAGAAGACACAAATTATTGCAGCCCTATAATCATTAATACAACATTAAAGTGATTGTAAAGCTTTGTTTTGTTTTTTGTTTGTTTTTTCAAACAAAACAAACAAATACTTACCTCCAACTGTGCAGCTCACTTTGCACAGAGCCACTGATCAGAGCCACTTTGTACATGAGGGTCTCAATCCGAGTCTCCCCACCTTACATCAGGGTCTTCATCAGAGTCCCCCCTTACATCAGGGTCTTCATCAGAGTCCCCCCTTACATCAGGGTCTTCATCAGAGTCCCCCCTTACATCAGGGTCTTCATCAGAGTCCCCCCTTACATCAGGGTCTTCATCAGGGTCTTAATCAGAGCCCCCCCCTTACATCAGGGTCTTCATCAGAGTCCCCCCTTACATCAGGGTCTTCATCAAAGTCCCCCTTACATCAGGGTCTTCAGCGTCCCCCCTACATCAGGGTCTTCATCAAAGCCCCCCTTACATCAGGGTCTTCATCAGAGCCCCCCTTACATCAGGGTCTTCATCAAAGTCCCCCTTACATCAGGGTCTTCAGCGTCCCCCTTACATCAGGGTCTTCATCAAAGCCCCCCTTACATCAGGGTCTTCATCAGAGCCCCCTTACATCAGGGTCTTCATCAGAGTCCCCCCTTACATCAGGGTCTTCATCAGGGTCTTCATCAAAGTCCCCCTTACATCAGGGTCTTCAGCGTCTCCCCTTACATCAGGGTCTTCATCAAAGCCCCCCTTACATCAGGGTCTTCATCAGAGCCCCCCTTACATCAGGGTCTTCATCAGAGTCCCCCCTTACATCAGGGTCTTCATCAGGGTCTACATCAGAGCCCCCCTACATCAGGGTCTTCATCAGAGTCCCCCCTTACATCAGGGTCTTCATCAGAGTCCCCCCTACATCAGGGTCTTCATCAGAGTCCCCCCTTACATCAGGGTCTTCATCATCTTAATCAGAGTCCCCCCTTACATCAGGGTCTTCATCAGGGTCTTAATCAGAGCCCCCCTTACATCAGGGTCTTCTTCAGAGTCCCCCCTTACATCAGGGTCTTCATCAGGGTTTTCATCAGTGCCCCCCTTACATCAGGGTCTTCATCAGAGTCCCCCCTTACATCAGGGTCTTCATCAGAGCCCCCCTTACATCAGGGTCTTCATCAGAGCCCCCCCTTACATCAGGGTCTTCATCAGAGCCCCCCTTACATCAGGGTCTTCATCAGAGCCCCACCTTACATCAGGGTCTGCATCAGAGTCCTCATCAGAGTCCCCCCCTTACAGCAGGGAGTCAGATAAAATAACAGGTTTATTATCACCCAGCATTATATCAAGCTGTATCAGGATGCCAGGATATCATTCTCTTTTATTTTCAAACAGAAAGCTACCAAACCGATCTCCTTCACTCCTGGTATACCCGTTGTGGAAATTTTATGAAGATGTATTTTAATCACTTCAGCCCCGGACCATTTGGCTGCCCAAAGACCAGAGCACTTTTTGCGATTCGGCACTGCGTCGCTTTAACTGACAATTGCGTGGTCGTGCGACGTTGCACCCAAACAAAAATTTACGTCCTCTTTTTTCCCCCACAAATAGAGCTTTCTTTTGGTGGTATTTGATCACCTCTGTGGTTTTTATTTTTTGCGCTATAAACAAAAAAAAAAAAAGCAACAATTTTGAAAAAAAAAAGGCATTGTTTTTTTACTTTTTGCTATGATAAATATCCCCCAAAAATTTATAAAAAAACATTTTTTTCCTCAGTATAGGCTGATACGTATTCTTCTACATATTTTTGGTAAAAAAAAAAAAAAAAAAAAAAAAATCGCAATTGCAAACGTTTATTCATTGGTTTGCGCAAAAGTTATAGCGTCTACAAAATAGGGGATAGTTTTATGGCTTATTATTTTATTTTTTTACCAGTAATGGCGGTGATTTTTATCGTGACTGTGACATTATAGCGGACAGTTCAGACACTTTTGGCGCAATTTTGGGACCATTCACATTTATACAGCGATCAGTGCTATTAAAAATTGCATTGATTACTGCGTAAATGTGACTGGCAGTGAAGGGGTTAAAAACTAGGCGGCGCTGTAGGGGTTAAGTGTGTCCTAGGGAGTGATTCTAACTGTGGGGGGGGGAGGGGCTACGTGTGACATGACACTGATCACCGCTCCCAATCACATGGAGCTGTGATCAGTGTCCTGTCACTAGGCAGAACGGGGAAATGCTTGTTTACATCAGCATTTCCCTGTTCTTCCTCTCCGTGAGACGATCGCGGGTATCCCCACGGACATCGAGTCCGCGGGACCCGCGATCACACTCATGGAGATCGCGGCGGGCGCGCCCGCAAACCACTTCTTAAAGGGCAACGTACAGGTACGTTAATCTGCCTGTACGTGCCCTTCTGCCGACATATATCGGCGTCATCCGGTCGGCAAGCAGTTAAAGATGCATTATACCATTAGACTGAAAGGGCGCGTATTAGCGCAGGTGAGATTGATTACGTATAGCGAAATCTCCACGACAATACGCCTGGGCCCTTTGAAAAAAGATGCTTGTGTTAACCTAACATGTAGATAGGGGTCTGACAATACCCTTGGAATATGTATATTCCATACATTGGTGGTCAGTGTAGTGCCATCATACATTGGTGGTCAGTGTAGTGCCATCATACATTGGTGGTCAGTGTAGTGCCTTCATACATTGGTGGTCAGTGTAGTGCCGTGTAGAAGTGACCCATTACATTGATAGTCAGTGCTGCTCCTCTAACTATAGTGGTGGGTACAAGTGGAAGATCAATCCCTCACCGCTCGTGGAACCCCTGACAACCCAGGTTGAAAAAGGCTTCTGTGGAATCTACTATTGTTCTGAGAACACGCTGGTTCTTTCCATGACTCCCACTACCCCCAGGAATAGTTCACCATTTTATTCCCACCAACACTGGACTTGTGACAAAGAGAACATCTCCCTTAAGCAAGCATGGCACAAAAACATTTCTGATCTCCTTCTCCTGGTCTGCAAAAACATTCCTGGCATTCCAGCAAACATCTGTCCACCGGGATGTAGAGCATCTGTACAGAGGAAGGGGCCTTCCCGTGTACTAAGAAGAGGATAGTCCTCTGAGCATAGCATGTCAAATAATTTGCGGTGTGTAGTATGTTAATACCAGTAGGCACAAGTCTGGTGAGTCCCGTCCTAGACTAGGCGTAGGTTGGCGCACCATAGCTAAACATACGTTGAAAGCTCTGAGTCCCTAAAGAAACTATTAAACTAACATGATACATGGAATCAAAATTTACGTACAACGATTCTTGCTTCAGGTACACCGCAAATGGTCCATAACTAGGCACCGGGGTCCTCCAAGCCTGGAGAACAGACGATTCAGCGATTGAGAGACGGATTCTAGAGGGGACAAAGGGTCCTTCACACCTGACAGCTTTATTCACGAGTCTCCAAACTGGCTCCAGTCACCTGCTGCATCCTATAGACATCACCGGGTACGACCATTCCAAATACCGCCTGATGAGATTCAACCCGACACCATCAACACTTTCAAGTTATTTCCAGAGACATCTTGGTGCAAAAGACATTTCATCTAAAAAGTATGGTGCTTAACGACGTCTCCGAGGACTTTGGGTCTTCACACCTGCAGGCTACATGTTTTTCTGAAGCTGCAATTTAAATACGATTTGCATTTCGGATTCCCGCTTTTTATTAATTTATCTTCGCAAGGCAAAAAAATTTCTGCATACAAACGGTTGCATTTTTTGGAGCCACTGGAGAGACTGTACACGTTTACTTAACTACTTCATCTCCGGAAGGCTTTACCCCATGACCAGGGCATTTTTTGCTATTTAGCAGTACGCTACTTAAATTTTTTTTTACCAAAGACATGTAGCAGAATACATTTTTGTCTAAATTTATGAAGAAATTTGGTTTTATTGGATATGTTCTATAACCAAAAATTTATTTTTTTTATAAATGTAAACACAGAACTCTATGCAGTAATTGGCCACAGCCATTCAGCAGGTTTCAGCCAAAATATTTGGCTGAAATCTGCTGACAAACTCGTGCTGTGTCCAAATAACAGCACAGGCCAGCAGGGGGCGAGCGACCCCAAACTCAGAAGAAAGGCTGCGACGTAACGGGTACGTCGCCTAGCCTGGCTCTGCTGCCCGTCCGCAGAGGATGTACTGTGGGTGGGCGGCAAGAGGTTAAAGTTGCACTAAAACTAAAACCACCACACGTGACCACAACTAACATGCACTGCTTGTTCCAAACAAACAGGGGGGAAAAGAAGAGGTTTGGGAGCTCATGGAGGACGTTACAAGGAGGAAGGAAAGAAAAAAAAAAAAAAAAAAAACACAATAAGAAATAAATTTAACCGCTTGCTGCCCGCCCACAATCAAATGACGGCGGGGCGGTGCGGCTCTCGTTCTGGGATGCCGAATTTTCGGAATTCGAAAATTCAAAAATTCGAAAATCCGAAAAGTCAAAAATCTGAAAAAAAGAAAAGAAAATCAGTAAAATTCGAAATAATAACTATTAAATTATAGGTATTGGAATTTCCTTTCAAATTTGGCTGTTTGTGAACGTAACGCATACAAATTTATTTGAAGTTACGAAAGTTGCGAAATAACGAATGCCGCATCTAAACAAATGGATTGGAACAAATTAATAATAAATACTACTAATAAAAAGGTTTTTATTATTATTGTTTTTTATTATTAGATTGTTACATTCCATTCGTTTAGATACGGCATTCGTTATTTCAGATAATTCGTAACTTCGGATAAATTCGTACTCGTTATGTTCACAAACAGCCACATTTGAACGGAAATTCCAATACCTATAATTTTATTAGTTAGTTATTTCAATTCTACTGATTTTCTTTCTTTTTTTCAGATTTTCGAATTTTCAAATTTCCGAATTCCGAAAATCCGAAATTCGAAAAATTCGAAAATTTGTAATTTCGGAAATTAAAAAATTCGGAAATTTCAGAGTTAACGAATTTGTCAAAATTCGTTTAAAAAACAAATTCGAAACTAAACAAATTGCACATGTCTAGTTAAAAACGCCCATGTTGCGGCGCTTCCAAAGCGCATTTGAATGGGCAGGTCCGCCGGACCCGCTGATTGGCCCCTGCTGTGTCCAATCACAGCGGGAGCAGGTCGCCTGCGTAGAAGAGCCGCCACCTCACAGTATATGTACGTGGGGGCGGTCGGCAAGAGGTTAACCTATCAGTATGTCTTTGGAGTGTGGGAAGAAACCAGAGTACCCGGAGGAAACCCACACAGGCACAGGGAGAACATGCAAACTCCAGGCAGGTCGTGCCGTGGTTGGGACTCGAACTGATGAGCGACAACCCTATAGTGCTGCTAGGCAGAATTGCTAATCTGTTGCCTCTATATAAAAATGCCAGTAATAAATAAACCTCCGAACCACGAATTTGTAATCGCAACAAAGTCCAAGTTATCTCTAGACATAAGACCTGCCAGCTCACAAAGCCCCCTACATAAACTACGAGCACAGATGTACATGATCTGAAAAATATCGATATATAGGGGTTGATTTACTAAAGGAAAATCCACTTTGCACTACAAGTGCACTTGGAAGTGCAGTCGCTGTAGATCTGAGGGGAAGCTCTGAAATGATTTTATCATCCAATCATGTGCAAGCAAAAATGCTGTTTCTTAATTTCCTTGCATGTCCCCCTCAGATCTACAGCAACTGCACTTCCAAGTGCACTTGTAGTGCAAAGTGGATTTGCCTTTAGTAAATAAACCCCATACTGTTTTAGTACAATGATTGATAATTGCATTAACCATCCCATCAGCCAAGTCCTTAGAAACATGAACCCTCACATTTTCTTCTACCTGCTGGGGACAGAAACGTTCCCAATCAATTAAACCTCTCCCCCAATTTCTAAGACTAAAAGTAGAACTATGGGCAAAACTTTTTTTACATTTTGGATAGAATAAAGGAAGGGTTATAACCCGTCAGATTTTTTTTTTCTGCCATCTGTGTCCCATTGTGGAGATTTCCTTTCACTTCCTGTCCCATAGCCAAACAGGAAGTGGAAGGAAATCCTTGCAAATTAAGAGAAAATTCCTTGGGGACCCCCCAGGACACCAGAACTAGTGTCCCCATTGGAAGACTTCCCCGCAATTACTCTTCCGGGGACAGAATTTGGGAAAATTTGGGATTTTTCTTTTACTTTCACTTTCAATGATAATGTTAAACAGGACAAATAGTGAAGATGAATCTCCTTAAAGTGGAGTTCCACCCACTTTTACAACTCTTCAGCATCCCTCACTAAACTGCGCACTGTAAACGGATTGGATATGTAAAAAAAAAAAAATGTTCTCAGCACCTACTGTATATCTGCTGTATTCATTTTTCACTTCCTCCTCCCTGGCCGCGGCCCATCGCATCATTTCCTGTTTGCAATGCCTTCTGGGAAGGGGCGGCAACTTCCTCTGACACTGCCGTTGCTATGGAAACCTGACCTGAAACCTATTACACTGCTTGTGCTGCACTGAGCATGTGCGAGATCTGCAAGGATGAGATCCAGGAAGAAATACAGTCTGGCTTCAGATGCCCACACTTAAGATGGCCACGGCCTGCTGTAAGTTTATAAAATAACAAACTACTTCTATAAACTAACAAAACAGACTTTAGTTTACAGACTAACTTTACTAGAATACATTACGCTTGTGAATTATAGGGGTATTTTTATTTAAAAAGTATAATTTCGGCCGGAACACCACTTTAATGGGGACACAGACAGCAATACATTGTGACTGGTGTTCTAATCCCTCTCAACTCCATCCAAAACTTTAAATAAAGGCAAAACCTTTTTTCTTATACTTTAATGCTTGTCCAAAAAAACTCCTGAATTCCATACTAGATGGTTCAGTGCCATTGTGTGCAGGGATACAGATCTCTTTTATACAGTTCAGTATCAGACCACCCGCGAATACCAAGACCAACATTATGGAAACCTTTAGTTTTATATATTTTTGTGCATTATAGACAGGTAAGACCTCTAAAAAATGTAAGGGTACAGCTTACCTTGTGAAGGTCCTGGCTTAAACAGATATCCTACCATACAAAAAGGCACATCTGTCCAGAACAAATCCTCAGTGCCAAGGTGCATGAAACATTGGCATTCCACTCTTGACTAGCTTCCTGGACAATATTTAAAAATAGGTCTCCTGATAGGAGCACCAGGTGAACATCTAACTTTTTTGGACACCTTGACAATATTTGCTAAAAACCCCCTCTAGCAGTTGAATCACCAACAAGAAGATGACTTCTTCTACTTGGAGCCTCATCCACGACACTTGCCTGGTTGACCGGCACCATCAGATACAAAATGTACTTGTAGCAAAGCAATTTCTTTCTTTGGGACCTCCATTCTATGCCAGGATAGACTGCCATTCTTAAGCCGCGTACACACGGTCGGACTTTTCGTCTACAAAAGTCAGACGGACGCCGACGGACTAAAGCTGGCTGACAATCCGATCGTGTGTGGGCTTTCCCGGACTTTCAGCGGACTTTTCCAGCCTCAAATCTGACGGACTTTAGATTTGAAACATGCTTCAAATCTTTACGTCGTAACTACGCCGGACCCAGAAATCCGATCGTCTGTGTGCTAGTCCGACGGACAAAAAGCCACGCTAGGGCAGCTATTGGCTACTGGCTATCAACTTCCTTATTTTAGTCCGGTGTACGTCATCATGTACGAATCCGTCGGACTTTTGTGTCATCGTATGTAGGCAAGTCCGTTCGTAAGAAAGTCTGCCGCAAGTCCGCCGCAAGTCCGTCGAAAGTCTGTCGGACAGGCTGTCGGACTTTTGTAGATGAAAAGTCCGACCGTGTGTACGCCCCATTACAAACAACTTAGCTTGCAACCTCAAAAAGAACACTGCAAGGGTTTTACAGTGAAATACCTAGGAGCTACATTTATGGTCCACAGTCCTCGCTATTCCAGACCCAACGGACGTCCACACTGCCCTTCTCCAAAGTCTTTTGAGGAAGAGGTGGCTTTTTGCAAGGTAGCTCAACGGAACAAATTGGCTTAGCCAGCCGTCTAATCTCAGACTGAAGGGCACAAACCAAGGAATCCAGACAAGCACGTAACAAGGCACTCTGCATATCTTATAGGACAGCAAGCCGGCTTCCATAGAGCACCATGGAAAACAACGGCCAGACTAAACTACATCAGAAATCTTCAACATTTTTAGAAGAAACAAACAGGTACTTACCGAGGACAGTCTACTGTCTCCAACCCTTACTGTTACTGATGACCAAACTAAGCACAATTGCCTTGCTGCACACACATTAAGCAAACACCTTCACCAGCCCCATCCACTGTCACCTGACCCCCCACCACTGTTATCCGACTCCCCCTCCCCCCCCCCCTTCCTCTCTCAGAATTAGACTTTTTTTTTTTACCTTTTTCAGGGAATTCTTCCTTCACTTCCTGAATTCTCGCCTAGGTGTGAATGAGGTATGCAGCAGCCCACTGCCTCCTAGGATAATCACATCACACTTTCCAGGAGGCCTTGGGGTACTCTCTACTTAGCATTAGCTGTGGTGTATCTTTAGGAGGCCAGCTGTCTCTACCTGGTTCCTATAGTAAGACCTCTGATGATGCACCAAATATGGAAAAAACACAGCCAGCTCCTAATAACGTTAGAAGAGAAGATGGAGGCACGGGACTGGGTGTAGAGCATCAGATTCCTTATAGAACCCCACTGGATCACTGGGCATGAGTATGTTTTATTGTGGTTAAACCAGCAAAAAAAAGGTAAGGGGCAGGGGGAGACTTTGTGAAGTTGCTCCTCAACACCACACTAGGATTTGCAACTTACATATGCCAATTGGACCACACCCAGTACTTCCAAAATTTAAGTTGGCCATACACCAGTGGAATTTTGTTTGGAAAAATTCATTTTATGAATATTTGATCTTTACAATAGTTAATAGGGTCATAACAATCTTTTTTTTTTTTTTTTTACTGTAGTGACAAAGAAAATCAAAAAGGTAAAAGGTTGAAACAAAATTCTAACTACGAAAGTGGGAAAATCGAACCCATTGTAATACGAACCAAAACTGAATGTTGGATTCGAACCTCTGGCATTGCAAACAAACGTTTTTTAAGGTTTTCATGCAAAATTTGTCAAGTCATCAATGGCTCCCTCAAATATTCTGACGAACGTTCTTTTAGAATTTCTATAGGAATGTTCAAATTAAACTCTACTGGAGTATGGCAGTGATCAATAAAACGATTACACCAGTATTGACACAACCTATTAAGTGACCACCTCCAACAAAAAAAAAAAAAAAAAACAACAACCCAGGGCCGACCACAACTCCAAAGTAAGCAAATTAAGAAGATTAAAGTGGTGTTCCGGCCGAAATTATACTTTTTAAATAAAAACACCCCTATAATACACAAGCTTAATGTATTCTAGTAAAGTTAGTCTGTAAACTAAGGTCTGTTTTGTTAGTTTATAGCAGTAGTTTGTTATTTTATAAAATTACAGCAGGCCGTGGCCATCTTAAGTGTGGGCATCTGAAGCCAGACTGTATTTCTTCCTGGATCTCATCCTTGCAGATCTCGCACATGCTCAGTGCAGCACAAGCAGTGTAATAGGTTTCAGGTCAGGTTTCCATAGCAACGGCAGTGTCAGAGGAAGTTGCTGCCCCTTCCCAGAAGGCATTGCAAACAGGAAATGATGCGATGGGCCGCGGCCAGGGAGGAGGAAGTGACAAATGAATACAGCAGATATACAGTAAGTGCTGAGAAAAAAAAAAAATATCCAATTTGTTTACAGTGCACAGTTTAGTGAGGGATGCTGAAGAGTTGCAAAAGTGGGTGGAACTCCACTTTAACTCAAAATTTAATGCTGGCGGGGCGGGGAGGTAAAATGACTTCACAGTACCCGGCACCTACAGATGTCAGCAAGGACTCATTTTAGGCTAGGTTCACACTCGAGTAATGGTTGCTTTGTTAGTTTTTGATACATAAGTGTTTTTGTTTACGTCAATTAAAAAGCAGCCTACTAGGAGATGTT
The DNA here is from genome assembly GCA_037952835.1 of Lithobates septentrionalis. Taxonomy (NCBI): domain Eukaryota; kingdom Metazoa; phylum Chordata; class Amphibia; order Anura; family Ranidae; genus Lithobates; species Lithobates septentrionalis. The sequence goes on from JBBDGP010000386.1 coordinate 2,200,025, forward strand.
TTTTAGGCGCAAAAAACATGCATTAAATTGGTTCTAATAGCTTAAGGTTTTTCTACAGTATCTTAATGCATTCTCTACATTAAAGGTAAAGAATCTTCTGTGCATAGGATCCCGCCAACCCCCCCCCCACCCCTTATACTGACCGGAGACCAATTTTGAGCCAGTGCTGTGCCCTAGAGCAGCAGCTCTCTTGCAGCAGCTCTCTCTGCTCTCTCCCTACTCACAGGACAGAGAAGCGGCCATTGGCTCCTGCTGCGGTCAATCAAATCCTGCGACGAGGGAGCGGGAGGTGGGGCTGAACTGCGCTGTGTGTGTCTGTAGACACAGGCAGAGAATGCATTAAGGTTAAAAAACAAAAAACCTTGAGCTTTTAGAACAGGGGTCTTAAAACTTCCTAAACAAAAGGCCAGTTTACTGTCCTTCAAACTTTAGGGGGGCTTCACTGTGGCCAATGGCAGGAGAAAATGTCCTGGCATCAGTGGGAGTAGACAATGCTCCATGATTGGTATTACGGGGAGTAAAAGTGCCCCATCGTTGGTATCAATGGGAGAAATAGTACGGCATCATCATTGGTGTTCGTGGGAGAAATAGTGCCCCATTGTTGGTGTTAATGGGAGGAATAGTGCCCCATCATTGGTATCAATGGGAGGATTAGTGCGCCATCATTGGTATCAATGGGAGGAATTGTGCCCCATCATTGGTGCCAATGGGAGGATTAGTGCGCCATCATCATTGGTGCCAACGGGAAGATTAGTGCGCCATCATCATTGGTGTTAGTGGGAGAAATAGTGCCCCACTGTTGGTATTATGGGGAGTAAATGTGCCCCATCGTTGGTATCAATGGGAGAAATAGTGCACCATCATTATTGGTGCTAGTGGGAGAAATAGTGCCCCATTGTTGGTGTAAATGGGAGAAATAGTGCCCCATTGTTGGTGTAAATGGGAGAAATAGTGCCCCATTGTTGGTGTAAATGGGAGAAATAGTGCCCCATTGTTGGTGTAAATGGGAGAAATAGTGCCCCATTGTTGGTGTTAATGGGAGGAATAGTGCCCTGTTATTGCTGTCACAGGCAGGAATAGTACCCCATCATTGCTGTCAATGGGAAGAATAGTGCCCCATCATTACTATCAATAGGAGGAATAGTGCCCCATCATTGGTATCAATGGGAGGAATAGTGCGCCATCATCATTGGTGGTAGTGGGAGAAATAGTGCCCCATTGTTGGTGTTAATGGGAGGAATAGTGCCCCGTTATTGCTGTCAATGGGAGGAATAGTACCTCATCATTGCTGTCAATGGTAGGAATAGTGCCCCATCATTGGTATCAATGGGAGGAATAGTGCCCCATCATTGATATCAATGGGAGGATTAGTGCCCCATCATTGGTATCAATGGGAGGAATAGTGCCCCATCATTGGTATCAATGGGAGGAATAGTGGCCCATCACTGGTATCAATGGGAGGAATAGTGCCCCATCATTGGTGCCAATGGGAGGAATAGTGCCCCATTGTTGGGGTCAGTGGCAGGAACTGTGTCAGCAACAGTGGGGGGGAATAATGCCCCAAAGGCCGAATAAAAGCAAGCAAAAGGCCGTATCTGACTCCTAGGACGCAGTTTGGAGACCACTGCTTTAAAACCACTTAAAAATGGAAATCTGCCATTGAGATATGAAGCGCTTCTGGAAATGCATTTCATTTTGCTCGGGTGATAATGGGGTCTTAAAGCTCATCTACAGCGTCCTAAGAATATGCAAATATGAGAACGCCCATAGCCCGGCCACAGCTCTACTTTACATTTCAGATGATAGATCTTCCCGGTAATGAATACTATTACGGTACCGATAAGCCGTCATTGGCAGGGTTGGAGGAGCGTTGTGCTTTCAAGGTTGCACTCAATGGGCTTTTCACTAATGTTCCTTTCAGTTCCTATTAAACATGAACCAAGTGTCGGCTCTTCTTAAAATGAAATGTGGAAAATGACGGGGAATATAGGACTTGAATATATATCTATACGGCACCTGCAGAGCTCTCTTCTCCGACTTTCCAGGTAAGCGCAGCACAGAGGCCGCCCTGGCAGATGTTAACATTCAGTCTCACCGCCCTGTAAAGTCACTAATTAGCACCTAATTGCAGGGAATAGTTGCTTTGAATTAAAGACGGGAAATGGGCTGACTTGGAAATCATACGCTAATGTTTGTCCTTTGAGGATGGGAGAATTTTTTATTTTTTTTTCCCTGGCAGGGGTTTGTAAATTGCAGGGTAAAATAAATGCCGCGGGTTATACTTTAAAATGAGCTACAGCTTTGACAATCTTCGCTAGACTCCTCAGTAGTTGTGTATCTAAACCCAATAAGAGAAATGTAATCTATTGTAGCTCACTGGTCTTTTTCGATGTGTTGGCTGCATTCGTTTTCCCTTTTCAGGCTTCCCCTGTTTTCACCTGGTGATCCTGCCAGTAACACACGTAGAGGTGAAGTGTTACCTGTCAAAAAGGCCATTGGTTAGGTGGGCTTAAAGGGTTAGTTCAACTTTTCAGAAGAAATAAAAAAGGTGAACACCCTACACCAGGGATAGGCAGTTAGCGGACCTCCAGCTGTTGCAGAACTACAAGTCCCATGAGGCATAGCAAGACTCTGACAGCCACAAGCATGACACCCAGAGGCAGAAGCATGATGGGACTTGTAGTTGGAGGTCCGCTAATTGCATGTTCCTGCCCTATACCATGGGTGCTCAATCTGTGGCTCACCAGCTGTTTGCGAAACTTCAACTTCCATCATGCCTCTGCCTTTGAGAGCCATGCTTGTAACCGTTAGCCCTGCAATGCATCATGGGACCTGTAGTTCCACAACCGCTGGAGGGGCCACAGGTTGAGCACCCATGCCCTACACCCCCCCCCCCCTCCAGGCCCCACTGTACTTACCTCCACCGACGATGAGCAGTGCCGACGCAGCTAGCATAGAAGATCAGGGATTTGAAGAACTCCACTCTTCTTCCTTCTTTATCCAGGGCTTCCAGGGTGGATCAGAGCAATTCTGATTGGTCAAAGCAGTAATCTGCCAGCACTGACCAATCGGAATTGCTCTGACCCATCCCGGAAGCCCTACAGAAAGAGGGGGAAGAATAGCGGGGATTTCAAATTCCCGAACCACTACACTGGCAAAAATGACAGCTCTTCATTTACGGAGGCAAGTACATTGGAGGGCAGGGCCGGTGCTACCACTAGGCAAACTAGGCAGCCGCCTAGGGCGCATTGCTGCCTAGAGGCGCCCAGGCCACTGGTTTCCCTTCAGGTTTTCCATGCTCTGCAGGCTGCAGCATGCAACAAACTCAGTCCGACTGGTAGTGTAATTAAAGGGGCAGCACAGCACTGGAGCCAGCGCTAGAGAAAAGCAGAGCCGATGCTTCCTGTATATCGGCGCCTTCTGTCACATGGGCGGGACAAAGGGGGTGGAGTCAGGGGTGGAGCAAACGGGGGGGGGGGGGGTGGCAAAATGAGGTTTCGCCTAGGGTGTCAAAAATCCTTGCACCAGCCCTGTTGGAGGGGGGTGGGGGGGGGTATTATATGTTGGATAACTTTTCATTGTTAAAGGTGAACTTATATTTTAATGGCTTGAATTTGGTTGCTCTTCACTAAAACGGGGACCCCCCCCCCCCCCCCACAAGACAAAGGGGTCACCCAAATTGAGAAATCAATGTGTAAGGTAGGCCATAGATGATGCGATTTTCTTTCCTGCAACCATGGAGCTTTCCTCCCTATAACCACCAACGTAAGGATCATTTGTCCTATGAAACCCCCAATGAGTCGATTCTATCAGGGGGTCCCCAAGACCTGAAAAATATTTCAAGTGTTTCCAAGGGATGAAAATGTTAAGAAAGACTTCTTTATAGGGACGAGGAATATGGCAGATCATCGATATCTGACTTGTTGAATGGGATCACCTGCAATGCTTTATCTTCCGTACTCTCCCCTCTAATTACGATTGTTCATATCCTTGTCTGAGACCTCACAGAAGCGATAACTAGCAGGAACACATAAGAGACTCGCTGGTCTTTGAACTTTTACAGACCACTCATTTATCAATGACAATTACATTTATGACTATAGAAGACAGAAGGGACCAGAGGAGATGCAGGGGGACAGAGGAGCCAAGGAGAGGTCCAAGGCTAATGTTCCTGACGTGTAATTCAAATTCTATCTTGTTATAGCTCCAGCTGGTGTCCAACAACATAGGGTGGTGGTTTGGGGGGGGGGGGGGGCAGTCAAAGTAATTCAATCACAGATCTGAGAAGACTAATCATGGTGGAGTACATGCAGATTTGCGCGGTTTTCCTACGCACCAACAGCAGATCAACACATTCCCATTTACCAGGGATGAGCTTAGGATCGACTCTGGATCTGGGTTCTCAGGCTTCAATACATCCTAACAAAGTATATCTTGAAGTTTTGTTACTTGAAACCAACAAAGTCAAAAATAATAAGACAATTCCTCTTTAAATTTTATTGGCGCCATAATAGAGGAGAAGCATTTCTTTTAGCAATTTATGGCCGAGTCTTTGATGTGCTTGCAGCCCAGATTCAATTTTCCAGCTCACAATAAAACAACAAATGACAAAATTGTATCTTGGCTTGTTGACGCACAACAGAGCAGGAACCTCAGAAATGTTCATATTAACCCGGTGACACCGCGGCTCCAGGAACATTAACACCGATCATTATTATGAGGCCTGGCCTTGTCCAGCAGTGTATACAGGGAATGGAACAATGTGATGAGAATGGCAAAGTATCAGCTGCTACATGCCTGCTGCCACTTTACAACAACTTCATTATTGGAAAGTTGTTTTATGATCAGCTGAAGGTCACATAAACAAGAAAAACACGATTGGGGCTGTCCATAGAACAGGCGCTGGGGGCCATATCCCGGAGAGTACATGACATTCCATGGAAACAGAATAATGAGCAGCATGGAGATACAATGTAATCCTATGACTGCCCATAGAAAGACAAAAATAGGAAGAGCTCTATAGCAAATGTGACTACAGGCCTGTGAGAGAGAAGGTTCAACTGAAACACGTCACTCCTCATACAAGGGCCCATTCACACCTATGTGTTACGGAGCCCAATATACAGAATGTCATTGCACTGATAATTTTAGAGGCACCTTAATGTACCTGTGGTGCAGTGCAACACACAGCAACGCACTACCATGTATCAAGGTCACCATGGTACAAAACATAGAGCAGGTCTGTTGTGGCGCGCTAGAAGCCCATTCATGTCAACAGACTTCCAACACCATGCACCATATTTATCACGGGGGGTACACACACACACACACCACAATGGACCCAGTAGGTGTGGATGAGCCCCAATTGTTTAAAAAGGAATGTATAAATGTATTTATTTCATTTCTTCCTTTCTCTGTTCTTATCTTTCTTTCCTCTATTCTGATCTTTCTTCCTTCCTAGCAATATTCTGATCTTCCTTCCTTCCTCTAGTCTGATCTTTCTTCTTTCCTCCATTCTGATCTTCCTCCCTTACAAAATTCCGATCTTTCCTTCCTTTATTCTGGTCTGCCTCCCTTCCTTCCTCTGTTCTGATCTTTCTTTCTTCCTTCCTTCCTTTATTCCTTCCTCTATTCTGATCTTTCTCCCCTTCCTCTTTTCTGATCTTTCTTTCTTCTTTCCTCTATTCTGATCTTTCTTTCTTTCTTCCTTCCTCTATTCTGATTTTTCTTCCTTCCTTCCAATATTCTGATCTTCCTTCCTTCCCTTCAGTATACTGATCTTCCTTCCTTCCTCTGTTCTGATCTTCCTTCCTTAATTCCTTTCACTATTCTGATCTTTCTTCCCTTCCTCTATTCTGATCTTTCTTTCTTCCTTACAAGATTCTGATCGTCTTTCCTTCCTTCTTCCTCTGTTATGATCTTCCTTCCTTCCTTTATTCCTTCCTCTACTCTGATCTTTCTTCCTTCCTTACAAGATTCTGATCTTCCTTCCTTACAATATTCTGATCTTCTTTCCTTCCTTTATTCTGGTCTGCCTTCCTTCCTCTGTTCTGATCTTCCTTTCTTCCTTCCTCTTTTCTGATCATTCTTTCTTTTTTCCTTTATTCTGGTCTTTCTTCCTCCCTTGATTCTAATCTTTCTTCCTTCCTTACAAGATTCTGATCTTCCTTCCTTCCTTCCTTCGTTCTGATCTTCCTTCCTTCCTTTATTCCTTCCTCTACTCTGATCTTTCTTCCTTCCTTACAAGATTCTGATCTTCCTTCCTTACAATATTCTGATCTTCCTTCCCTACAATATTCTGATCTTCTTTCCTTCCTTTATTCTGGTCTGCCTTCCTTCCTCTGTTCTGATCTTCCTTTCTTCCTTCCTTTATTCCTTCCTCTATTCTTATATTTCTTCCTTCCTCTTTTCTGATCATTCTTTCTTCTTTCCTTTATTCTGGTCTTTCTTCCTCCCTTGAATCTGATCTTTCTTCCCTTCCTCTATTCTGATCTTTCTTCCTTCCTAATGCCCCGTACACACGGTCGGATATTGATCGGACATTCCGACAACAAAATCCTAGGATTTTTTCCGACGGATGTTGGCTCAAACTTGTCTTGCATACACACGGTCACACAAAGTTGTCAGAAAATCCGATCATTCTGAACGCGGTGACGTAAAACACGTACGTCGGGACTATAAACGGGGCAGTAGCCAATAGCTTTCATCTTTTTATTTATTCTGAGCATGCGTGGCACTTTGTCCGTTGGATTTGTGTACACACGATCGGAAATTCTGACAACGGATTTTGTTGTCGGAAAATGTTATAGCCTGCTCTCAAACTTTGTGTGTCGGAAAATCCAGTGGAAAATGTGTGATGGAGCCCACACACGGTCGGAATTTCCGACAACAAGGTCCTATCACACATTTTCCGTCGGAAAATCCGACCGTGTGTACGGGGCATTACAAGATTTTGATCTTCTTTCCTTCCTTCCTCTGTTCTGATCTTCCTTCCTTCCTTTATTCATTCCTCTACTCTGATCTTTCTTCCTTCCTTACAATATTCTGATCTTCCTTCCTTACAATATTCTGATCTTCTTTCCTTCCTTTATTCTGGTCTGCCTTCCTTCCTCTGTTCTGATCTTCCTTTCTTCCTTCCTTCCTCTTTTCTGATCATTCTTTCTTCTTTCCGGTCTTTCTTCCTCCCTTGAATCTGATCTTTCTTCCCTTCATCTATTCTGATCTTTCTTCCCTTTCTCTTTTCTGACCTTTCTTTCTTCTTTCCTCTATTCTGATCTTTCTTTCTTCCTTCCTCTATTCTGATTTTTCTTCCTTCCTTCCTCTATTCTGATTTTTCTTCCTTCCTTCCAATATTCTGATCTTCCTTCCTTCCTTTATTCTGGTCTGCCTTCCTTCCTCTATTCTGACCTTTCTTTCTTTTTTCCTTTATTCTGGTCTTTCTTCCTCCCTTAAATCTGATATTTCTTCCTTCCTCTATTCTGATCTTTCTTCTTTCCTCTTTTCTGATATTTCTTTCTTTCCCTCCTGTTTTTAATTGACAGTCCAACACCATATTAAATACAGGAGGTACACACACCACAATGGACTCGGTAGGTGTGCATGGGCCACAAATGTTTAAAACGAATTTATAGTTTCCTTAACTCCTCTCTTCCTTTCTCTATTCCGACCTTTCGTCTTTTGGTATATAAAGTGTGATAGCGCTGCCACAAACTGAGTGATAAATAATGAAATATATGTGATAAACAGGGTCCAAAAATCATAAGTGCTGATTGCAAATACCCAAAGTCCAAATGCAATAAACTGTGATGAAGAACAGAACATATGATGAATAAATTGATCTGATATAAATTGAAAAGTCTTCTTATGCAAAGAAAGTGCAGTTCAAGCTTTACTGTGAAGAAACGTGCTTCATAAATCAAACGACAAGCGATCCCTTCACTAAGTGCAATGGACACTCACCTCCTATATAGACTCTGAGAGGATCAAAACATGCTCAGAGCTCAAAATGAATCGCATCAGTAGATGGCTCCACATTGATCTCCAATGGCTCCTATAAAGACCCTGCAGGGGACAAACACACTCTGCACTCTGTATACTATGTGTACTTCTTTAAAAATGCCTCCGTGCAGTTCGTCAGCAACTCCAAACCGACATAAAAATATAAAGTGCTTCCAATAGTGCAGTACAAAAAGTGTTATGTGGAATAAACCTCACCACCCCAGCTTCAAACATTAAACTCACAAGTATAAAAACAGCATTTAAGATTACAAGTCTTAACGTATATCACCGCCAGGCTCTACCTCGCTCCTTCCTCTATTCTGATCTTCCTTCCTCCATTCTGATCTTCCTTCCTTCCTCTATTCTGATCTTCCTTCCTTCTATTCTGATCTTCCTTCCTCTATTCTGATCTTCCTTCCTCTATTCTTATCTTCCTTCCTTCCTTTATTCTGATCTTTCTTCCTCTATTCTGATCTTCCTTCCTCTATTCTGATCTTCCTTCCTTCCTTTATTCTGATCTTTCTTCCTTCCTCTATTCTGATCTTCCTTCCTTCCTTTATTCTGATCTTTCTTCCTTCCTCTATTCTGATCTTCCTTCCTCTATTCTGATCTTCCTTCCTTCCTTTATTCTGATCTTTCTTCCTTCCTCTATTCTGATCTTCCTTCCTCTATTCTGATCTTTCTTCCCTTCCTCTATTCTGATCTTCCTTCCTCTTTTCTGATCTTCCTTGCTTCCTTCCTTTATTCTGATCTTCCTGTCTTCCTCTATTCTGATCTTCCTTCCTTCCTTTATTCTGATCTTCCTCCCTCTATTCTGATCTTCCTCCCTCCCTCTATTCTGATCTTCCTTCCTTCATTCTGATCTTCCTTCCTTCCTTTATTCTGATCTTCCTTCCTTCCTTTATTCTGATCTTCCTTCCTCTATTCTGATCTTCCTTCCTTCCTTTATTCTGATCTTTCTTCCTCTATTCTGATCTTTCTTGCTTCCTTCCTCTATTCTGATCTTCCTTCCCTTACTCCGATCTTCCTTCTTTACTCTATTCTGATCTTCGTTCCTTCCTCTATTCTGATCTTCCTTCCTTCCTCAATTCTGATGTTTCTTCCTTCCTTCCTCTATTCTGATCTTCCTTCCTTACTCTATTCTGATCTTCATTCCTTCCTTCTATTCTGATCTGTCTTCCTCTATTCTGATCTTCCTTCCTCTATTCTGATCTTCCTTCCTTTATTCTGATCTTCCGTCCTTCCTTCCTCTATTCTGATCTTCCTTCCTCTATTCTGATCTTCCTTCCTTCCTCTATTCTGATCTTCCTTCCTTCCTCAATTCTGATATTTCTTCCTTCCTTCCTCAATTCTGATATTTCTTCCTTCCTTACTCTATTCTGATCTTCCTTCCTTACTCTATTCTGATCTTCATTCCTTCCTTCTATTCTGATCTGTCTTCCTTTATTCTGATCTTCCTTCCTTCTATTCTGATCTTCCTTCCTTCTATTCTGATCTTCCTTCCTTCTATTCTGATCTTCCTTCCTTCTATTCTGATCTTCCTTCCTTCTATTCTGATCTTCCTTCCTCTATTCTGATCTTCCTTCCTTTTATTCTGATCTTCCTTCTATTCTGATCTTCCTTCCTTTATTCTGATCTTCCGTCCTTCCTTCCTCTATTCTGATCTTCCTTCCTTCCTCTATTCTGATCTTCCTTCCTTTCTCTATTCTGATCTTCCTTCCTTTCTCTATTCTGATCTTCCTTCCTTTCTCTATTCTGATCTTCCTTCCTTCCTCTATTCTGATGTTTCTTCCTTCCTTCCTCTATTGTGATCTTCATTCCTTCCTTCTATTTTGATCTGTCTTCCTTTATTCTGATCTTCCTTCCTTCTATTCTGATCTTCCTTCCTCTATTTTGATCTTCCTTCCTCTATTCTGATCTTTCTTCCTTTATTCTGATCATCCTTCCTTACGCTATTCTGATCTTCTGTCCTTCCTTACTCTATTCTGATCTTCCTTACTCTATTCTGATCTTCCTTCCTTTATTCTGATCTTCCTTCCTCTATTCTGATCTTCCCTCCTTCCTCTATTCTGATCTTCCTTCTTTCCTTCCTCTATTCTGATCTTTCTTTTCCTACTGTCTTTGATTGACAGTTCTTTTGCCCAATATGCTTTATTTTTATTTTTTTTTAACTTTCTATTTTTCTATCTTTATTTAAATTATTTTTTAGTAACAGTCAGTAGTTTAAATGGAGTTAAAGTCCCTACTTCTGATTGACAGTTATCTCCAGTATCTATTTATCTCATGTAACATTATCAGTGACCACATAGGTCGTATATGAGAGGTGTCTGTTCTTTTCTCACATACTACATAGAAGATGTAAATGTAAAAACGTGTGATGGAACGATCGAGTGATCTCAGCCACCGCACAGCCAACATGACTCATCGCGGCTTTGAAGAAGAGTGACGCAGAACAACAGACAGAATAGAAGATAAAACATATGCGGAATTGGAGAATTGGGAATTCAGGGAATGGAACTGGTCAAAACTCGATCGTGTAGAAAAACAGCTCAGCACACAGTCAGGGAATAATACACGGGACAGATATACAGGACATGGAAATCTGGGAAGAGGGACAGCATTTAGATTTAAGGAGTAACTCTGGTGACTGTCATATGAAGACTGGGAGGCCGATGACCAGGTCAGCGTAGAACTTACATCAGGATTTCATGTATTTCTTCATATCCATGGATGAACATTAGGGCTGATTTGTGTGGCCTATCTCAGTATCTACAAAGCAGAATCAGGTAAGAATCTTCAGTGAACTTTAGGAAAATTAATAAACTCACCAAAACCACAGGAAAAACTTTAAAGCCGTTAAAGTGGATGGAATTAAAAAATAATGCCTGTGTCTTAGGATGTCACTCACAGCAAGGGGGAGTATTTGACAAAGTTTTTCTCAGTTTGTCAAGATTTATCTCACTGAACAATAAAAGAGGATTGCTCAGAGATGGATTAACGCTGTGTGGCAAGACTGGGCTCAAATGATAGGACATCTTATACTCTACAGTATGATATTAAAAAAAAAAAAAAAAAAAAAAAAATTTTGGGTTTACATTCACTTTACCCACTTAAGGACCGGGCCTATTTTTTACACTAAGGGTTTACAAGTTAAAATCAGTTGTGAAAGCCGGAGTGACGAGAGAGGTTGTTTACAGGGGCTATTTTTAGCGCTAAAACGCCTGTAAAGTGCCTTGGCCCCATTCACACCTGAGCGTAGCGTTTTCGGGCAGAAAGTCGCGTGATTTTACCACGATTTTTGCCGCTTTTTTTACGGCGTTTTTTGCCGCGATTTTGTGCCGGTCTAAAGGTCACCAATGTACAAAAAAAAGCAGAAAAACGCCCAAATCTGCCCAAAAAAAAATGTTCCAGAACTGGTTTGAGCTTCAGGCGTTTTGGAGCTTCTGGCTTCAGGCGTTTTGGAGTGGAGATGTGAACCATCTCCATAGAGAATAATTGACTCCCCCCCCCCCTGTTTTGTAGCTTCAGGCTTCAAGCTACAAAAACGTTCAGGTGCAATTGGGGCCGAAGTGTGAAAGTAGCCTAAGCAAACCTGTACTTTCTACGTGCCTGCGCATGCACATATACAAAGTGCCTACAACACACGTAAAAAAAAAAAAAAAAGCTGACTCGGTACAACCATTAGAGAGAATCATTATCTGCATCAGTTGATATCCTGCAGGAACGCTGAGCCGAGATCTGTCCGGCTAAATGAAAAAAGCAGAGCTTGTAATTAACGGACCCGAATCCCTCCAGTGGCAGCGCTCTCCGTCTCCGCACCGGCGAGGAGCAGACATTTCACTTGAAATTACCAGATCAATTATGTCCTCGCGCTGCGCTGTGATCAGATGAATTATTTATAATACGGACAAAATGAGGAAGACCGATGATCAGCGGAAAAATGCCGGAGGGGCCGGAGCGCGGACAGAGAGTGACGCCGCGGCTCCAAGTTTTTGTGGAGATGTGAAGAAGACTTAAAGTGGACCTATCACCAGATCAGCCTTTTGTGTTCTGTGCAGCATGCTCAATAAGGTGTAATCCTTCCAGATCTTTATTACCTCTCAGAGAGATCACAGGAGGACTTTGGAGGAGGCCTCGATCTGCTTCTCTCCAGAAGAATGGAGCCATCTAATGTCCTTGGCTTCATCCAGGGTTCCTCTCCTCACCTACTTTCTGGACTGAGATACCGGCTCACAACCAAGTCAATTCTGGTACCTGGGCAGTTCCTGGCCGTTTCCAAATGTATTTGTATTATATAGTCTGATCTGATCACTGCCTCCTGTAGACTAATGACATCTTCTTAGCCAAGGCAGAAGCACTGGATTGGAGCTTAAAGGCAATTTTATAGTTACATAGTAGGTGAGGTTGAAAAAAGACACAAGTCCATCAAGTCCAACCTATGTGTGTGATTATGTGTCAGTATTACATTACATATCCCTGTATGTTTTGGTCGTTTAGGTGCTTATCTAATACTTTTTTGAAAATATCGATGCCCCCCCCCCGCTGAAACAACTGCTTGGGGAAGAGAATTCCACATTCTTGCCGATCTTACCGTAAAGAACCCTCTGCGCAGTTTCCGGTTAAATGGCTTTTCCTCTAATTTTAGTGAATGGTCGCGAGTCTTTTTAAATGCCCTTTTGCGGAAAAGTTTTATCCCTATTGTGGGGTCACCAGTACAGTATTTGTAAATTGAAATCATATCCCCTCTCAAGCGTCTCTTCTCCAGAGAGAATAAGTTCAGTGCTCGCAACCTTTCCTCATAACTAAGATCCTCCAGACCCTTTATTAGCTTTGTTGCCCTTCTTTGTACTCGCTCCATTTCCAGTACGTCCCTCCTGAGGACTGGTGACCAGAACTGGACAGCATACTCCAGGTGCGGCCAGACCAGAGTCTTGTAGAGCGGGAGAATTATTGTTTTATCTCTGGAGTTGATCCCCTTTTTAATGCCAATATTCTGTTTGCTTTGTTAGCAGCAGCTTGGCATTGCATGCCATTGCTGAGCCTATCATCTACTAGGACCCCCAGGTCCTTTTCCATCCTAGATTTCCCCAGAGGTTCTCCCCCCAGTGTATAGATTGCATTCAAGTTTTTGCCACCCAAATGCATTATTTTACATTAAACCTCATTTGCCATGTAGTCGCCCACCCCATTAATTTGTTCAGATCTTCTTGCAAGGTTTCCACATCCTGCGGAGAAGTTATTGCCCTGCTTAGCTTAGTATCGTCTGCAAATACAGAGATTGAACCTCCAGGTCAATTATGAACAAATTAAATAGGATTGGTCCCAGCACAGAACCCTGGGGGACCCCACTACCCACCCCTGACCATTCTGAGTACTCCCCATTTATCACCACCCTCTGAACTCGCCCTTGTAGCCAGTTTTCAATCCATGTACTCTCCCTATGGTCCATTCCAACGGACTTTAGCTTGTATAGTAAACATTTATGGGGAACTGTATTTGTTTTATGATTTTATTTATTTATTACAGGATATGTCTTTCTTCCTTTATATAAAAAATAAAGAAAGGTAGTTATTAACTCCTTTATGACAGCGTTACTCATATATGTGGCAGCAGGGAGGGTTGGCATTAATACCCAACCGCCTCTTATAGGTGTTGCCATCTTGTTCTGAAGAGCGCTTCAAGACTGACTGAGGGATCACTGATCCTGGTAAACTACTGACCGTCAGGAGCTCTCGATGATGTCAACACTCTGCAGCCAATCACAGTGCGCAAAATCGGGAGAGGTTAAATGAGGTTAAAAGCCACCAAAAGAAAGCTCTAATGATATCAAATCAATTTGGATACAGTGTTGTACGACTGAATAATTGTCCATCAAACTATCACAGCAGTAAACTGAAAAAACGTCCCGGAGAGGAAGGTGGTGTAACATGGCGGTGCTGAGGTGGTGACGTTATTGTTGCTCTATATTTGAAATATCAGAAATGTATCCGTGTAGCCCGATGACATCATCTGAGCCTAGGCAAAGCCACCAGACTGGAAATCAAGGACTGTGTAATAAAATGGTAGAGGTTTTTTTTTTTTTGAAAAATGATAACATTGTTGAATAATGTAACATGTCAGGAATGTATTCATGAGACTTGTAAAAGGTAAATAAAAAGGTCCACTTTAAAGCAGACTGAGCAATCTCCTTAGAGGCCCCCTACCATCTCCAATGCACCGCTAGTCCTCTACGAGCCTTTCCTCTCTTTAATCTCCTTGTTTTGTCTTTCCAGATCATATTAATCAAAGTCGTTTATGTCTTGGCAGGAAGGAGCGCTCACCTGTAATTCATTAGCCAGGTTCACAGCTGCGGAATCATTCACAAGTACAAGATGAGGAACGTGGGGAAGATGTGAGCTTATTAACATCTTCATTTGTCACTTCAAAAGAGGAAACTGTTACAAGTCTGCCGACTAAAAATAATAATCATTTCATCATTTTTTTTTTTAAGGTCCCTGCTAAAAATGTGTTACTTAAAGGAGAAGCAGGGCCAAAGCTCATAATCAGCCGCTCCAGACTCTGGAGGGATCCCGACTTTAATGTTGGGTTCTGCCCAAATTCCTGACAGGCAGCTGGCTTAGCCTCTCTGTTTGCAGCTGAGAGCCTGAGCTAACCTCTGCAGCCCAGCACTCCAGTGAGCACTGGAGGGGCAGAGTAGAGAGTCAGAGACTGACAGTCACCAGCTCTCTGCTCACGAAAGACCGTGAACTGAGCAATCAGTGTTGTTTGATCGCTCGGTAAATGGCGGGGGACACCGATGTTGCATCCACCTAGATAAGAATGTCTGTTTTTTGATTTTACATCCTGTACTTCTCAGTAAACAGATGTACAGCTGTGTATATTTCTCAACAGTGTCTATAAAACAAAAGCTGGCAGAGGTCTGTCTCTCTCTATATATATATATATATATATATATATATATATATATATATATATATATAGAGAGAGAGAGAGAGAGAGAGAGAGAGAGAGAGAGAGAGAGAGAGAGAGAGAGAGAGAGAGAGAGAGAGAGAGAGAGAGAGAGAGAGAGAGAGAGAGAGAGAGAGAGAGAGAGAGAGAGAGAGAGAGAGAGAGAGAGAGAGAGGAGAGAGAGAGAGAGAGAGAGAGAGAGAGAGAGAGAGACTCTGTCCTGACCTCAACCTAATAGAACACCTTTGGGATGAATTGGAGCAGAGACTGCGAGCCAGGCCTTCTCATCCACATCTGTGCCTGATCTCACAAATACGCTTCTAGAAGAATGGTCAAACATTCCCATAGACCAGTGATGGGACCTTGGCACCCCAGATGTTTTGGAACTACATTTCCCATAATGCTCAAACTACACTGAAGCGTGCATGAGCATCATGGGAAATGTGGTTCCAAAATACACATATACACACATACATACATACATACACATATATATATATATATATATATATATATATATATATATATTATATATATATACGTATAGTGGTAACAAATTATTCAGACCCCCTTACATTTTTCACTCTTTGTTATATTGCAGCCAATTGCTAAAATAATTTAAGTTCATTTTTTTCCCTCATTAATGGGCAAAAATCCCAGTGGTAAGATGTGGCAAGCTCATAGAGACTTATCCAAAGCGACGTGGAGCTGCGATAGTTGCAAAAGGTGGCTCTACAAAGTATTGACTTTAAGGGGGTGAATACTTATACACATTGACTTTTTCTGTTATTTTGCCCTATTTGTTTGTTTCACAATAAAAAAAAAAAAAAATCTTCAAAGTTGTGGGCATTTTCTGTAAATTAAATGATGCAAATCCTCAAACAATCCATGTCAATTCCAGGTTGTGAGGCAACAAAACACGAAAAATGCCAAGGGGGGTGAATACTTGTTGCAAGGCACTGTATGCAAAAAAAAAAGACTATTAAGCAGTGGATTTGTATTGATTATTTTTTGGAGAATAATTAGACAGTTTAGTGTCACTGTAAATCACGTACTGGAATCTGATTTTTCAATAAACAAACACTTCACAAGTCAACAGAACAGAATGGAACAGAATGGAAGGGGAATTTATCAACGATGTGGACAGAACCTAACAGGGTGTGGAGTCTTTATTGGGCTTTTGTCTTTTATGGCATCACCTGGCATAGAACACGGTTTCCCAACTCCAGTCCTCAAGGCGCCCCAACAGGTCATGTTTTCAGGATTTCCCTCAGATGAAACAGCTGTGGTAATTACTAAGGCAGTGAAACGCATCAAATCACCTGTGCAAGATAATGGAAAGCCTGAAAACATGACCCGTTGGGGCACCTTGAGGACTGGAGTTGAGAAACACTGAGATAGAACACTGAGATAGAACACTGAGATAGAACACCCTTCTACCGAAGACGGAGAGGATATAAATACCAACTGTCAGATTATACCGGAGAAGAGGAAGCATGGGTAGTTTTTATATACTGTGTGTGTGTGTGTTATATATATATTCAATGGGGACGGAAAGTATTCAGACCCCCTTAAATTTTTCACTCTGTTATATTTTCTAGATTGTAAGCTCTAACGAGCAGGGCCCTCTGATCCCTCCTGTATTGATTTGTATTGTAAGTGTATTGTCTGCCCCATGTTGTAAAGCGCTGCGCAAACTGTTGGCGCTATATAAATCCTGTATAATAATAATAATAATAATATTGCAACCATTTGCTAAAATCATTCAAGTTCATTTTTTCCCTCATTAATGTACACACAGCACCCCATATTAACAGAAAAACACAGAATTGTTGACATTTTTGCAGATTTATTAAAAAAGAAAACTGAAAATATCACATGGTCCTAAGTATTCAGACCCTTTGCTCAGTATTTAGTAGAAGCACCCTTTTGATCTAATACAGCCATGAGTCTTTTTGGGAAATATGCAACAAGTCACAGACAGTCACGGAGTCACTGAGTTGTTGTGAAGCCACTCCTTCGTTATTTTAGCTGTGTGCTTAGGGCCATTGTCTTGTTGGAAGGTAAACCTTCGGCCCAGTCTGAGGTCCTGAGCACTCTGGAGAAGGTTTTCGTCCAGGATATCCCTGTACTTGGCCGCATTCATCTTTCCCTAGATTGCAACCAGTCGTCCTGTCCCTGCAGCTGAAAAACACCCCCACAGCATGATGCTGCCACCACCATGCTTCACTGTTGGGACTGTATTGGACAGGTGATGAGCAGTGCCTGGTTTTCTCCACACATACCGCTTAGAATCAAGGCCAAAAAGTTCTATCTTGGTCTCATCAGACCAGAGAATCCTATTTCTCACCATCTTGGAGTCCTTCAGGTGTTTTTTTAGCAAACACCAAGCGGGCTTTCATGTGTCTTGCACTGAGGAGAGGCTTCCGTCGGGCCACTCTGCCATAAAGCCCCGACTGGTGGAAAGCTGCAGTGATGGTTGACTTTCTACAACTCTCTCCCATCTCCCGACTGCATCTCTGGAGCTCAGCCACAGTGATCTTTGGATTCTTCTTTACCTCTCTCACCAAGGCTCTTCTCCCCCGATAGCTCAGTTTGGCCGGACGGCCAGCTCTAGGAAGGGTTCTGGTCGTCCCAAACATCTTCCATATAAGGATTATAGAGGCCACTGTGCTCTTAGGAACCTTAAGTGCAGCAGAAATTTTTTTGTAACCTTGGCCAGATCTGTGTCTTGCCACAATTCTGTCTCTGAGCTCTTCAGGCAGTTCCTTTGACCTCATGATTCTCATTTGCTCTGACATGCACTGTGAGCTGTAAGGTCTTATATAGACAGGTGTGTGGCTTTCCTAATCAAGTCCAATCAGTATAATCAAACACAGCTGGACTCAAATGAAGGTGTAGAACCATCTCAAGGATGATCAGAAGAAATGGACAGCACCTGAGTTAAATATATGAGTGTCACAGCAAAGGGTCTGAATACTTAGGATGTGATATTTCAGTTTTTCTTTTTTAATAAATCTGCAAAAATGTCAACAATTCTGTATTTTTCTGTCAATATGGGGTGCTGTGTGTACATTAACAAGGAAAAAAATGAACTTAAATGATTTAAGCAAATGGCTGCAATATAACAAAGAGTGAAAAATTGAATGGGGTCTGAATACTTTCTGTCCCCACTGTATGCATGTATGTATGTATGTATGTGTATATATATATATATATATATATATATATATATATATATATATATATATATATATATATATATACAATTTTCTTTTTTTTTTTTTTTTTTTTTAGATTTAAGTAGAAGTCTTACTTATATATTAAAAAAAAGAAGGACAATGGACCGCTTTTTCCATCGTCACTCTCTTATGATGTCTTTAAAGGGAAAGGGAAATGGAAATTGTGTAGGATAAAATAAAACATATAATGAGAAGTATAATCACGCCATGAAGAGCCATGACAAAACCTGTTTATTTTAGTTCTATCACCTGCTTTGAAGCACAACTCATCCTTTCTTCCATCCGATGACTTGCATTGTGTCTATACTTACCTCCACACAATGGTATAGCATTACCCGTGCACATTAGCGAGCATGCAAAGACAAGTCTCCCAACAATGGGAAGTTAAGTGACTCGTATCGAAAGCCAAATAATCCCAAGTGCCAGAATTCTGTGCTGTCTAAAGTGACTGCCTCATTTTAATCCTATAACTGTCTGGAGCAGACAAAGTGAAAATCCCATCCCACAAGCTACCTGTGTTTATTTAAAATATTTATGGGAACATTCCACTTTTTCATTACTTGAAAAAAAATGATGTAACCTATACACAGTATAGAGTGTACACAAGCCTTCATGTAATTTGGACCTATTACGAAAACAGATTTCAAATTCTTAAGTGTGAATTTTTAACACAGAGGAACCCTTGAAATACAGTTTTGGTCTCAGGGAACCCCCTGCTCAAAATGACTAGATCTACAACTCATGATACATTAGTGTGATGATCAGTGGGAAGAATTCTCCTTACACTTGTGATCATTTTGGAAGATCATTTACAGATAGCTAAAATAATCAATGGCGTCAGTCAGAACTTATCTGAGGGGAAGAAATTGCTCAAGGCCTAGCAACCTCTGGAGGAAGCCTATGGTTCCATGGAACCTGGTTGAGAAACTCTGACCTAGAGCAACCAACAAGAATCTGTATTGTACCAGTCTAATTTCAGTAGGCTGAACACTGATAAGCTAGTATGGATTACTCTATTCCAGGTATCCCATTTTATGCACAGCTCCATTGATCCAGCTTGGACCAATGTAAATTTGCATATACCATAACTGGGGGGGTCCCTCTAGGAAAGTCATTTTCAAAGTTCCATGGAATCCTAGGGTTCTTCCAGAGGTCGCTAGGGGGTTCCTTGCCCTCCAATCTGATGGTACCTGCATAGATCCTGGGCGAACGCCACTTGACAAAGCCAACAACATGACACCAACTTCTCTTTTTAACTGTCTGTAATGGTAGCATTTTGACCACTGCTGTAAGGGTGGCATTCCTCCTATTGACCACCAATGTAAGGGCCATTTTTCCCATAGACCCACAATGAATTGGCTTGAGTTCCTTGAGGCCTGAAATTGTAGGGGTTCCTCTAGGGCAGGGGTCTTCAAACTGCGGCCCTCCAGGTGTTCAGGAACTACAATTCCCATCAGGTCTAGTCATGTCTGTGAATGTCAGAGTTTTACAATGCCTCATGGGATGTGTAGTTCTGCAACAGCTGGAGGGCCGTAGTTTGAGGATCCCTGCTCTAGGGTAAAAAGGTTGAGAAAGGCTGACCTAGAAGCTGGAAATCACTGTATGGGAACGATGCACCGATATATTGGCTGCCAAAAATCAGCCAAAAAAAGGGTTAATCAGCATTTTGCCGATACAAAAAAAAAAAAAAAAAAAAAGGTGCTGATAATGGCATGCTGTGTCCCATTTACTTCAATGCAAAATCATGTCCCATTGACTTCAATGCAAAAATGAGAAAAGGAAACTAACTAGTTGGGACTTTGTATGAGGACATTGAAATGTACCTCCATCCCCGATATGTAGATATCTTTTTATATCTTCACTTCAAAAATGCCAGCCACCTTCTAAGGGGGACAATTAGACGGTATGTTGAGTGCATAGAGATTGTCACCCTTGCAGGGTAAGGGGTTCCTGGGGTAGCCCAGCTAGAAAAGGGAGGACTGACTTTCAGTACTCTCCGGAATTCAAAGTCCTTATTAGAATTTCAGAGGTTCAAAAAGTTTTAGGTGGGAAGAACCTCCAAACCCTGATTACAGGGACTTTGGTCTTGATGCCTCAGAGTCTAGAAAAGGAAGAGGAACCAGTGTGGGACCGGTGTGGTTGGAGATGCACCAGTGACTTGTTTGGTGCCACTGAACCAGAGTTATGGGCTGTTTAGTGTTATTTTTGCTGAAGTAAGCGATTTTGTTTTTTGGACTCCGCATTTTTTAATAAAGATTGTCACTGGTGGCTGGTGGTGATCCTGAGCTGCCACATGACAACAGGCACCGCTACTCCAGTGATCTCCACTAGCTTCCGGGTCCCTTGCCTGGTGGCTGCCCTGCTGCATTCTAAACACGTCATGGCCTCTCCACTTCGTCCAATCAGAGCAGGCTTTGCATTCGCTGACAAAATGAAAAGCAATCTCTGAACGGCACCCGTGCTGGGTAGCCGACCTGCATTCTGAGCAGCACTCTGCATAAGATCCAGAAGCTAATGGAGATCATTGGAGTAAAGGTGCCTACTACAAGGATTTCGTCAGCCTGCAAGTCTGAGCACGGGGCGGAGGTGGGGTGTGAGAACGTGGAAGCGCCTACACACCTGTATTCATCTATTTTCTAGTCCGCCGAGCCATCTTATTTAATTAAAACAGCATGAATGCACTTTTTGCTTGTACAAAAGCTCCCACGCCTTTGCAAGACAAAGACCAGCCCCCGCTGACGGCGGCCCCCACCATCTCTTCGAGTGCCATTTTCATCCATAGATCTGCAATCTGTTGGCATTTATTATCACATTGATGGCTTGGCTCTGAGGCTCCCAGACTAATGAAATTTGGAAGGGCAGTTTACTCTTGGAATAAAACAGATCTGAGCGATAGCCATTTGATTGCGAACCAAATGCGTGGGCCAAAAAAGAATAAAAAAAAAATAAAAAATAGAGAAACTGTGCAACGCTCTGCAATTTTATAAATCAAATCACATGCACTGCTCAGAGATAATTACAAGCGAGAACGAGAGAGGAAGTTGATATAATCGTCACTGGACAGCAGTCAGCGAGATGTGCATGCCATACTAGATAATTACACCGGTTTCCCGGGAAATGTTATCGCTTCACATTTTGATGAGCAAAACCTGACATATACTAAGTGATTGTTACCTGGGGCGCTTCAAACCACAATGTTCTACAACAACACAAAAGGTGCTAAAGTAAAGCTTCTCAACTCCTGGTACCCCTGAGGGTGTCTTGGCACATATGAGTAGGTATCTTAGTGGCTGCTTTCAATATGGCGGATCCCAATAGGCTCCCCAGGTTGCAGCATCAGGGAACCAGTGCAAGGGACATTGTGTATTGTGAATGTCAAAGTTGCTTGGGCCATCAACTACCATGACCGTGTTGCGATCTTTGGTGCACCTCGGAATCCTTTTTTGTTGGTTGCTCCATGTCTGAGATGAGTACCAGAGCTGCATTATCCACTTGACTTGGCCAACTGTTGGATATTTAAAGTGGTATTAAAGGTTTGGCTTCTTTTTTTTTTTACATGTTAAGTTTACCTGCTCTGTGTAATGGTTTTGCACAGAGCAGCCCTGATCCTTCTCTTTTCGGGTCACCCACTGGCGTTCCTGGCTCCTCCTTCTTGACCAGTGCCCCCAATAGCAAGCCACTTGCTATGGGGTACACTGGTGCGTGCTCGCCCCTGAGCCCTGCTCTGTGTGTCCATAAAGACACGCAGAGCCGAGACTCGGCCCTGCCCCTGCGCTCTTCCCATTGGCTGTGATTGACAGCATTTGGAGCCAATGGCTGCCGCCCTAGCCAATGCGGAGAGGGAGTCCCAGGACAGCCGAGGCTCTTGTGCACATCGCTAGACTAAGAGGGGGCTCTGGTGAATATTAGAGGGGGCTGTGGGGGGGGCCAGCACAGAGAAGGTGTTTTACCTTCAGCCTTTACAATTACTTTACCCATTTGCCTACTGGGCACATATACCCCATTCCTGCCCAGGCCAATTTTCAGCTTTCAGCGCTGTCACTATTTGAATGACAATTGTGCAATCATGCTACACTGTACCTATATGACATTTTTACCATTTCTTTCACACAAATAGAGCTTTCTTTTGGTGGTATTTAATCACCATTGGGTTTTAAAAATTTTGCTAAAACAAAAGAAAGACCGAAAAATCTTGAAGAAAAAAAAACAAAAAACAAAAAACAGTTTTTATAGTTTGCTATAAAATTTTGCAAACAGGTAATATTTCTCCTTCATTGATGTATGCTGATGAGGCTGCACCAATTGGTTGGCACGGATGATGGGGCACTGGTTAGCAGCATGCTGGTGACTGTGTTGGACCGATGCCACTTTTACAGAAGCTGGTAGCGCGAGAAAAATAAAAAATAAAAAAAGCCGATTACCAGCTTCTGTTTACATCATGTGATCAGCTGTCATTGGCTGAGAGCTGATCATGTGGTAAAGGGCCGGGATCGGGCCTTTACTCTAATCAGCCGAGTCCCAAGGACTCAGTGATCACAGAGCATGCCGCAGGAAAAGGAAGGGGGAGAAAGAAAGAAAGAAAGAAAGAAAGAAAGAAAGAAAGAAAGAAAGAAAGAAAGAAAGAAAGAAAGAAAGAAAAAGAAAGAAAAAGAAAGGAAAGGAAAGGAAAGGAAAGGAAAGAAAGAAAGAATATATGCTAGTTACTATAGAGGAAGAATTACTCTACCAACATGTGAAATTTAAGCGACTTATAATTAAGTGCTTTAACCACTTCCTGCCCAGCCCACAGCAGATGACGGTCGGGCGGTGGTTCAGTTATCCTGATTGGGCGTCATATGACGTCCAGCAGCGATCGGTGGAGCTGTGTGTCAGTCTGACACACCGCTACACCGATCTTGATAAAGAGCCTCTGGCGGAGGCTCTTTACAACGTGATCAACCGTGTCCAATTATGACTGATCACAATGTCAATAGGAAGAGCTGTTGATTGGCTTTTCCTCACTCGTGTCTGACAGACGCGAGTAGAGGAGAGCTGATCGGCTGCTCTCCTGACAGGGGGGGGTCTGCGCTGATTGTTTATCAGCGCAGCCCCTCCTCAAATCACAGCACTGGACCACCAGGGATCACCACTAGGACCACCAGGGAAGGGAGCAACATGTGGATGGCCAGGTATGTACCCCATGGCCATCCACATGTGCCCAATGTGCCTAGTCAGTGCCCAATCTGTGCCCACATATGGGCACCATTATATTGCAGTGATGTCCAGCAATGCCACCCTTAGGGGCATCAGTGTCATCAGTGCCACCCAGTGTCCATCGGTGCCACCTGTCAGTGCCTATCTGTGCCCACCTATCAGTGTCCAGTGCCCATCCGTGCCACCTATCAGTGCCACCCATAAGTACCCATCAGTGCCATCCATAAGTACCCATCAATGCCACCTACGAGTGCCCATCAGTGCCGACTATGAGTGCCCATCAGTGCCGCATACCAGTGCCACCTATCAGTGCCCGTCAGTGCCACCTCATCGGTGCCCCTCAGTGCTGCCGTATCAGTGCCTGTCAGTGCAAGTCATTGAAGAAGAAAACATACTTATTTACAAAAAAAATTTAACAGAAACAAAGAAAAACTTGTTTTGTTTGTTTTTTTTTCGGTCTTTTTTTATTTGTTGCGCAAAAAGTAAAAACCGCAGAGGTGATCAAATACCACCAAAAGAAAGCTCTATTTGTGGGAACAAAATGATAAAGAAATTGTTTGGGTACAGTGTAGCATGACCGCACAATTGTCATTCAAATTGCGACAGCGCTGAAAGCTGAAAATTGGCCTGGGCGGGAAGGTGTCGAAGTGCCTGGTATTGAAGTGGTTAATAAAAAAAAAAAAAGTTATTTCCCCTTTTGCATTACTTCCGGTACGGCCCTCGTACTTTAATTCATTTGATTGATTGATTTAATCAATGAAAGCCAATGACAGTTGGAATTATGAGGAACCTTGATGATTTAAGGATAATTTGGAACTCCTCAGTAGAAATGACTTTCAGCTTGCATATTTAGGCTTATAAAACGAAAATGCAAACCAAGTGCTTTAACCTGTAGCAAGCAACAGAAGTCACTTCATTATAGCCAACCTGGTACATGATGGACGTTGATGGGTTGCTGCTGGCACAGCGTTTTATACATCGCTCCTCGCAGAGTTCATTAGAACGGCTCGGGCGGACACAGACGCTGCATTGTTCTAGTAGATTATATTTTATTCTCGGGATCAAATATTTTGAAACCCAGCGCAAAGATTGATTCCCAGCCGCGTTGGGCAAACGATCTCCGTCTTGAACATTAAAGTCTCCATCTCCAGGAATTTGATCATTCATCCACCTCCCTCCTCCGTCTGCTCTATCCAATCCCACAGACACTGCCAACCCCAATAAATGAGGTCTGTTCAGAGACCCGGAGACCTGAGCCCCGCCGGCAGGAGCCGGAGACAAAGGACCGAAAATTGGTCAGATGTGAAATGAGTTCCTGAGAGACAGGTAGATTTTCATCCGACCCCATTATCACGGGATGAATTAAACACTGCCAGCTCTAGAGGGGCAAGGGATGTGGAAAACTCATCCGGAACCCAAACCATTCACAGTTCTAATAGAATGACACTCCTGTTCGGTTGTACCGGGCTATGAAGGCACACAATACATATCTGCTTAAAAACTGAAATGCAAGCTTACAGATAAAAAACACAAGGAAAGCACTGAGATGGGAATAGACATAACAGTGGGAACCATGACACACGTTATAGTGCAACATAACTCATTTGTTACAATGCAACAATGTAAATGGGCCCTTATAGTAGATCTAAACTCTTAACTGCATGAAATTTAATTTGCTGAAGCTCCATCCTATAGGTATCCTCCGCTCATATCGCTCACTCCCGCTATCAATAGAATGCAGACTGCAGGAGCAAGGCCGATTCCCCCACATTGGGCTTCGTCGTTTAGGAACTCTATGACTAAGCCAGATCTGACGAAACTCATTAGAGTGGGTGGTCCCTGGGTGAGGACTATGGCTGTGGTTATTGCTTAGTTATAGAGGACCTCTATGACCAAGTCCCATGTGGTGAAATGCAATAGGTGAGAGGTCTTTGGGTGAGGACTATAGCTGTGGTTATAAAACTTGTTAGAGAACCTCTATGACGAAGCTGGATGTGGTAAAATGCATTAGAGTGGGTGGTCCCTGGGTGAGGAATATGGCTGTGGTTAGTACTTAGTTGTAGATGACCCTTACAACTAAGCCCAATCAGTGGGTGATCTCTGGGTGAGGACTATCGCTGTGGTTATTGCTTAATTGTAGATGACCCTTACAACTAAGCCCAATCAGTGGGTGGGTAATCTCTGGGTGAGGACTATGCCTGTGGTTATTGCTTAGTTGTAGAGGACCTCTATGACCGAGTCCCATGTGGTGAAATGCAATAGGTGAGAGGTCTTTGGGTAATGACTATAGCTGTGGTTATCACTTAGTCCAGGGGTCTCCAAACTTTCAGAGCCAGTTTTACGGTCCTGCAGAGTTTGAGGGGGCCAGAATGTGGCCAGTGTGAGTAGAAAATGCACTGGTGCAGGTGGGAGGAAAGAATACCCCATCATTTGTATTAGTGGAAAGGAATAGTGCTCCATCAAAAGTACTAACAACAACTTACAAAGCCATCCACAACTCTGCCCCCAGCTACTTCACTAACCTAGTCTCAAAATACCAACCAAACCACTCTTTGGTCCTCCCAAGACCTCCTGCTCTCTAGCTCCCTTGTCACCTCCTCCCATGCTCGCCTCCAAGACTTCTCCTGAGCTTCTCCCATCCTTTGGAACTCCCTACCCCAATCTGTCTGACTGACCATCTCTTAAATGTATCCATCTTTAGACGATCCCTGAAAACCCTTCTCTTTAAAGAAGCCTATCCTGCTTCTAATACACTGCATTTTTACTTTCTCCATCAGCTCATCTCCCACAGTTATTACCTTTTGTATCACTTGACCCTCCCTTCTAGATTGTAAAGCTCTAACAAGCTGGGCCCTCTAATTCCTCTTGTACCAAATTCTATTGTAATTGTACTGCCTGCCTTCATTTTGTAAAGCACTGTGCAAACTGTTGGCGCTATATTAATCTTGCATAATAATGATCATCTCTGGTGTCATTGGGTGAAATAGTGCCCCATTGTTGGTAACAGGGGAAGGAATATTGCCCCATCATTGGTGTCAATGGGAAGAATAGGAGGACCCTGCAGTTAGTGTCAGTGAGAGGAAGTGTCCTACTGTCGGTATAAAAGGGAAGAAATCGTGCCCCATCATTGGTGTCAGTGGGAGGAATAGTGCCCCGTCATTGGTGTCAGTGGGAGGAATAGTGTCCCATCATTGGTGTCAGTGGGAGGAATAGTGCCCCACCCATCATTGGAGCACAGGTGTGTCAGGAGGAGGCTGTCTCTCTGGAGCTGCTGCAGATCCATGTGAGAGGGGACTGGTGAGGAAATCTATCCCAGCTCTCCTGGCCCCTTTCTGGGGAAGCCATGGAGGCCAGCAGGGCCTCTCCTGCTGGAAGCTCACAGCCATCTCCTGGGCCATCAGGTAACATACCTGCCCCTATACAACCCATGGTTGGTGATCTCTCTGCCCCTGGTGAAGATGAAGGTTCCGGGGCCATCCGGGAGCGAGTGGTGGCCGCGATTAAGGTCCTGAATAGGGAAAGAGACAAGCTGTACAAGCTCAGAGCGGAGCTGAAGCGCCTGAGAAGGCAACGTGAGGGCTTACATAGCCAGAAACGTGGGTCCATGGATCCGGAGATCCAACTGGCCAAGGTTCGGGTGGAACACCAGGAGACCATTGTGGCCATGATGGAAGGCAGAGATGGGCCATTTAAAGAAAAGTTTTGTAATGATAAAAGATTTGCGAGGCTGACAAAGATGGAGGTGGAGGAGGAGACCCCCAGTTCTGACCCCCTGCCCCCTCAGGGAGAGGTAAGCAGCCCCATGCCTTCCCAGGACTCAGGAGGCATGCTCAGGGCCATCCAGGTAATGGAGTCTCCTATGCGGGGGGGATCAGCTGGCATTTAATAATGAGGACATTACAGACAATGTGCCTGACAAGGTAAAGCCTGTCAAGTCCCATATTGTGGATAAAACAATTTTTGTGTCATTCAACACTGTGACTGATACAGACAATGTGCCCAGTGAGAGTCAGGCTGCTAGTCCTATCTGTAGTAATGCTGTGCCTGCTGATGCTGCAGTACAGCAAAGTTTGCCTTTAAAAAATGACATTCCTGCAGATGCACTACAAGATTCAGCAGAGCCTATTAACCCCCCTTTGGCTGAAGCTGTTTGCCCCACAGCTGCTGAGGACTCTACAGCACAGCTTCAGGAGACAGCTGATATTGCAGCAGAAACTGTGATTATTCCTGATGGGAATGTGAAGTTTTGTGTGACTGATAAAAATCATCCCAGTACCAGTGTGATGAACAATGGTCCCAGTTCAAGTGTGGACAGTCCTACCAACTCCGTTCAAGCAGTGAATAATAATAGTAATGTACAGACTGCTATGACTTCAGTGTGGGGCCTTGGCCCTGAAAAACTTACCTTTGCTCAGGTGGTACGCTCTGCTCCTGGTAGCTCTGCCCCCAAGCGGGGTTTTCCCCTACAGGCTACCACTTTGAGCACCCCAGGATCTGGTCTTGGGTCTCTGGCTTCTGCTGGGGGTCCCAGACGTAATGTTGTTATTCTGAAATGGGAAGGTGGTGCGATCCCTCCAGCACGGCGTGCAGTGGTGGATTTGATTTTAGAGATGGGTTTTGGGGCAAATGATCTGTATGCCTTTATACATGTTGCTGGGACACGGGATTATACAGTTAGCTTCACCAGGCCAGAGGGTCTTGACCTGTTCTGGGAGCGATATGAGGCTCGGTGCAGGTCAAGACCTGAATGGGAAGGTCTGGCCCCAGTTGCAGTTTCTCAGAGGTCTACAGTAAAAAAAAAATCACAATTATCCTCACTAATGAGAGTGTCCCTGCCCGGGATCTAGAGGTTTGGTTAAGGAACTATGGGGAGGTTTTGACCAAGCCCAATAAAATCCTTGATGAGCGTAACATCTGGACTGGGGGTTGGTCGGTTACAGTCAGGTTGGCCAGGGATGGGAATGTTGTCCGTCACCTGCCCTCCTCAGCTTTTATAGGGAGGGATAGGATGACTGTTTTTTACCCTGGTCAGCCGAAGCTGTGTCACCGCTGTGGAGAAAAGGGGCATTTGAGTTCCTCCTGTTCAGCCTTGATATGTTCAGTGTGTCGGGGTCAGGGTCATATGGCTAAGGACTGCACCGAAATGATCAGGTGCAACCTGTGCCTGCGCCTTGGCCACCCCTACAGCAGATGTCCTGAAGCCTGGCACAATATGGAGAAGGAGGTAATAGATGACATGTCAAGGCTGGACAGGATGGAGGGTGATGCCCCTGGTGTACCATCCTCCTCTGCGGTGACTGACTCCCCTGGTCCTGCTCAGGATCCCTCTCCAGTTCCTGTGGCCACCCCTCATGTGTCTGTAAGTATTCCTTCTGTATCTGTCTCCCCCCAGCCTACTGTATCCCCTCCTCTTGTGTCAGAACCTTCCAAGTCTGTGCCCCCTGAGTCAGTTACCCCCCAGGAGTCTACCCCTCCTAAGTCTGATTCAAAGGGAGCACCCCCCCCACCAGCAGTGGTAGTGGGTACTAAAAAGGTTGCTTCTTCCTCTGTAAAGAAGTCTTCTGTAAAGACTTCACAGAAAAAAGTAAGAGATGAGGGCATCTCTGAAGCTGACCTGCAGTACCTGGAGGAGAGAAGGAAGGTTGGGAAGCGGAAGAAGCAGGTGGTGAGGACAGAACAGGCTCCAGTGCCTGTCTCCAACCGGTATAGGTCCTCTAATTGGGATATCTCTTCATCTGGAGCTTCTTCGGAGCGAAGTTCTGATTCCGAAATGGAGTTTGAGGCGGCCTCAAGAAAGAGAGAGGCTTCTGGTGATGAGCAGCAGAGGGGAGCTAAGAAGCAAACCACCCAATAACCCAAATGGCGGTTCCCCCTCCGTTAAAAGTGGTGACAATAAATGTCGCCAGCATTAAGTCAGTAAGAGCTCGTTCTATGGCCTTCTTTTTGTTCAGCCAATTAGATGCTGAAATTTTATTTTTGCAAGAGACTAGGCTCACCTCCTTGGCAGATATTCATATGGCCAAGAGAGAGTGGAGGTATGGTCCATCTTACTGGTCTCTTGCGGCCGAGCCTTACGGCGGTGTGGCGGTGTTGTTTAAAACCGGCATGGTAACTGTCCGGCGGGTTATTGAGGTGGAGATTGGGAGATGTATGGTCTTAGACGTCCTTGTGGGAGGGCAGGACCTGCGCCTAATTAATGTTTATGGACCGCACACAAAGTGGGACAGGAAATGCCTTTTTACAAGGATCAAGCCATTTCTTTTTCATCCCGGCAAGTGGTCTTTGGAGGTGACTTTAATACAGTAACTAGGCCCAAGGACAGGAAGGACTTCAAGGACAGGCTGGGATATGATAGCGTTTTTTTAAATAGTATGGTTAGGGATGCTGGTCTTGTGGATGTGCACATTAAGCACCTCCCGGATGACACTGGGTTCACCTTTCATCGAGGTAATAGTCAGAGTAGAATAGATTTCTCACCCCCAGTGGTGCAGGCAGTAGAGTTCTCTGATCACTGTATGCTATCTGTGGTCCTGAATGCTTCAGACGCCCCTCAGAGGGGTAAGGGCATCTGGAGATTGAATTCGACTCTACTCAAGGAAGAACATGTTAGACAATCCTTTGAGGAATTCTTTCAGGCACAGGTGACCATCCTGGACTTTTGTAGCAGCAAGGCTGAGTGGTGGGAGCTGACCAAAAAGAGGATCGCTGGATTCTTCAGGGGCCTAGCCAATAGAAAGCAGTTTAATAAATACATGACCTACCAACGTTTACGGAGGAAGCTGGATATTCTTGTCTCGAGAGGAGGAGATCCTGGGGCAATCTCCGAAGTGAAACTCCTTCTCAGGAATTGTCAATATGACCGGCATGCCTCTTTGGTTCTGGAGAGGGACTATGGGAAGTACCACTCGCCTGACCCTTACCAGAACTGCAAACAAGGTGTAGCTGTTAAAACGGTCGTTGGCCTTAAAGACAGTACAGGTTCCTTGACAAAGTCCAGGTCAGGGATTCTGGAGGTCGTGAGGTCCTTTTATGCTGACCTTCTTGGGAGGAAAGAGCTTGACGGTGACGAGATGGAAAGCTTTTTGGACTCTACTCCAGGTCTAAATGATGAAGATGTCCCATTGATGAATTTGACAGAGGAGATCACAGTTGAAGAGGTGATGAGGGCAATTGAACAACTTGCCGTCAAAAAGTCACCTGGACCGGATGGCTTGACGGCTGAGTTTTACAAAGCCTTTAAGTCTATTCTGGCCCCACATTTGGTAGAGGTTTTTAACAGTTGCCTTGCTGAGGGGGTACTTCCCCCTTCCATGAGGCACTCGGCTGTGATTCTTCTTTCAAAGGGTAAAGATCCTTCGATGATTGAGAATTGGCGCCCCATCAGCCTTCTTAATGTCGATAGAAAGATACTGGCAAAGATATTTTTCTGGCGCCTATCGTTAGTAGCAGAGTCTTTGCTTTCTCGCCATCAGCACTGTTCGGTCCAGGGTAGGAGCACCTTCACAGCGGTTTTAGCTGTCCGGGAGGCCTTGGAGCGGTGCAGGGCTGCAGGCTGGGGAAAGTATTTGCTGACATTGGATCAGGCAAAGGCTTTTGATCGTGTCAACCATGAGTACCTGTGGTTGCTCCTTAGTAAGTACGGTCTGCCGGGTGGTTTTGTCGATTGGTTAAAAGTCTTGTATAAGGGGGCAGAAAGCTTTCCTCTTGTTAATGGTTGGGTTGGGCAGTCCTTTGAGGTTGGCTCCGGGGTGCGCCAGGGTTGTCCCCTGAGTCCCCTGCTCTATGTGTTTGCAATCGACCCTTTCATCAGGAGGCTAGAGAGCTGCATGTTGTGTGGGGTACCAGTGGGTCTCCCGGGTGAGCCGCCTTTGAGGGTTGTTGCCTATGCGGACGATGTGTCGGTGATTGTCACCGGGGCGGATGAAGCAGAGGAGGTGGTCTCTCTGACATCACGGTATTCTGAAGCATCAGGCTCCAAGATCAATCAGGAAAAGAGTGAAGTCTTCTGGATGGGAAAGGAAGGTGAGGGTTTTGATCTCCCGGACACCTTTCCAGTGCCCCAGGAAAGAATTAAGATTCTAGGCATTGAATTTGGACCCGGCGATTATGGCCTCAAAAACTGGGAAGGCAGACTGGAAATTGCCAATACTAAGGTGGTCAGCTGGAAGAAATGGAAGTTATCTATGAGGGAAAGGGTTGATCTGATTAAGACTTATCTGATTCCGATCTTTTTGTATGTCAGCTTTGTCTGCATCTTGCCAGTGTCTCTCTATGCTAGGGTCAGTAGTGTGTTCTTCCAGATGTTGTGGGGGAACAGACTGAACCCCATCAAGAGGAATGTCACCTATCTATCCAGGAGGGAGGGTGGCTTAGGTATGGTCAACCCAGTTCTTTTCTTTTCACTGCTTTTTCTCAAGTTTAATATTGGTAATATGCTTGCAGTGGAACCTCCTGGATGGGTAGGCATTTTTAGATCTTGGTTTAGGCCTTTTCTGCGACTTTGGGAAGAAGGTGGCCAAGTGAAGAATCTCAGGGGTCATCGTGGTCAGCTACCAGCCTATGTCGCTCCGTGCCTGAAGTTATTACGGCAGTGGCGATTGTCGGCTGAAGATCTCAGATCGGTTCCGAGGAAAGTCCTTATGAGTCGAGTCTTGAGCGAAGTCTTTCATGACCCACTGGCCTTAAGGGATTGCCCAGGCCCAGTTTTGAGGGCAGGGTTAAGACTTATTAATTTGGACAGAGTACCTCCTAAATTCAGGGCTCTGGCCTGGATGTGCTTCCATGGGAGGCTCTATGTTAGGGGCAATTTGAAATTCCGCAGTGGGGTGGATCGTAGCTGTCCTCGGGAGGAGTGTGCAGGTGAGGAGGAGACTATGGACCATTTTCTGCTTCATTGCCCTTTTAACATAGAGGTGTACAAACAGGTGGGACGGGCCCTCGGTGTCCCTTTCCTCTCCAGGCTGGGTTATGCTGAGTGGGTGTATGGAGCATTCAATACTGGTGGGGTATTTTGTTTAGATACACTTTTTCTAGTTAGCCTAGTAGTCCGTTATTTCACTTGGAACGCACGGTGTCAGGTCTGCATTCGGCGTAAAATCCTTCCTGTTCAGGTGGTGGTGTATGACATTCTGCATGAGGTGGAGAAGATTCGGGTGCTTGAGAGAGACAAGCGGAGTCAGGGGGCTTGGTTGAAGGCGTGGAGGGGTTTCAAGCCTCCCTGAATGCCAGGAGTCTCTTTCCCGGGTGTGGCTGTCTGTCTCTTTTCACCCTAGATTATTTTTTGGATTAATTTTTGATAAATGGCTGCGTACATAGGTGATGGGTTGTGCCTCTTAGGCCCTCTCTGCTGCTTTATGTAAATAGTTTTGGTAGTGGATTATGTATATATTGTAAATATACTGAACATGGATGTGTATTCCTTGGATTTCTGTTGAAGTTTTGTACTATGGTTTTGTTTTTTACTTTTGTATAAAATTGGTTGCTTGATTCTTTTTAATAAAAGATCAATAGTGCCCCATCATTGGGGAAGGTGTATTCACTCATTCACTTCTCATTCACTTCTTTAAGTGATGTTCATTTTCCTTTTCTAGATGTTTTTTTTTGTTACTCATCTTTCAAAGCGTTGCCTATAGAATATATAGGGTACTGAAGTTTGTTGTCATTTTTACGGGGGGCATGCAAATTTAAGGTTTGACATGTTAGGTATCCATTTACTCGGTGCAACCTCGGCTTTTATATATTTTACCAAAAAATGTGGTCATTTATTGCATGTGTGCGCCCTAAAATTAACTTTAGCATATTTTTTTACTGAAATGATGCACTTCCTAGACCTTTGCGGTAATATTGTGTCTGCTTTCCGAAAATGTATAAAAAGTTTTGGGGGTTTGATATCTTAAGGCATAAATGATTTTTTTTAACATGTATGCAAAAAATATATATATATATATGCAAAAACGGCTCTGGCAGCAAAAGGGTTTACAAGGGTTCTAATTGAATAGAGGTATATAGGTACAGTGCCTTGCGAAAGTATTCGGCCCCCTTGAACTTTTCAACCTTTTGCCACATTTCAGGCTTCAAACATAAAGATATAACATTTTTATTTTTTGTGAAGAATCACCAACAAGTGGGACACAATTGTGAAGTGGAACGAAATCTATTGGATTGTTGAAACTTTTTTAACTAATAAAAAAATGAAAAGTGGGGCGTGCAAAATTATTCGGCCCCCTTGCGTTAATACTTTGTAGAGCCACCTTTTGCTGCGATTACAGTTGCAAGTCGCTTGGGGTATGTCTCTATCAGTTTTGCACATCGAGAGACTGAAATTCTTGCCCATTCTTCCTTGCAAAACAGCTCGAGCTCAGTGAGGTTGGATGAAGAGCGTTTGTGAACAGCAGTTTTCAGCTCTTTCCACAGATTCTCGATTGGATTCAGGTCTGGACTTTGACTTGGCCATTCTAACACCTGGATACGTTTATTTGTGAACCATTCCTTTGTAGATTTTGCTGTATGTTTGGGATCATTGTCTTGTTGGAAGATAAATCTCCGTCCCAGTTTCAGGTCTTTTGCAGACTCCAACAGGTTTTCATCCAGAATGGTCCTGTATTTGGCTGCTTCCATCTTCCCCTCAATTTTAACCACCTTCCCTGTCCCTGCTGAAGAAAAGCAGGCCCAAACCATGATGCTGCCACCACCATGTTTCACAGTGGGGATGGTGTGTTGAGTGTGATGAGCTGTGTTGCTTTTACGCCAAACATATCGTTTTGCATTGTGGCCAAAAAGTTCGATTTTGGTTTCATCGGACCAGAGCACCTTCTTCCACATGTTTGGTGTGTCTCCCAGGTGGCTTGTGGCAAACTTTAGACAAGACTTTTTATGGATATCTTTGAGAAATGGCTTTCTTCTTGCCACTCTTCCATAAAGGGCAGATTTGTGCAGTGTACGACTGATTGTTGTCCTATGGACAGACTCTCCCACCTCAGCTGTAGTTCTCTGCAGTTCATCCAGAGTGATCATGGGCCTCTTGGCTGCATCTCTGATCAGTCTTCTCCTTGTCTGAGCTGAAAGTTTAGAGGGACAGCCAGGTCTTGGTAGATTTGCAGTGGTCTGATACTCCTTACATTTCAAAATGATCGCTTGCACAGTGCTCCTTGGGATGTTTAAAGCTTGGGAAATCTTTTTGCATCCAAATCCGGCTTTAAACTTCTCCACAACAGTATTACGGACCTGCCTGGTGTGTTCCTTGGTCTTCATGATGCTCTCTGCGCTTTCAACAGAACCCTGAGACTATCACAGAGCAGGTGCATTTATACAGAGACTTGATTACACACAGGTGGATTCTATTTATCACCATCAGTCATTTAGGACAACATTGGATCATTCAGAGATCCTCGCTGAACTTCTGGAGTGAGTTTGCTGCACTGAAAGTAAAGGGGCCGAATAATTTTGCACGCACCACTTTTCAGTTTTTTATTTGCTAAAAAAGTTTAAAATATCCAATAGATTTCGTTCCACTTCACAATTGTGTCCCACTTGTTGGTGATTCTTCACAAAAAATAAAAATTTTATATCTTTATGTTTGAAGCCTAAAATGTGGCAAAAGGTTGAAAAGTTCAAGGGGGCCGAATACTTTTGCAAGGCACTGTATATGTGGCACCCACTCAATGAGCAATGACATCCGAATAAATTATTCACTCGTATTAACAGGGGTCCTAACCCTTCCCTAGATGAGAGTATATAAATATTAAATATGATACAGCAAACATATAAAAACTGGGAAGTCAGATGAAATCAACTTTTTTCTAATGCCCCCAGGTAACCCCTCTATTGGAAAATCATTTCCCATCTGCGGGTACCTGTAGGAAGCCGCCAGCATTCCCGGCTCTATAGGCGTTAAAAGCCAAGGTAAACAGGTGGCGTACGCTGGCAGCGGGGGTAGCACGAGGTCGTGTCCACAGTAACTCAGGCGACACTGGCGTTGCCAGCGAAAATAACTAAAACGCCATTCACTTGCGTCCCCTTTAGAACCCTCATTAAAAATCGCAGAGCCTCCCACTTCCTGCAGAATTGATTTTAATTAAGTTGATTTACAGCTCCGACATGCAAGCATACCTTGGGGTGGGATTATGTGCAATATATTGGACAAGCTCCGCACAGAGCCATCCAGCAGATTACAGCCGGGGGAAGACACTGCAAAAATCGTTGATTAAAAAAAAAAAAAAAAAATCTGCACAAGGCTTTCGGATGTGGAGGGGACACTGGATAATAGAACTAGTAAGGAATGAAATTAGCTTTATACTTGTACGCCGGCTACCCGGGGATCATTTAAGTCTCTTTACAAATGTTAAAGACGACAGCTGTACAAAAAAGCGGCGGGGGAGGCATAGCGGATATTTCACAAACTATGTGTAATGGGGAGGGCGGGGCTTACTGCTCACCGCAAAGTTTTCATTCGCTTTAATGTGATTTGAAGTTGCAGGGTATAGAATTTCACAAACCTTTCATCTAAATATATTGTATTTCTCAATAGCCAGGAGGATAGAAATCCACTTTGTGTGCAGCAAACTCAGGTATTACAGGTATTACCTTGTAAAATTAGCAGTGACATCAGTGGCAGCCAATCCTATGGGGCGCCGCCCCCCTAATCTTCATGCGCCCGGCCCCTAATCTCCATGCAGGGCACCGGACACTTGGATTTCTATGGGTTTTTGGTTTTTTTTTGGAAGCACATGATCAGAGCCTGAGGCTCTTATTGGCTTCAAAATGGGTGGACTCGGGGCGCAGAGCACTGTGCCCCGAGCTCACCCACTTGTGTGACACTAGCGAATTCCTTTTCGCTATTGTCTTCCTGCTTCTCCTCACGGGCAATGAGGAAATGGGTCACTCAGGAGAAGCAGTGGGGAAGCCGCCCGCGACCTGCATGGGGTAAGTAGTGCGAGACGATCAACCCATCGGGGGGGAGGGGGCTGGGAGATTTGTTTGCCTCCCCCTCCTCCCTCGCAAGCACCAGCCACCACTGAGTGACATCATCACTGCGCTGTACATGGCCTTTGCAGAGAGCAGAGCAGTGGGAGGGGCCCAGACTCCACCCACTACAGGCTGCCTGCAGAAAATTACAGGAGGGGGCGGAGACAAGACCAGCCATCCTGCACAAGGGGAGAGAGCAGAGCTGTGGGAGGCGCCCTGTATGCTCCACCCACTACAGGTGGGGGTGGAGACAAGACCAGCCATCCTGCACAAGGGGAGATAGCAGTAGTGAGCAGTCTTTATTACAGGAAGGAAAAGTCTCACATTGGATCTGGAAGAAATACACAAAGCACGCCAACATTCAAGAATACACATGATGTATGGATTTTGACAAAATCTGCTTATCGTGGACTTCAGCTTTAACCACTTGCGGACCGACCGTGTATAATGTACTGCGGACGGGCGGCCTGCACAGGCAAAACGATGTTCCCCCATGTCGCTGCCTGCTTCCAGGCTTAGAGTGCCCCCCGCTGACACCTGCTGGGATTGCACACATTGGGAGTCTGTCAGCAAGTCCCAGCCAATGACTCATGGCCAGGACCTGCCGATCGGCTGTGTCCAATCACAGTCCAGAGCTCTGTGTTGACAATCAACACAGGACTCTGTACAGAGGGAATTATCACTCGGTTTCTGCTCCCTGCAAAGCAGGGAGAAGGAACAAACAGAAATTTAGCAAAACACATTGTTAGGCACACATTTAACTCCTTGTTCGCCCCTGATGTTAACCCCTTCCCAGCCAGTGTCATTAGTACAGTGACAGTGTATAGTATTAGCAATGATCAATGTATTAGCGTCATTGGTGAGGTCAGTGGAAATTAGTCAGCTCCCCCCAGAGTTAGTTAGTGTCAGATTAAACGCTACACTATCCTTGTTCCACTATAAGTCACTGATCACTGCCGATACTAGTATAAAAAAAATAAACAAATTTGTGTGTAGGTGCTTTAACTTTTACACAAACCACTCAATATATGCTTATTGGGAATTTTTTTTATCAAAAATATGTAGCAGAATACATTTTGGCCAAAATCTATGAAGAAATTTTATTACAAAGTAGAAAACATTGGGGTTTTTCTTTTTTTCAAAATTTTTGGCCTTTTTTAATTTAATCTTATGGGAAGGTTGTCTGTCCTTAGTGCAGCCAAGCTTCCTCCCGCTACTGTAGCAGTCACACAGACAGCGCAGGGGCGGTAGGTGGGTGAAGACTGATGGGGTTTTCAAGACACTAGTTCCACATCAGGACC
Organism: Lithobates septentrionalis; assembly: GCA_037952835.1. NCBI lineage: Eukaryota > Metazoa > Chordata > Amphibia > Anura > Ranidae > Lithobates > Lithobates septentrionalis. The sequence continues at coordinate 2,237,670 of JBBDGP010000386.1, forward strand.
ACACACCTATGTTTGATAGCAGGCAGTGGTGGAACCATAGACAGCCTGCGATTGGTTATAGAATCCATCCACTATCTGCTGTCAATCACAAGGAGAGAGCAGACTGGACGGGGGAATTAGTGCCTCAGCTTCCCCATTAGGCTCCGCCCACTGCAAGCACCACTAGTTGCTAGGAGGCGGTCGGCTGTGAAGCCAACAGAATCCTTAACCAGTGCCAGGTGGGGAGAGCGTAGCATCTGCAAACATGCTGCTCTGCTACTCCTCGTACAGAGACAGGCACCCTGCCTGTCTCTGTGCTCCAAGTTATGCTGGCCATACACTATACAGAAAATCGGCCGAACCCCTTTTCGAAAAACGAACGTTCGACCGTGACCGCAAACAATCGTGCCATCATATAATGACCGATAATCTGTTCAGTGGACATGAATAAATAATTTTGTGTTCGTTTTTTTACATATACCTAGTGCAGGCAGTTCGGACGGGAAACACATTAACCTTGCAATTTATCGTACGTTCGGCAGAAATTTTCCAAACATGCCGTTCGTTTTTTTTCCACAAAAACGTCACAAACGATTATCGATTTGTACCCACTAACTTGCCGAAAAACGAACGAAGTGTCCATACGAACGATTTTTCGGCCGATTTTTCGTATAGTGTATGGCCAGCATTAGAGTTGATCCTAATTACCTCCAGTTTTGTTATCTACTGGTGTCTTTGAATCTGGTTCACTAATAAAGCCACTTTGTAAAAAAAACAGCGCTATTAAAAACTATTGGACTGCTACGAATAAGTCCTATGAGGTAAAACACTTTAGAGGGGTGGGTCTTTAAGGGAGGAAATTAACCTGAAGCTAGTCCTTGGATTTTTGGTACAGTATTGAACACAATAAGTGTTTGGCTCCATTTGTTTACACTTAGAGAGCTATTAAAAACTACCCAAAACTGCTGCATGTGTTGATAAACTACCGAAGCAGGCGGCAGGGGTTTTTTGAGTCCGGCAAAGGCCGTTTTAAACGGTCACTGCCACAAAAGTGTTGTTGAGGATTCATTGAATTCCCAACTGTTACAATCAACCCGGTGGTAAAGTGGACGTATTGGCACATGTGCCCTTTCCAGATTTAGACCAGAATCAATGGGATGGAGCAACTCTTCTCCAACCAATACGAATGAAATAGCCTCCCTAGTGGTGGACACCATGACCAAAATCAAATCATCTACCAACCACCATCTTGAGTTAGAGCACAATTACGTGCAATGCCAGTCATAGGGGCTTGGGGACTCCATCATCAGGATCACATAGTACAGGGTTACTTCTTGTTCCATCTGTATGAAATATCTTGGAGCTCAGAGCAGCATACAAGGTGCTACCAGTAAACATTCTACTAACTGAACTACCTGTAACAGGTCAACCAGCAGGGGGCATTGATTGCATGAAAAGCATACAGTAGGGCAGGGGTGCCACATGTGGCCTGCAGAGCCCACTGATGTGGCCAGTGACCTCCTGCTCTAGGATGGCGGGTCAGCAAGCCTAGATCACGGTGCCTCCATTTGGAAGAATAACCCTACCCTTTTGTTCTGACGACAACTCCAAAATTCTGGATTACTTTCATTCCCAATACCAGTGCGAACGAATAGGGAGGGGACAAAGATGGCAATAAAAATCTGAAAGTGGTTCCAACTCACCGTTCTCGATCCAAAAAAGAAACCGAACAACTAAGTAATCGAAGAGTTTTTTTTTTTTTTTTTTTGGGAAGTACCAGCTTCCAGAAAGATTTCCACCTTTGCATTATTGAGACACCATCAGGGAGGAAGCAGATGCAGGAATTTGCACGCCTGCTCGAATTTCAGATCTCATTAAAGCAAAGTGCGTGACCCGTTCACAACACAGGAAGGATTATATTTTCCTCCAAGATTATAATTCCCTTTGGAATTTAGGATCCTTATTTATTTTCAAGCACGCTGATAAGACACACTAATTCGAGGCAGAAATGTATTTAGCAGAAATATGCCAATTGTTGAAGCAGAACTCTTATTGGAAAGGACAACGATCCACTGGATGGATTTTTAGCAAACTTTGTTGCAAGTTCATACCTGCATCTGGTTTGTAGATACTGCAATTGGGTTATTTGTTGCTTTAAAATATTTCTTAATTAAAAATAACTGGTTCTAATTGATTCAAAGTGCATTATCCTTTTTGCCCCCTTTCCATGACCTAACCTAGCCCCACCCTCTCCTTCCACGGATGTATACTTTCCTTAATCTGACCGCCACGGTCCCAGGGTTTGTGCACATCCAGTGGTTCAAGTCTTCACTGTCCAGGATGCACCTAAGCATTACTCCCCCATAGACTTTCGAGGAGCTGTGACCCAAGGCTGAAGACAATCTGAGACGCTCCTGAAGATGTCTATGGGACTGTACAGGTGTCAACCAGTTTCCTGGGTTTGTTCACATCCAATGATGCAAGTCTTCACTGTCCAGGACACACCTGAGTGTATCGCCGCCCTGTAGACTTTCATGGGGCCTTGTTACGAGGCCAAAGATGATCCAGGATGATCCTGAAGAAGTCCATGGGACTGTAAAGGTGTCAACCGGGTTCCTGGGTTTGTTCATGTTCAGGGATGCAAGTCTTCCCTGTCCAGGACACACCTGAGCATTACTGCCTCAGACTTTTATGTGGCCGTCTCGAGGCCAAAGACGATCCGAAACTGTCCTGAATAAGTCTATGGGACTGTATAGGTGTCAGCCAAGTTCCGGTGTTTGTTCACGTCCAGTGATACAAATCTTCACAGTCCTGGCCGCGCCTGAGCATTACTGCTCCATAGACTTCCATTGGGCTGTGTCCCGAGGCCGAAGGCCATCTAAGACTTTTCCTGAAGAAGTCTGGGACTGTAAAGGTGTCAGTCAGGTTCAAGCGTTTGTTCACATCTAGTGGTGCAAGTCTTCACTTCCTGTCTGCACCTGAGTATTACTGCTCCATAGACTTTCATAGGTCTGTGTTCAAAGGCCAAAGATGATCCAATGCAGTCCTGAAGAAGTCTATGAGGCTGTACAGGCATCAGCCAGGTTCACGGTTAGTGCATACTGTACATAAAGGGTCCAAGATCGCCTATTGTTGATGTCCAATATTGTGTCTTACCATCTTATTAGTTAAGCTGAATCACTTTGATAGGGCTTCCTCCACAAGTAGTAAGGGCACCACACCAATTAAGATGGGGTCCAGAATAGTTTAATATTAAAAGATCAACTTATCAAGATAAGAAAGACAATATGTTTTGGGGGTTCACATTACCCAACTTCATCAGGTCCTCTATGGCATGTCCTTCAGCAATGTCCTTCAGCAAGTGTAGATTTCACATCCAATGCGAGAGTGAAGTCTCCAGTGTACTATCAGTGTCACCAGAATGGTGGATAGGTGGCAACCAGGTGCCCTCAATCTTTAAGCCCCTCCCACTTTTAACACAATTTGCATGGTGCAAGACTAGCCCCTTTCACAACTCCACCCCCATTCTCAGAAATTATCTTCAAAAGTTCCCAGGTATAGCCACCACATCTAAGGAATGGTAAGCTGCACCATAAAAAAAAAATAAAGTTTTTGATTTAGACACTTTAAATAGACACTTTCACATTTGGCCCAATTTCAGCATTTCCTGGAAAGCCCTTTTCATGGTTTCTTAGCCCACTTTGTTGAACACTAGTCAACTCTTTAACAAACGCCCAGCACACTTACACAATCAGTGCGCTGGCTGTCCGCAAAATCTGGACACAAGATTGGAGACTTCAATGTTCCAAAGTCTTTACAAAGTCTCTTGGCTCCAGAACACAAACCGTGTTTACCAATCTTTGTGGCAAATTAAACTTCAGTTTCCTCCGTATGACACAAGCACCCTGGAGCCCCTCAACCTACCTGGATGAAAACCCTGAGAAATACTCAACCCTTTTCACACCATGGTAGGGCCCAGCACTGGCATACTCCAAATGCAAGTCTCTACGAAGCCTCTAGGCTCCAGGATCCAAACTGTGTCTTACCAATCCTTCTGAAAACTGAAAATCCAGTTTCCTCTGTAGGACACAAGTGTCCTGGAGTCCTTCAACCTACCTGGATGAAACCCAGAGTGACACTCAGCCCTTCTTTCACCATGTCAGGGCCCACCACTGACACACACCAAATGCAAGTCTCTACGAAGCCTCCAGGCCCCAAACTGTTTAACCAGTCTTTGTGGAAACTGAAAATCCAGTTTCCGCTGTATGATACAAGCACCCTGGAGCCCCTCAACCCACCTGAATTATAACCCAGGTTGAATATCCAAACAAGAAGGCTCGCTGCTCCAGATGAGACAGGAAGCCTGATGATCAAACGGGTGCCGGCCCCGGCTCGCCTCCGCATGCGATCGAAATAGAAGAAATGGCTGCAATCCGTAATCGATCAAAATTCTTTATTAGAACATCCCAAGTGCTAACAAAACCGAGAGCTTGGTAGACGTGTTTCACACACTTCAGATGCACTTAACCCTTCCCAGAAATTACAGGCTCCAGAATTACCATGGTACTTGTATAGCACCAACAATTTACATATTGTACATTCACATCGGTTCCTGCTCTCAAGGAGCTTACAGTCGAAGGTCCCCATTACACACACCCTAGGGACAATATTGAAAGGAGTCTATTAACCTACCAACAGGAGCTTGGAGTGTGGGATGAAACCCATACAAGCACAGGGAGAACATGCAAACGCCATGCAGAGAGCATCCTGGTTTCAACTGAGGACCCCATGGCTGCAATGCTGGTTAGCAGAAGTGCTAACCACCAAGCCTTCATGCTGCAGCATTGAAATGACACTTCTGTGACCCAGACTCAACAATAAATGTATCAGCCTACTCTATTTGTTCCTGGATATAAATACATTTTTCAGGGCATTTCCTGTTATTCTGTCCATCCCCCTTTATATACACCTCTCATCAACTCCCACTTGGTACAAAAAAGGGAACCTTGTTTTCCCAACTTATATAAACACGACAAAAATATATCCAGCCATTTTATGGGCTTTAGCAGCGCACGTGTGGAAGAAACAATGACACAATGCAGAACGACAAATTTTTCTTTGAAACGCACAACAATAGGACACACTGCTCTTCATAACCTGCACAATTCATGTGCCGTTCGCCGCTTTATTGTCTACCTGCAAAATCCGTACAGCGCGCTACCATTATCCATGGCTGGGAATGAGGAGATAAAATAGAGAACAAAACATTTTTTTTAAACTTGCTAAATATGTCGCTTTTAATATGTCATCTGCTCCTTTATGGCGCTCTTGTCATTGAACAATAGGCGCCGTCTGTCTTTATCTGCCAGGGTACATCAGGCCGTTATGTGTTGACATTTGAAAGGCGCTTTCGACGTAAGCAAAATCTGGTCCAAAAAAGGTGCTCGGCCCCTGTCCAGACCCTCGGCAGATATCAATTTCACTGCAAAAAATAAAAAAAAATAACATGATTGTGATAGCTGCAGAACATTACTTAAATGGGTATGGCAGGGGTGGGCAATCTTGGTACTCCATCTGTAGGGAAACTACAAATCTCATCATGGCTATGACTATCAGACTCTTGCAATGACTCATGAGACTTGGATTTCCACAACAGCTAGCGTGCCAAGGTCACCTACCCCTGGGCTACAGAATCAAAGCTGCCTTGTTGCCAGTAACCTGGTATTCTGGGAACCCCAATTCCCCTGAATGTGCAGGTGTTCTCAACTCCACCCAGTGTGGGGTTTTTTTTTTGTGGTCTCAGACACAGAAGGAAATTTGAACTGTTAGAATATGGTAACACAATGAGCCCCTGGACTATGCTCTCTCCTCATCTGCATGCCCCTGATCAACACATGTGTATGCAGTCTGCATAACCTACTGCCAACCTCCGCACCGTGCGTTGCCTACTGCCAACCTCCGCACCGTGCGTTGCCTACTGCCAACCTCCGCACCGTGCGTTGCCTACTGCCAACCTCCGCACCGTGCGTTGCCTACTGCCAACCTCCGCACCGTGCGTTGCCTACTGCCAACCTCCGCACCGTGCGTTGCCTACTGCCAACCTCCGCACCGTGCGTTGCCTACTGCCAACCTCCCCACCGTGCGTTGCCTACTGCCAACCTCCCCACCGTGCGTTGCCTACTGCCAACCTCCCCACCGTGCGTTGCCTACTGCCAACCTTCGCACCGTGCGCTGCCTACTGCCAACCTCTGCACCGTGCGTTGCCAACTGCCAACCTCTGCACCGTGCGTTGCCTACTGCCAACCTCCCCACCGTGCGTTGCCTACTGCCAACCTCCCCACTGTGCGTTGCCTACTGCCAACCTCCCCACCGTGCGTTGCCTACTGCCAACCTTCGCACCGTGCGCTGCCTACTGCCAACCTCTGCACCGTGCGTTGCCTACTGCCAACCTCTGCACCGTGCGTTGCCTACTGCCAACCTCCCCACCGTGCGTTGCCTACTGCCAACCTCCCCACCGTGCGTTGCCTACTGCCAACCTCCCCACCGTGCGTTGCCTACTGCCAACCTTCGCACCGTGCGCTGCCTACTGCCAACCTCTGCACCGTGCGTTGCCTACTGCCAACCTCTGCACCGTGCGTTGCCTACTGCCAACCTCTGCACCGTGCGTTGCCTACTGCCAACCTCTGCACCGTGCGTTGCCTACTGCCAACCTCTGCACCGTGCGTTGCCTACTGCCAACCTCTGCACCGTGCGTTGCCTACTGCCAACCTCCGCACCATGCGTTGCCTACTGCCAACCTCTGCACCATGTGTTGCCTACTGCTGACCTCTGAAATCTGCGTTGCCTACTGCCTACCTCTGCACCATGTGTTGCCTACTGCTGACCTCTGAAATCTGCGTTGCCTACTGCCTACCTCTGCACCATGTGTTGCCTACTGCTGACCTCTGAAATCTGCGTTGCCTACTGCCTACCACTGCACCGTGCGTTGCCTACTGCCTACTGCTGACCTCTGCACTCTGCGTTGCCTACTGCTGACCTCTGCAATCTGCATTGCATGTTACTGACCTCTGCACTCTGTTACATACTACTGACCTCTGCGTTATATACTATTAACCCCTTTACTGTCCTAACCGAAATATATTCTGCTCTGACAGGCCAAACCCAGCTAGCCAGGGCAGAACTTAGCCCAACCAAGCCTAGCCAAGCAAAACTGTTAACTGAAGTAAATGTCAAGTTTCTCACTGAAGGGAAAGTCCAGCCTCTGTGACAATCATGGCTGCCTCCATAGGTACGCTGGAGTGAGTGTAGCCACACAGGGATACCATTTGAAAAACGAAGAAAATCGTGAAAACTTAAAACAAATGCAGCCATCACATCTAAGGACAGGTAAGCTGCAACATATTATATTTTTGTTTTTGGGGTTAGAGAAACGTTATTATTTTATTATGTCGGCTCGGAATTTAGCTTTGAATGTCGTGGACCTTTAAAAAAAAAAAATACTCTAAAATTAATACCACTTAACCGCATTTCCAGGGGGTGAAAAGTCCTGATGCTGGCAGGCCCGGCGTTGCGTATGCGCTCAGCGTTCCTGCAGGGGAGACTTTTTATTTAGAAAAGTAATTGCTTGCCTTTGGCAGGAGTGTAGGGGGCATGTTAGTCTAGTTCTGAAATGACTAAACACATCTGCCAATGCTTGTTACAAATCAATGTTATGGAATTTTCAACGACTTGCAGGAGCAGATGGATGGGGGCTTTTCATTCACTTCTGAATTTTCCTAGTGATGTTGGGAATAAAAGGGGCGTTTTTATGATACCAATAAAAATGAACTTTATATGGTCGTGCCGAGAGGAAGATTGTTGTGTTTACAAGTAAATTATATGTCACATTTACCCCCAAATCTCTTTCGTCCCTATAGATCAGCATTTCTCAACCTTTTTTGGGCACCCTTTAAAAAAGTACAGAACATGTGAAGGCTTTTTTTTAATACCTGCCTGCTGGGCCAGGTCTTGGTGGCTGGGACCGGAGACAATTTTTATACTGTCCGTATGTCTTGTACTTTTGCACTCTTATGCACTTATTTATTGCACAGCAAGTAGCACTTTACTCACTTCCGATTAGTAAGGTGTAGTCTGGACTTGTCCTGACAGTCTTATGGGGGGGGGGCATGTGACCTTATGGTCTGGTCCCCCCCCCCCTCGCATGGGGTCTTCTTTTGGGCGACCCCAGCCAGTACTTGGGTGGACCTTGCTTTGGCAGGTCCCCTGAAGAACGGGTCTGCCTAATTTTGGCCAGGTGGACCACGAGTACCCCAGTCTCCATTAGGAGTCTTGCACCCAGGGGGATCAAGGGTTCTTCCTCTGCAGACTCTGACTTGCAGCAGCTTCTAATGCATTCTGTCAGAAGCTCACAGTGTGCAATGAAATCAGAGGAAGCAATCTCAGTACAGGAGAGGAGCCGGTACAACTGTGCAAGACTGAAGGGCAGGCTGGAGTTCATCTTTAAATTTTCCAGTGTTAACCAAGCCATAAAACGTTAATTCTAATCAACCTTTATAATAAAAAAAAAAAAAAAAAAAAAGACTAACGCACAGTAATACTGTGCAGCTGTACATGATCAGACAAAGCCACTGAACCTGAGCAACTGCTAGAAAAACAGGAAATTCACAGAAGCAGAAAGTCAGAATGGCTCTTACCAGGTTCACAATGTGATGATATTCTCTTCACTCCTTCCAGTTTCTGCAAGAAAAAAATAAAAATAAAAAATTAAGCCATATAATCATTTTTATAAATGTTTTCTATCTTTTAGTCAATTTTATTTATTTTTATAAACTGAGGTTTTACTTTGTACTGTAAATCCATTTTTTGTGCACCAAACTTTCATTGAAATAGAATTCTCAGTAGCCACAAAGAATATAGTTCAACTGTGTGCACCAAATGTCTCTGCAAACTCCGTTATTACCTTGTAACGGTGGTACCGACATCATCACTGTACAAAGAACTGACCTAGCAGGCTCCACCCACTACAGGCTGCCTGCAGAGAACTACAGGAGGGGGGTGGAGACAAGACCAGTCACCCTGCCCAAGGAGAGAGAGCAGAGCTGTGGGAGGGGCCCTACAGCTCCACCCACTACAGGCTGCCTGCAGATAACTACAGGAGGGGGGCGGAGACAAGACCAGTCACCCTGCACAAGGGGAGAGAGCAGAGCTGTGGGAGGGGGCCTGCAGCTCCACCCACTACAGGCTTCCTGCAGATAACTACAGGAGGGGGGCGAAGACAAGACCAGTCACCCTGCCCAAGGAGAGAGAACAGAGCTGTGGGAGGGGCCCTGCAGCTCCACCCACTACAGGGTGCCTGCAGATAACTACAGGAGGGGGTGGATAAAAGACCAGCCACCCTGCACAAGGGAGAGAGAGAGAGAGAGAGAGAGAGAGAGAGAGAGAGAGAGAGAGAGAGAGAGAGAGAGAGAGAGAGAGAGAGAGAGAGAGAGAGGAGAGAGAGAGAGAGAGAGAGAGAGAGAGAGAGAGAGAGAGAGAGAGAGAGAGAGAGAGAGAGAGAGGCCCTGTAGGCTCCACCCACTATAGGCCGCCTGCAGAGAACTACAGGCGGGGGCGGAGACAAGACCAGTCACCCTGCACAAGGAGGCAGAGCAGCAGAGAGCGGTCTTTATTACAGGAAGGAAAAGTCTGACACTGGATTACTGCACAGATCTGAAAAAAATACACAAAGTACACTGAGATTCTTAAAGAATACACATGATGAATGGACTTAGACAACATTTGCTTTAATATGATTCAGAAAACATTTTATGAACTTTGTCCCAGGCTCCAGGACAATATTATTTGGCACTTCTTGTACCGCGTCCAGCCCGGCAGAGGCCCTGGTTATTAATTTTGCATTTTCCCACAGAATGGTCCATTGTAGGAAGGGTGGTTGGACGGGCCATCGGGGGGAATGGCCCTGGCCGAGGACAGGCTAGAATCCACAAACAATGCGGCTCTTTCAGTGAGAAGCCTGCAATGATCGGAGCCGGGTATCCTGCCATCTGCTTTCCAGTATAATAATGGCACGGTCTACCGAGCCCTGGAGGGTAATAATAGATTACATTAATGGAATAATTATCTCCCCTGTGCTAACAGATTGCTGGCTTAATTAGGCAGCAAAGCCACGGTGATATATAGAGAATTATATATATATATATATATATATATATATATATATATATATATATATATATATATATAAAATCTAGATCTATATACACGCACAGCAGCAGTGCTTACAGGTCACTAGTGTGCCCATGCAACAGGAGGATAACCCACTCCCCACCTCCTACATTATAGAAAATCACATCATCACAGCACATCTCCATCGTTAAAGGGGTTGTAAAGGTTTTTTTTTTAAATAACAAACATGTTATACTTACCGCCTCTGTGTAAGGGTTTTGCACAGAGCAGCCCAGATCCTCCTCTTCTGGGGTCCCCCAGTGGCGCTCCTGGCTCCTCCTCTTCACCAAATGCCCCCTCGGAGACCCACATTCCAAGGGGGCACTAATGCGGGCGCGCTCCCAGGTCCTGCTGCTGCTCCATTGACACAGACAGCAGAACTCGGCCCCGCCCCCCGTTTCCTGTGTCATTGGATTTGATTGACAGCAGCGGGAGCCAATGGCTGCTGCTGCTATCAATCTATCCAATGAGGACCCAAGACAACGGCTGGAGATGCTGTGCTCATCCCTGTCGCTGGAAAGACTGGGTCCAGGTAAGTAAAAATGGGGGGCTGCTGCACTACAGAAGGTTTTTCACCTTAATGCATAGAATGCATTAAGGTGAAAAACCTCATGGGTTTACAACTCCTTTAAAGCTGAACTCTGGGCAACAAAAAAGTGATTTAAAATCTATTCCTCATTAGCTACAAAGAATATAAATCTACTTTGTGTGCGCCAAATGTCTTTGAAAATCTAGAAAGTAGCAGTGAATACTCCTCTCACTACTGACTGCCTGCAGAGAACTACAGGAGGGGGCGGAGACAAGACCAATCATCCTGCACAAGGGGAGAGAGCAGAGCTGTGGGAGGGGCCCCTGTATGCTCCTCCCATTACAGGCTACCTGCAGAAAACTACAGGAGGAGGCGGAGACAAGACCAATCACCCTGCACAAGCAGAGAGAGCAGAGCTGTGGGAGGCACTCTGTATGATCCTCCCACTACAGGCTGCTTGCAGAGAACTACAGGCGGGGGGCTGGATACAAAACCAGTCACCCTGCACAAGGAGAGAGCAGAGTTGTGGGAGGCGCCCTGTATGCTCCTCCCACTACAGGCTGCCTGTGTTTCGTCACATATGGCGACCCATCACATTTGGCTACTCACTGGAGTGCGCATGCACGACGCTGCCATATGCGTTCCAACACTTATAAAACTTTTGTCACTTAACACTTTTTTAAAAGTGTTTAAAAAAATAAAAAAAAGTGTTAAAAGTGTTTTTGTCACTTTTAATACTTTTAAAAACGTAAAGTTTTCAAAGTGTTGGAACGCATATGGCGGCGTCGCGCATGCGCACTCAAGCGGGTAGCCAAATGTGATGGGTCGCCATATGTGACAAACACCACCTGCAGAGAACCAGGTGGGGGTGGAGACAAGACCAGTCACCCTGCACAAGGGGAGAGAGCAGAGCTGTGGGAGGGGCGCTGTATGCTCCTCCCACTACAGGCTGCCTACAGAGAACTACAGGAGGGGGCGGAGACAAGACCAGTCACCCTGTACAAGAAGAGAGAGCAGAGCTGTGGGAGGGGCACTGTATGCTCCTCCCACTACAGCCTGCCCACAGAGAACTACAGGAGGGGGGCGGAGACAAGACCAGTCACCCTGCACATGGAGAGAGAGCAGAGCTGTGGGAGGGGCGCTGTATGCTCCTCCCACTACAGCCTGCCCACAGAGAACTACAGGAGGGGGGCGGAGACAAGACCAGTCACCCTGCACATGGAGAGAGAGCAGAGCTGTGGGAGGGGCGCTGTATGCTCCTCCCACTACAGCCTGCCCACAGAGAACTACAGAAGGAAGCAGAGACAAGACCAGTCACCCTGCACAAGGAGAGAGAGCAGCAGAGAGCGGTCTTTATTACAGGAAGGAAAAGTCTCACACTGGATTACTGCACAGGTCTGGATGAAATACACAAAAGCAACCGAGATTCAAGAATAATACATATGATTATTTAGATATTTGCTTATCACAAAGTCTAGATTTTTTAGCTACTTTTTTTATTTTGTATTTCTTGTGTATTAAATAAAACAACAGAAATGCATTGATAGAGAGAGAGAGAGAGAGAGAGAGAGAGAGAGAGAGAGAGAGAGAGAGAGAGAGAGAGAGAGAGAGAGAGAGAGAGAGAGAGAGAGAGAGAGAGAGAGAGAGAGAGAGAGAGAGAGAGAGAGAGAGAGAGAGAGAGAGATTAGAGCGCTATCTCTCTCTCTATATCTATATATATATATATAAATAAATCTCTCTCTCTCTCTATATATATATATAAATATCTCTCTCTCTCTCTATATATATATATATATATAAATCTCTCTCTATATATATATATATATAAATCTCTCTCTCTCTCTCTCTATATATATATATATATATATATAAATCTCTCTCTATATATATATATATATATATATAAATCTCTCTCTCTATATATATATATATATATATATATATATATATATATATATATATAAATCTCTCTCTCTCTCTCTTATATATATATATATATATATAAATCTCTCTCTCTCTCTATATGTATATATATATATAGATCTCTCTCTCTCTCATAGAGATATATATATATATATATATATATATATATATATAAATATATATATATATATAATCTATCTATATCTCTATCTATACATACACACTTATTTTTATTTTTTATTATTAATTTTATTTTTTTTATTCATTCATTCATGGGTGGGTTACACTTGTTAGCAAACTTCAGTAAACAGATGTCCATGCTCTCATAAAGAGAAATAGGAGGAAGTGTATTCCAAAATTGTTCCACAAATGCTCTTTACATGTAACTCCAAGTGCCATGATGACAAATCACATGATGGTTTAGATTGGAAGGACCACAATGTCAAGTTAAATGTGACAGAAACAGATGCAATTCATCAAGATAAACCTATTCTCCCAACAACTACAAATGTATCCCAGCAACCAGTAAATACAGAGCACATCCTTTCCTTTTCCACCAATTAACCCTTTATAATTACATACATTGTTCTTCCAACTCTGACAGACATCACAGCACAATCTGCCCCAGGCAGTGGAATAGATGACAGCTACCAAGTAGCGATAGAAATGTAACAATAACTAGCGAAATAATATACAATGTAACAAAACTTCTAAAAACCAAAACACAGTTCATAATCCTTAAGCCCTTGTTCACACCAGTTGCCTTCATTGCCCACAAGGAACTGTTCATATTGCCGTGACTCACGTCACAGAGATTATGATAAAGGTGTCGGAACTACTTTTTTTTTCTGATTTCAGTAAAACTTGCGTAGACTTCTGTTAAATGTAGCCGCAATGGAATCGGAGGTGCAAATCGCACTGATCTGCGGCTTTGTGTGACCCCCCCCCCCATCCCGTTATAGAGAATGTACCAGGAGGAGCTGGGAACACGCAGAGGTGGACTAGCGTTGCCACCTCATCCCTTTAAGGCTCGATTCACACCTATGCATGTTGCTTTTGAGCGTTTTTGGAGTTTTTTTTTTCATGCTTGCAACGTTTTTAAGCAGCGTTTTTGTAGCGTTTTTACAGCGTTTTTGCCGCGTTTTGTGTTTTGCGCTTTTTTTCCAGATTTTTGTTAGTCTAAAAAAATTTTTTTAAAAAAAACGGCAAAAACGCATCAAAAACGCTGTAAAAACGCTGCACTTGCGTTTTTGATGCTTGTCCATTGAATTCTATTACATGTAAAGCGCTGCATTTTGCATGAAAAAAAGTCCCTGACCCTTTCCAAAAATGCAGAGATACAAAAAGGCATTAATGTGAACATGTTTCATAGGAACCCATGTTAAAAAATTCCCATGCATTTCTGCAAAATGCAAAATGCATCAAAAAACGCGCTAGTATGAATGGAGCCTTAAACCCTAACACATATGAATTACACAGGTTCTGTGGCTGATTAAGGTGGTAATTAAACTCACTTGGTGTCTTATCTGCATTTAATTAGCCTCAGAACCTGTGTAATTCAAAGGTGTTCGGGTTTGAAGGGATGAGGTGGCAACCCCAAGGTGGATGGGAACACCAGAACCTTCGTGGTGGACAGGAGAAGGGAGATCCGTCACAATCAATGTCCAATTACCCTGTTTCCCCTAAAATAAGACCTAGCGTGCTTGTCGGTGATGGCTGCAATATAAGCCCTACCCCCCAAATAAGCCCTACCCTGTTTCCCCAAAAATAAGCCCTACCCTGAAAATAAGACCTACAAGGACTTTAACTAGGGCTTATTTGGGGGGTAGGGCTAGGGTTGCCACCTCATCCCTTTAAACCCGAACACATATGAATTACACAGGTTCTGAGGCTAATTTAATGCAGATAAGGCACCAAGTGAGTTTAATTACCACCTTAATCAGCCACAGAACCTGTGTAATTAATATGTGTTCTGGTTTAAAGGGATGAGGTGGCAACTCTAGGTAGGGCTTATATTGAAGCCATCGCCGACAATCACGCTAGGTCTTATTTTAGGGGAAACAGGGTATCCAGGAGAAAGAGGAACCCAGAGGTGGAATCATACCGCCAGGTTCCACCTTAGAGTTGCCACCTCATCCCTTTAACTACTTGGCATCCGCGCTATAGCCGAATGACGGCTACAGCGCGGACCTACATTCCCGGGAGGCCGTCATATGACGGCCTCCCCTGTGCACGCTCCCTGCGCGCGCCCTGTAGGGCGCGTTGTGATCACCGAGTCTCTGAGACACGGCTGATCACCGATCTGTGTAAGGGGCCGGTCCCGGCCCCTTACCATGTGATCAGCTGTCAGCCAATGACAGCTGATCACATGATGTAAACAAAAGATCAGTAATCGTTTTTTTTTTTTACTCACGCTGACAGCGCGAGCAGAAAAAAAAGCTGATCACCGGATTGGATGTGAGGGACATCGGTCCCCAAGTGGAAGAGGCACATCTGCCTCATCAGTGCCCAATAGAAGTGCCACCTAATAGTGCCCACAGTGCCACCTAACAGTGCCCACAGTGCCACCTAACAGTGCCCACAAGTGACACCTATCAATGCCCACAAGTACCACCTATCAATGCCCACCTGTAGTGCCAATTAGTGCCACCTGCCAGTGCTGCCCATCACTGCCACCCATCAGTGCCCATCACTGCCCATCACTGCCGCCTCATCAGCGTACATCAATAAAGGAGAAAAATTACCCGTTTAAAATTTTTTATAACAAAATATAAAAAAAAAAAACAAAACTTTTTTTTTTTAAAAAAATTCAGTTTTTTACATTTTTTTAATAAAAAGTAAAAACCGCAGAGGTGATCAAATACCACCAAAAGAAAGCTCTATTTGTGGTGAAAAAATGATAAAAATTTCATTTGGGTACAGTGTTGTATGACCGCGCAATTGTCATTCAAAGTGCGTCAGCGCCGAAAGCTGAAAATTGGTCTGGATAGGAGGGGGGTTTAAGTGCCCTGTAAGCAAGTGGTTAAACCCGAACACATATGACTTACACAGGTTCTGAGGCTAATTGAATGCAGATAAGGCACCAAGTGAGTTTAATTACCACCTTAATCAACCACAGAACCTGTGTAATTCATATGTGTTCGGGTTTAAAGGGATGAGGTGGCAGCCATGTTCCACCTAGAGCTGAAATCTCCCGTTTGGGTGGACTGAGCCTTGGCCTGCAATGGACTATGATATATCCAATCGAGAGCTCGGGGTATTACTCCCATCACTGGTGACCCCCCCCCCCCCTCCTCCACCCCACCCAACGAGGCCGATTATTAATTAGTAGGACAGTCACAGGGAGTGTGGAATGAAGTCTCACCAAGAGATAAAAAGTCACACCGGGTCGCCGATTGCCTTCCGAATAAACAGAATTCCACAAGTTCCCGACCCGCCCGTGTGATGCGACGACTCCCGGCGAGCGCACTAAACCTTTCCATTGTTGGCTGTATACAGAGAGGCGGGTGACACCAATGTTTATTTTAGTGTGGATCTGTCATGAAATCTGACCTTCAGCCTTGCACAGTTGTACCGGCTCCTCTCTTCCACTGAAATGACTTAAGTCCCCGTCCCCCCCCCCCATACACACTATTAGATTTTCTGCAGATTTACCAAAACCACATAATAGGAGGTCAAACCTTAAGAGTTTCGATTTGTATACAGTCAGGCAGGCCCCTTGCACTATATGGTTTTCGGTAAATCTGAAGACAAAAAACTGCAGAAAATCAAATAGTGTGTGCATGGGGGTCTTACTCTGATTTCACCGCACACTGTGGGCTTCTCACCATGTGCATTAGAAGCCGCAGCAAGTCAGAGACTGCCCCAGGCTGGAGGACATCCAGCATCACTGCGCTCTTACCTCCTTTCTTTCATTGGAATTCAGATCTTTCAATCGTTGGAGGCTCAGCATCACATGTGGGCTTTGAAACCACCCACTCCTCCAAGCTGACAATCTCCCATCGAGGCATTTTGATATTTGCGTAACTCCTCCCAAGAGCCTGGGCTCAGGAGAGGACTATGGGATGTTTTCAGGAGGCTATGTACAGCACTCTGCTGGCCCCTCCCACCAGCCTTGATCTGCCTGCATAGCATTGATAAGCAGAGAGACCCAGTTATGACATCATCAGGTGTAAAGCATACCTCCCGAATTTTTGAGATGGGAACGAGGGACACCTATTAGCATAAATATGTAGGCATAGGACTGGGGTGGATTTGATTTAAATCCTAATTTTTAAAGAGCAACTGTCATCTCTGTCCCGCAGCGCCTCCTCCTCTGACCCGCTGTTCACTCACCGACTGTCCCATTCGCTTTAACGGGTCGGCTGGTGACGCGGCAGTGACACAACAAGGGGCGGCACCAGGTGAGTGGATGCCGGCTAACAGGCGCTGCCGTGATGGATCTAAAATGACAGGTGCTCTTTAAATTTAAGGACTTATTCTTGTTGGCAGGGGCATTGCTAGGTCTACAAAAGATCTGGGGCTAGAGCCCATAGCAGCGTAGTAAAGAAAGTCATACGCTTAGGCGGGCATACACATGCATATACAGTAATATACATGTTTGTGTGTATATCCCCAGAGAGCCCCCCCACTTACATCCAGGTCCCCAGAGAGCCCCCCCACTTAAATTAGGGTCCCCAGAGAGCCCCCCTTACATTAGGGTCCCCAGAGAGCCCCCCTTACATTAGGGTCCCCAGAGAGCCCTCCCCCTTAAAATCAGAGCCCCCAGAGAACTTTCCCTCCCCTTGGGGACTCCTGCAGGGACTCGGGGCTATGGGCCCCAGATTCGGGGCTATAGCCCCAAAAGCCACCCCCTAGCGACACCACTGCTTGCTGGTAGTTAGAATCTTTAATATTTGCAAACAAGATGAAGGTTTCCTATTTAGAATAATAAGCCGCCAGGTTAGTAAAACAGCGATATCAGAACCGATTCAATCATACAGTTTGTAGTGTACACAGATTTGCAAAACAATGGGATAAAGGAATATTCCTGAACTATGTTTTGTCTCATGGTTACTGTGGGGGGGGGGGGCAGGATACCTGTCTTTCCCAAGTATCCTGTTCCCACTTCCTGGAGCCCCCACCACGGGTATTGATGTCACCGCCCTCCTCCTCCTTCTTCAGCCACCAGGCCAGTAGGAGAGAGGAGCGGAGCCTCGCGCATGCACAGTAGAGTTCCCGGCGTGAAGCCATAAGGCTACACTGCCGGATTCCCTCACTCTTAATTGCGGCGCCAGCACCCGACAGCCGATGGAAACAGCTACGGTGCCGACATCGCTGGACTCCAGGACAGGTAAGTGTCCGATTATTAAAAGTCAGCAGCTGCAGTATGTACAGCTCCCGGCTTTTAATTTTTGCAGCGGTGGGCGGACCTCTAAATAGAAAACTATCTTTAGATAGATTTTTACTCCAAAAGCATTTTATTAAATTAAATTTGATTTAAAAAAAAAAAAAAAAAAAAAAAAAATCGATATAAACCAAAAAATAAAAGTTTTTTTCGTCCGGAACTCTGCTTTTAACTAATCTTTTTTTGTATGGGGGTATGGCAGGGGGTGTGTCCTATACAGGGTGGATATAAATCAATGATTTAAAAAAAAAAAAAAAACTACTTTTTTTTTTGGTTTATATTGATTTTTTTTTTTTTTTTTTTTTTTTAATCAAATTTAATTTAATAAAATGCTTTTGGAGTAAAAATCTATCTAAAGATAGTTTTCTATTTAGAGGTCCGCCCACCGCTGCAAAAATTAAAAGCCGGGAGCTGTACATACTGCAGCTGCTGACTTTTAATAATCGGACACTTACCTGTCCTGGAGTCCAGCGATGTCGGCACCGTAGCTGTTTCCATCGGCTGTCGGGTGCTGGCGCCGCAATTAAGAGTGAGGGAATCCGGCAGTGTAGCCTTATGGCTTCACGCCGGGAACTCTACTGTGCATGCGCGAGGCTCCACTCCTCTCTCCTACTGGCCTGGTGGCTGAAGAAGGAGGAGGAGGGCGGTGACATCAATACCCGTGGTGGGGGCTCCAGGAAGTGGGAACAGGATACTTGGGAAAGACAGGTATCCTGCCCCCCCCCCCCCCCCCCCACAGTAACCATGAGACAAAACATAGTTCAGGAATATTTATATTGTGAAAGATAATGTTACGCTGAGTAAATACCAAACATGTCACACTTCAAAATTGCGCCCGCTCGTGGAATGGCAACAAACTTTTACCCTTAAAAATCTCCATAGGCGAAGTTTAAAAAATTCTACAGGTTGCATGTTTGGAATTACAGAGGAGGTCTAGGGCTAAAATTATTGCTCTCGCTCTACCGATCGCGGCGATACCTCACATGTGGTTAGAACATCCGTTTCATATGCGGGCGCTACTCGCGTATGCGTTCGAATATGCACGCAAGCTCGCCGCGCGGGGCGTGTTTAAACAATAAAAAAAAATTTCTTATTTTACCTTTTATTTTACACTGTTCTTTTTTTAAAAAAAATGGTATCACTTTTATTCTTATTACAAGGATTGTAAACATCCCGTAATAGAAAGAAAAAAAAAAGCACGACAGGACCTCTTAAATATGAGATCTGGGGTCAAAAATAATCTCAGATCTCATATTTACACTAAAATGCAATAAAATACAAAATAAATACATTTTTTTTCAAATGACATAAAAATGATGTCCCATTAAGAGCTATGGGCGGAAGTGACATTTTGACATTGGTTCCGCCATACAATGGTATGGAGACGAGTGGGGGGCCATCTTCCCCTCACTCTTCTCCATACCAAGCCAGGGAGAGGATCCAATCGCCTCCGCCGCAACCGACGGCTACGGTAAGCGGCGGAGCTCACCGGAGAGCAGCGTGGGGAGGTCCTCTCCCACCGCCGATAAAGGTGATCTCGCAGAAAATCCGCTGCAGAGACCACTTTTATCTTGAAGCGGACCACCCGCTGAAGAAGAGGATACCGGGGTTATGGTAGCTAGCTGCTGGCATAACAACGCTACTCCTCTTCAAAGTAGCGACGTAAAAGGACGGCGGGCGGTCTGGAAGTGGTTAAGATAAAAATACCCCTAGAATACTCATGCCTCGTGCCATGTAACAAAGGTATGCTGTAAACTATGCCCAGTTTTCTTTTTGTGCAGCATCGTTTTCTTACTTTGTGAAGTTCATGCACAGCGTGGCCTTCTCCAGTGTGGGCATCTGAAGCCACAGTGTCCTCCTTCCTGGATTCCGTGCATGCTGGCTACCCAGCATGCACCTCCCGATCTCGGGCAATCTTGGTCAGCTTGACATGGCACAGCCACAAGTGGTCCCCAAACTGTGTCCCAAGGGCCAGACGCGCCACTTTGCTTGCCTTTATCTGGCTCTTGGGGCACTATCTGCTGACACCAACAATGGGGCCCAATTCCTCTCACTGACACCAACAATGGGGCCCAATTCCTCCCACTGACACCAACAATGGGGCCCAATTCCTCCCACTGACACCAACAATGGGGCCTAATTCCTCCCACTGACACCAATAACGGGGCACTATTCCTCCCACCGACACTTATAATTGGGCACAATTTCTTCCCCCGACAGCAATGATCGGGCACTATTCCTCCTACTGATTCGCTCACCCAGGTCTTTATGGACCTTGCTTTATGCACTGGTCCAAATCATTTGGTGGAGGGGGGATTACGGTGTGGGGTCTTTTTTTCAGGGGTTGGGCTTGGCCTCTTAGTTCCAGTGAAGGGAACTCTTAAGGCGTCAGCATACCAAGACATTTTGGACAATTTCATCCTCCCAACTTTGTGGGAACAGTTTGGGGATGGCCCCTTTCTGTTCCAACACGACTGCGCACCAGTGCACAAAGCAAGGTCCATAAAGACATGGATGAGCGAGTTTGGGGGGTGGAGGAACTTTACTGGCCTGCACAGAGTCCTGAACTCAACCGGATAGAACAACTTTGGGATGAATTAGAGCATAGACTGCAAGCCAGGCCTTCTCGTCCAACATCAGTGCCTGACCCCACAAATGCGCTTCTGGAAGAATGGTCAAACATTCCCATAGACACACTCCTAAACCTTGTGGACTGCCTTCCCAGAAGAGTTGAAGCTGTTATAGCTGCAAAGGGTGGGGCCAACTCAATATTGATTCCTACGGGCTAAGACTGGGATGCCATTAAAGTTCATGTGCGTGTAAAGGCAGGCGTCCCAATACTTCTGGTGATATAGTGTATTCCCCTCCACTGTCTCGGGCATGGTGTCAGTTATCAGCAGGAGACAAGTGAGTCTCCATGGGGGTCTTCTAGCATAACATTTGTGACAGGGAGAGAATACAAGCTGATAACAGAACACACACCCATCCCTGAGAGGTGTGAATGCATAATTATAACAAAGTATAGAGAATCAGATTGGTACAAATCTCTGACTGGTTTCTTTAATGTCTCTGTACTTATTGTAAACATTCCTTTTATTTCTCAGCTGAGCTTCCAGTTCAGTGCTAAAGTATTTTCCGCTTCTCCATTCAAGCCATGTATTTTCCTCAAATTAAAGTAGAAAAAAAAAAAAAAATGGTACGGCGTGTTATGTGACTTTGTAGAAATATATTGGGAAGGATTAAACAGAGCAGATTTGCTTCTTGCGTAGAACAACCTTCATTTTTCCTGTGATAATATGGAGGAGAGCTTAAGAGATTGAACGGCCAATTATAGCGCAACTTTTTCCTTTCCTAATCCCCCGCAAATGAGCTAATGCGTTCTTTAGGCTTAATCTAAGCTTACCGATTTTCGCTGCTTTTAATTATTATCCAATTTATCATTTGCACAGAGAATTTAATGAAGTAAATTTGGAGAAGTTCTCTGTCCCGGCATAATTTAAATTAAAATTTAAAATTCAAGAGGCCGAAAGTTCAAAGTTGTACAGATTTATGGATGATGTGACAAAAAAAAAAAAAAAAATTATTTATTTCTCATTATCCTTTTTGTCACAGCCAGGAAGAGAGAAACCGAAAAAAAAAAAATTCAGGGAGCCGTCACCATTTTTAGCTCTATGACAAAAAAAAAAAAGAATAAAAATATTCCATCAGCTCTTATTTCCCCCGACTCTGACAAAATGCTGGGTATGGGAAATCTTCACCATTTTCTGGAAGAGTCCAAACTTTCCTGTCCCCCCTGCCTCCCATGCATTACTATTGGCCAGTGAGCTAGTCCATCCTGGTGATAGGCTAGTCGATGGGGTTAGACAAGTGGTCTCCAAACTGCGGCCTGGGGGCCGTATGTGGCCCTTTGCTTGTCTTTAGCTGGCCCTCGGGACACTATTCCACCAACCGACCGAAATGATGGGGCACTGTTCTTCCATTGATACCTTCAATGGCGCACTGTTTTTCCATTGATACCAACAACGGGGCACTCTTCTTCCATTGATACTAACAACGGGGCACTCTTCTTCCATTGATACCATCAATGGTGCACTCTTCTTAAATTGATACCATCAATGGGGCACTCTTCTTCCATCGATACCATCATTGGGGAACTCTTCTTCCATTGATACCATCAATGGGGCACTCTTCTTCCATTGATACCATCAATGGGGCACTCTTCTTCCATTGATACCATCAATGGGGCACTCTTCTTCCATTGATACCATCAATGGGGCACTCTTCTTCCATTGATACCATCAATGGGGCACTCTTCTTCCATTGATACCATCAATGGGGCACTCTTCTTCCATTGATACCATCAAATGGTGCACTCTTCTTAAATTTATACCATCAATGGTGCACTCTTCTTCCATCGATACCATCCATGGGGCACTCTTCTTCCATCGATACCATCCATGGGGCACTCTTCTTCCATCGATACCATCCATGGGGCACTCTTCTTCCATCGATACCATCCATGGGGCACTCTTCTTCCATCGATACCATCCATGGGGCACTCTTCTTCCATCGATACCATCCATGGGGCACTCTTCTTCCATCGATACCATCCATGGGGCACTCTTCTTCCATCGATACCATCCATGAGGCACTATTTCTCCCATTACAACCAATGATGGGGCACTCTTCTTCCATCGATACCATCAATGAGGCACTATTTCTCCCATTACAACCAATGATGGGGCACTGGTGTCAGGGCATTTTCTACTCCTACTGGCCACAGTTCGGCCTCCCTAAAGCCTGAAGGACATTAAACTGGTCCTTTGCTTAGAAAGTTTGGAGACCCCTGGGTTAGACAGTGGACAGGTCCAAAAACCTGCCCAATAACTATCATATCCCCTAATGAGGTGCGATTTCCTCTCCCTTTCCTGCTGAACAGGACTACTGAGCTGGGGTTCTACTGGGTCCCTTTAAAACAAATAGAAAATCAGCACACACACACAGGACATTTGCCAAGATTTATTAAAGCTCCAAAAAAGCATCACAGAAGCATCAAAAACACATCAAAAAAGCATGTTGAAGCGGTTGGTGCTTTATTGTGTACTAAAGTTGAAGCAAGTGCAAATGAGCCCTTATGCCCCGTACACACGGTCGGATTTTCCGATGGAAAATGTTCAATGGGAACTTGTTGTCGGAAATGCCGACCGTGTGTAGGGGCTTCATCCGACATTTTCCATCGGAATTTCCGTCACACAAAATTTGAGATCTGGATCTCAAATTTTCCGACAACAAAATCCGTTGTCGTAAATTCCGATCGTGTGCACACAATTCCGACGCACAAAGTTCCACGCACGCTCGGAATCAAGCAGAAGAGCCGCACTGGCTATTGAACTTCATTTTTTCTCGGCTCCTCGTACGTGTTGTACGTCACCGCGTTCTTGACGTTCGGAATTTCCGACAACATTTGTGTGACCGTGTGTATGCAAGACAAGTTTGAGCCAACACCCGTCGGAAAAAAATCCATGAATTTTGTTGTCGGAATGTGCGATCGTGTGTACGGGGCATTAGAGTCCAAATACTCTAATACAAGTGTTCTTTCATACAAGAAGACTTTAAAAAGTCAACCCGTATCGGTGGCTCGTGTTGCTATATCCTTCCTGCACACTTTCCCCAACTTTTCTTCAAATAAGTATTTCTGGAGCCTTTTTGATACCTCCCAACTCCATATAATATTTGTGGACGCTGTGTAGAAAGGGGAGATCTTTGAGTCCACCAATCGCGTTGGATGTTTTGTGTCTTCTTGTATAAAATAACACCAGTATTAAAAGTTTTTTTTTGACTTTTGGTTCCTTGGTCCAATGATCATTACTTTTTCTATACCTAAGCTCACCAAAAAAAAAAAAAAAAAAAAAAAAAACACATGCCAAACCTACAGGTGTTTACTTACCTCCTCAGACTTTGATGGCCTTCCTTATTGCCTATATCCGAGGTGGAAAAAAAAAGTTCCAGGCTGCCTTATTATGGGATATTAGTGCACAGGTAGCCTGGCTCTGGATGAAGGCCACCACCATCTGAAGAAGCAAGTAATCAACTGGGGGGGGGGGGGGTTATGTAACTTGGGGGGGGGGGGTGTAAGATTATGTTTCAGTTTATGGTAGAAGGGGGCCAACGTGGAGGGCTGGAGTGCCTTAATAAAAGTCCTGAACTTGTCCTTAAAATAACTGGTTGGGTGCTATAATTTAGTGAAGAACATCTACTAAACTCCACCATAGTAAATATTCCTTCGAGATGTCTTGAAAAAAAAACCCCAATACATGCAATTCACTGCCCCATGGTAACAACGGCGGCATTTCAAACGAAGACCCAGGATAGTTGTTCTTCATGGTGAGAATAGACGACTCTAATGATGTTGGAGAAAAAACACTCATTATGGTCCGGTCTGATTTATGACCGCTATAGTATAACAGCAGCTATGCATTGTGTGCACTGGATGTAAATTGATTTTTTTAAAGGCCGGTGCAAATTGGGAGAAAACAAAAAAAAAACGGAGAGATGTAGGCGATATGGATAACCAAAACTGGTGTGTCAGAAAACATGTGGGGGCATACAGCAATCCAACGTATATGATAGAGATGACTAAGAGGGCAGAGTGAAAAGTGACACTGCAATCATCTCCTTCTACTCTACACTGCCGGCTGTCACCTCTTCCCACAGACAGCTGGATTTTTAGGCTCAGCCTTCGTGTTCCCGTGCTTCTGGAGGACTCCCCTTACACAACAGTTACATAGTTAGCTTGAAAGAAAAAAAAAAAACCACAAATGTCCATCAAACCCAACCATATTAAAAATGAGTTCATGGAAGGCATGGAAGGTGATCCAGAGGATGGGCAATTACTCTTATCGAGGTGCCCTTAGACCAGGCTTTCTCAACCTTTTTACCCTAGAGTAACCCTTAAATACATTTTAAGTTCTCAGGGTACCCCTGATAAAACCATTTCACAGGAGAGGGGAGGGGGGGGGGGGGGTGAGTGGGAAGAATGCTCCCCTTACATCACTGGTCAATAAGAAAAATGGCCCCCTTGCATAGGTGATCAGTGTGAAGATTACCCCTTACATAGGTGATCAGTGTGAAGATTACCCCTTACATTGGTGGTCAGTGGGAAGAATGCTCCTTACATTGGTGGTCAGTGGGAAGAATGCTCCTTACATTGGTGGTCAGTGGGAAGAATGCTCCTTACATTGGTGATCAGTGAGAAGAATGCTCCTTACATTGGTGGTCAATGGGAAGAATGCTCCTTACATTGGCGATCAGTGGGAAGAATGCTCCTTACATTGGTGATCAGTGGGAGGAATGCTCCTTACATTGGTGATCAGTGAGAAGAATGCCCCTTACATTGGTGGTCAATGGGAAGAATGCTCCTTACATTAGTGATCAGTGGGAAGAATGTTCCTTACATTGGTGATCAGTGGGAAGAATGCTCCTTACATTGGTGGTCAATGGGAAGAATGCTCCTTACATTGGTGATCAGTGAGAAGAATGCTCGTTACATTGGTGGTCAATGGGAAGAATGCTCCTTACATTGGTGATCAGTGAAAAGAATGCTCCTTACATTGGTGGTCAATGGGAAGAATGCTTCTTATATTTGTGGTCAGTGGGAAGAATGTTCCTTACATTGGTGGTCAATGGGAAGAATGCTCCTTACATTGGTGGTCAATGGGAAGAATGCTTCTTATATTTGTGGTCAGTGGGAAGAATGCTCCTTACATTGGTGGTCAGTGGGAAGAATGCTTCTAATGCTCCGTACACACGGTCGGATTTTCCGACGGAAAATGTGTGATAGGACCTTGTTGTCGGAAATTCCGACCCTGTGTAGGCTCCATCACACATTTTCCATCGGATTTTCTGACACACAAAGTTGGAGAGCAGGATATAAAATTTTCCGACAACAAAATCCGTTGTCGGAAATTCCGATCGTGTGTACACAAATCCGACGGACAAAGTGCCAGAATAAATAAAGAGATGAAAGCTATTGGCTACTGCCCCGTTTATAGTCCCGACGTACGTGTTTTACGTCACCGCGTTCAGAGTGATCGGATTTTCCGACAACTTTGTGTGACCGTGTGTATGCAAGACAAGTTTGAGCCAACATCCGTCGGAAAAAATCCATGGATTTTGTTGTCGGAATGTCCGATTAATGTCCGACCGTGTGTACGGGGCATTATATTTGTGGTCAGTCAGAAAAATGCCCCTTACATTGGTAGTCAATGGGAAGAATGCTTCTTATATTTGTGGTCAGTGAGAAGAATGCTCCTTACATTGGTGGTCAGTGGGAAGAACGTCTCTTACATTAGTGGTCAGTGAAGGAGCTGCAGGGGAGCTGCACTAGTGGACAGGGGAGACATTAGGAACCTAATAGACCCCTAAAGTTTCCATAAAGAGGACCTGTCACTTGCCCATGCCATCACATAGGGGGCTTGGTAGCCTGTAAAGCAGGGTTCTCAAACTGGCGGCCCTCCAGCTGTTGGCGGAACTACAAGTCCCATCATGCCTCTGCCTGAAGGAGTCATGCTTGTAACGGTCAGCCTTGCAATGCCTCGTGGGACTTGTAGTTTTGCAACAGCTGGAGGGACGCCAGTTTGAGACCCCTACTGTAAAGACTTCTAAAAAAGTATCGCCTATGGAGAATTTGGGGTACCATACTTTTTTTTTTTATTATTCCACAGCCATCCACAATTTTAAGGCATGACATGTTTACTTGACGCGACCCAAACCTTTTTATTTTTACCATAATATTGTTTGTTTGCACTAAAATCCATTGTAATGTATTTTTTTCTGAAAATATGCATTTGATAAACCTTACTTTTAAGCTGCGTAGGGGGCTCTTTACTGTCAAAAAGGTAAGGATGCGGAACTCCCTTCCACACTCGGTGGTGTCAGTGAGAAGTGTTGAAAAAATAAACTCTGATGGGCATCTGAGGCTGGGTTCACACTATTGCCGCATGCAGCTCACAGCAGGGGGTCCGGTGCGTTTCCGTTCACCGTTTTTGAGGTCCGATTTCAGTACGAATTCTTGACTGAATTTGGATCTGAAACGAACCAAAAAGACGCACAGGGCTCCTCAAATTTGCACCGGAGCCGCAGCGGAGATATGTGAATCGGCTCCATAGAGAGCCGGTCACAATCTCCTACCATGCAAATTGGATGCGGCGAAACCCGCATTAGGTATGAACCCAGCCTTAGCAAACGCAATATACAGGGAGACAGGAATTGGTATTAATAATACACACACAGTAAATAGCTGTGCAAATATTGTGCAACATAAAACATTGCAGCTACCACCATTCTATTCTTCAGGATCTCTGCTTTTAGAAAATATATACTTTTTTGGGGGGGGGTTACAGTAATTTCTAGCAAAAAAAAAAAAAATGTTGATTTTTAAAATGTGTGCAAAAAATTTAAAAATGCCCCAGTAGACAAATGGTCAAGGCACTTCCAGGTATGGGGGTGACAACTGTCTGCTAATTGTGCTCCTGTGTTGTCACTATGTAACAAGCTGTGTGCAGACATGGACCACCATTGTCAGGAATCTGGGTTCAAGCAACGATGTGCAGCTCAGGCTGGAGTACACGTAGACGGGAAGTGGCTGAAAGAAGCTGGGAGGAGATCAGCAGCACTGAAATGATCAGAAAAAAAAAAAAGGAGAAAGCAGTATTTTCTAAATTAAAATAAAATGGCATTTGTTAAAGATCCTTAGTGATTCATCCAGTGACACGGTTTACTTTAATTCAAAGTCAGACAAGACCTCCGACTCTCTTTATAAGTGCTAAAAATAAAAAGGCCACAGAGAACAACCTGATGAGGAAAAAAAAAAACGACTTTCGGAACAAACACAATTATTGCAGGCTGTACGGCGGCTGTATTGTCAGGGCTGCTCCTGTCCCTGGCCCCGCTGATTGGTGCTGAAGTGCCTTTCACATACATGTCAGATGTCAAATGATTGCAACTTAAAATAGAACAAGCAAAGGAAATCACGTGTGTGCCGTGCAAAGCCGCCGTACCCACCCTTCACACCCCCCCCCAACCCCATCCTGGCATGTCTTCTGTATACACACATCGCACGTCGCTGTACGGCCACCAAACACAATCTAATCCCATCACCAAATCAAATTCACCAAAACCAGAAGCATGAGACCTTTATATCAGCAATCAATCTGACGCCCGATTGACCAATCCCCCCCGGGAGCTTTTATGTTCTCCAATTTTGCTGAGAAAAAAAGCATTCCCTTCTGGGTGATCCATGTACATTGCAGGGATTTTAAAGAGGAGCCCCCCCCCCAAAAAAAATTTTTTTTTTACAAATACTGTAGCCGCTGACTTTTAATATATGGACACTTACCTGTCCAGGGATCCCACAATGTCGGCACCCCAGCCGATTTTCCAATCGGCTCTCCGGTGCTTCCGCCGCCATTCGTTGTAAGGGAACCTGGCAGTAACTGTTCCCTACTGGTGCTTTCTGTACAGCCCGGCGGTGGGGGAAGCGGGGGGGGGGGGGAAATCAGTCTTCGGAGGGATCTTGCTGCGGTGAGGTGTCCCGGAAATGGGGACGGGTGCCTGTCCAAAACAGGCACCCCCCCCCCCCAAAAAAAGGTGCCAAACGTGGCACCAGAGGGGGGAGCAAAGAAGCGGAGTTTCCCCTTTTGGGTGGAGCTCTGCTTTACAGGGGCAATGTGAATGGGATGATGATGATCAAATGATGATGATCAATGATCTAATGATCAATCAGCTGCTGCTCCTGCAGGGCTCTAATGAGGAAATTGGCTAGTCCTGCATCCCTTTAGACATGATTTCCCTTTGACAGTATCTCACCAAAAATAACAATTTGTGTTGCAGGGGATGCCCAAAATCTGACTTGTATCTTAGTGCAGACTTTTGGGAAAATCAGTGAGCCAATCACACAAGCAGGAAATTACGTTTCTGGGGGGCATTCTGTATACCATCTGTGTACAGAACTCCTCCAGGTAGCCATATTGCAAGTTACCGCAAATTACAGCGGCTGCAAATTGAAAAGGAAAGGACTTTTTTAATAGCATTCAATTACAATATGACTTGTCATAATTGTATACACTATGGGGTTGATTTACTAAAGGCAAAAAGACTGTGCACTTTGCAAAGAGCAGTTGCTCCAGAGCTTGGCAAATGAGCAGTTCTGCTGACTTCCATCTTCCAATCATGTGCAAGCAAACATGCTGTTTTTTTATTTTCCTTGCATGTGATTGGGTATTCTTTGTAAAGTGAAACTACCTCATTTACTAAGCTCTGGAGCAATTGCCCTTTCAGAGTGCAACTGCGCTTTGCAAAGTGCCCAGTCAATTTGCCTTTAGTAAATCAACCCCTATATTTATTTTTATTTGCTTTTTTTCCCCCCTCACGAAAGTGGAGTTACCCTTTAAGGGGAAGCAGTTTGGGGTGGTAAAAATGTTGCTCAACTGTGGCTCTACCTCCTATGTGATCACTACAACAGAAAGTGAGGCAGAATTCCTCCGGCAGGGACATAGACAAGACAAAAGACGCACACAAAGAAGGGGAATCCACCAGAGGAACCATGGGCAGCACAGTGACTTAGTAGTTTGCCCTTCTGACTTGCAGTACTGGGGTCCATGGTTCAAAATCCCCCAACCGGGACCCTATCTGCATGGAGTTTTCATGCTCTCCCTGTGCTTGTATGGGTTTCCTCAGACACTTCAAAGACATGCTGAGGCCCTCACTAAAGCTGGAAAGAAACCGGGAGCATATTCTTTTAACTGGGGATGAAAATCGGGGACTGTCCTCGAAACTGGGCACATCTACTCACCCCAACCCAGTATGTGTATGTATGAATGTGACATAGGGACCTTAGATTGTAAGCTCCTCAAGGGCAGGGACTAAAATCAATGTAAAGTCAGAACCTTCAAGACCCCGCTGCAAGAAACCATAAAAGGCCCCCCCCGACCACTGAGGCCCTTTCCATCAGTCCTGGGGCTCTTCCCGCCAAGCCTGATGCCCTTTCCACTGATCCCCGGGGCTCCTTCAGGGCAGGGACTAAAATCAATGTAAAGTCAGAACCTTCAGGACCCCAGTGCAAGAAACCAAGAAGGACCCCCCCCCCCCCCGACCACCGATGCCCTTTGCATCAGTCCTGGGGTCCTTCTCTCTAAGCCTGGGCCCTTCCCACCGATCCCCGGGCTCCTTGATGGCAGGGACTAAAATCAATGTAAAGTCAGAACCTTTAGGACCCCGGTGCAAAAAAACAAGAAGGGTCCCTCCCTGACCACTAAGGCCCTTTCCACCAGTCCTGGGCCTTTCCCTCCAAGCCTGGGGACCGTTCCCACT
Organism: Lithobates septentrionalis; assembly: GCA_037952835.1. Taxonomy (NCBI): domain Eukaryota; kingdom Metazoa; phylum Chordata; class Amphibia; order Anura; family Ranidae; genus Lithobates; species Lithobates septentrionalis. The sequence goes on from JBBDGP010000386.1 coordinate 2,268,080, forward strand.
GATCCCCAGGCTCCTTGAGGGCAGGGACTTACATCAATGCAACGTCGGAACCTTCAGGACCCTGCTGCAAGAAACCACGAAGGGCCCCCCCGACCACCAAGGCCCTATCGGTCCTGGGGCCCTTTCCTCCAAGCCTGGGGCCCTTCCCACTAATCCCTGAGCTCCTTGAGGGCAGGGACTAAAATCAATGTAAAGTCAGAAATATTCAGGCTTCATGGATTATCTGAGGTGTGAAGACGAAGGAATTGGGGTGGTATGAGGTGTGAAGGTGTAGGAATTGGGGTGAGCTGAGATGTGAAGGTATAGGGAGTTGGGATGGTCTAAAGGTGTGAAGGAGCAGGAATTGGGGCTGATCTGAGTGGTGAATATGCAGGCTTCTTGGATTATCTGAGGTGTGAAGGTGCAGGAACTGGGGTGATCTGAGGTGTGAAGGTGAAAAATTGGGGTGATCTGAGGTGTGAAGGTGAAGGAATTGGGGTGATCTGAGGTGTGAAGGAATTGGGGTGATCTGAGGTGTGAAGGAATTGGGGTGATCTGAGGTGTGAAGGTGAAGGAATTGGGGTGATCTGAGGTGTGAAGGAATTGGGGTGATCTGAGGTGTGAAGGAATTGGGGTGATCTGAGGTGTGAAGGAATTGGGGTGATATGAGGTGTGATTTGAGATGATCTAAAAGGTGTGAAGGTGTAGGAATTGGGGTAATCTGAGGTGTGAAGGTGAAGAATTGGGGTGATCTGAGGTGTGAAGGTGAAGAATTGGGGTGATCTGAGGTGTGAAGGTGAAGAATTGGGGTGATCTGAGGTGTGAAGGTGAAGAATTGGGGTGATCTGAGGTGTGAAGGTGAAGAATTGGGGTGATCTGAGGTGTGAAGGTATTGGGGGTGATCTGAAGTGTGAAGGAATTGGGGTGATCTGAGGTGTGAAGGAATTGGGGTGATCTGAGGTGTGAAGGTGCAATTGACTTGCTGCTTTTGCATTCCCATTGACTTGTATGGGGAGAGAAGCAGTTCATCAACACACAACCTATATATATATATATATATATATATATATATATATATATATATATATATATATATATGTGTGTGTAAGAACTGTATAGGGGTAGAATAAATGAAATATCCATTCAACAGTGTGAAAAATAAATCAATATTTGAGTCGGTTACAATTCTGTGAATAACACACTCTCGTCCATTTAATTCACACCAAATATTTTTGTAATTATTTAACGCGTTACAGATTCATATAACAGCCCATGAGATCCTCGCCATCTGCAGTGCCATGTGTGCAGAGCCGTGTGCAGAGCGTCTTCATGTGTGCTGCCTCCCATACATGTGTGTGGGCTGGGAACCACATTGTTAGTTGGATTAAAGAAAAGTTCCACTTACATTCATAATTGATAGAACACATAATTACTGCACAAGCCATTCCGTAATTGAAAGCTGAACTCCAGGCACTACAGATGAATTTACATTTACAGAGCGCCTTTACCTGCCAAAGGATTTGTATTTCTGTCCATCCGATCCTGAGATTTACACAGCTCTGCCACACAGCACAGCCCTGTCTGCAAGAGGAGAAGACCTGATTTTACTCTGCTGCAGTTAAGCAACATTTGCAGGTCTCGTCCCTCCCCTGGCCTGTGACTGGACAGTGAAATAAGAAGCAGAAGCCTGATGAGCTCATCCCTCTGTCAGTCTGTCCAGAGCAATGCCGTGCAGCTGATGCATGTAGACAGGAAGTGCGGAAGGAGGCTGGAGGAGATCAGCAGCACTGAGATGCAACAAAGTAGTAATCTGAATGCCATGCAGTTGGGGGTTTAGATCTAATTCAACTACAGTATATAAAGCAGGAGCTATACAAGAAAACTGGGGTACATCTCAGGGCCCCTGCGCACAAGCATGCAATAAGCTGCAGTCAGATCCATCATTTATACGATGCTAAACGCAGCCATATTGCATGCTATGGGCTCATTCACATTGCTCTATGATGGCTCGTGGTTTTTAGCTACGTAAACCAAAACTAGGAAAATTTGCGTCCACAGTCTGAATTTGATTGTTGCATAAATGATTGTTTACACGCGTACAGTGAAAACAGACTCTACGCCTAGTGAATTCCGGGCTGACATGTAAACAAACAATGTACAGGCAGTGACATATACTGAATGACTAAATGCGGAGGTTATTCTGCGTCACTGACGCTGCTTACACAGTACTAATGTTTACATCTCCCCTTGAAGAAGTAATTTATACGGCAGTGGTTCAGGTGCAGAATGACCTCAGCCTTTATAATCGGTGACGTCATTCTGTGTCAGCTCTACCGCCGCTGATTACACACTATTGTTCTCATCTCCCCTTGAATGAGTCATACATGCAGCAACGCAGGAAGAAGGACTTCGGTCTACAGAATCAGCAAGGTCGCCATGTGCTTGTGCCGCCGCTGATTACACACTATTAATGTTTACATCTCTCCTTGAATGAGTGATACATGCAGCAGCGCAGGAAGAATGACCAAAAGCCTAAAGAATCAGCAAGGTCGCCATGTGCCTGTGCCGCTGCTGATTACACACTATTAATGTTTACATCTCCCCTGGAATGAGTCATACACGCAGCAACGCAGGAAGAATGACTTCAGTCTATAGAATCAGCAAGGTTGTCGTGCACCTGTGCCGCTGCTGATTACACACTATTAATGTTTACATCCCCCCTTGAATGAGTGATACATGCAGCAGCGCAGGAAGAATGACTTCAGCCAACAGAATCAGCAAGGTTGCCATGCGCCTGTGCCACCGCCGCTGATTACACACTATTAATGTTTACATCTCTCCTTGAATGAGTCATACATGCAGGAAGAATGACTTCGGTCTACAGAATCAGCAAGGTCGCCATGTGCCGCCACTGCTGATTACACACTATTAATGTTTACATCTCTCTTTGAATGAGTCATACATGCAGCAGCGCAGGAAGAATGACCAAACGCCTACAGAATCAGCAAGGTGACCATGTGCTTGTGCCGCTACTGATTACAGACCATTAATGTTTACATCTCCTCTTGAATAAGTCATACATGCAGGAAGAATGACTTCAGTCTATAGAATCAGCAAGGTTGTCGTGCACCTGTGCCGCTGATTACACACTATTAATGTTTACATCTCTCCTTGAATAAGTCATACATGCAGGAAGAATGACTTCAGTCTATAGAATCAGCAAGGTTGTCGTGCACCTGTGCCGCTGATTACACACTATTGTTTTCATCTCCCCTTGAATGAGTCATACATGCAGGTAGAATGACTTCAGCCTTCAGAATCAGCAAGGTCGCCATGTGCTTGTGCCGCCGCTGATTACACACTATTAATGTTTACATCTCTCCATGAATGAGTAATACATGCAGCAGCGCAGGAAGAATGACTTCGGTCTACAGGATCAGCAAGGTCGCCATGTGCTTGTGCCGCCGCTGATTACACACTATTAATGTTTACATCTCTCCATGAATGAGTAATACATGCAGCAGCGCAGGAAGAATGACTTCGGTCTACAGGATCAGCAAGGTCGCCATGTTCTTGTGCCGCCGCTGATTACACACTATTAATGTTTACATCTCCCCTTGAATGAGTCATACATGCAGCAACGCAGGAAGAATGACTAAAAGCCTATAAAATCAGCAAGGTTGTCGTGCGCCTGTGCCGCTGCTGATGATTACACATTATTAATGTTTACATCTCCCCTTGAATGAGTCATACATGCAGCAGCATCGCAGGTGCAGAATGACCTCAGCCTTTAAAATAAATGACGTCCACTGATTACAAAAAAAAAAATTAGGTTTACACCTCGCCCTTGAAGGAAGCAGCACACAAATGAGATTAGAGTGTTATCTGGGACAGTGACGCAGAATGCACACATCTCGACTCATAAGGACATAAGCTGGTTCAGATGCACTTTTTATACCAGATCTTTCCACCAGTAAGATTTCGCATTCATCATTACGGCCATGTTGATGAGGCCTTATAAAAACGACAAGAAATTATCGTATGACTAATGAAATCCACATTTTCCTAAAGCCGGAAACAAAAGAACGCTTCTATTTCTTCATCAGCCCAAAGATGGCAGTAAAGAGCAACTCCTGGCACGAGACGATTGTTTATTCTTTTCAAATTTGCTACATTGGGGGGAAAAAAAAAGAAAAAAGAAAAAAAAAAAAAAAAAAAAAAATCGGAAAAAAGAAAAAATTAGGACGTGTTCTGTTTTTGTGAACTGGGCTACGGTCTTATCAATTCTGGCTAAAACAGCAAATAATATCACCAATAACCCTCCACCTCTACTATTACACTCAGGTCATTTCCTGCTCACAAAATATACAATAAAACCCCTTATCACGCTTGCCAGCTCCTTTCGTGCCTTTGCAAGAGTAGTAATATACCATTATGTGAAAATTGCCAGCGCCTGTAAAAACCTGCCATTTACTTCTTATGTAAATACAGGGAAAATTTGTATTTTTTATATATAGTGAAATGCAATTACCCATAATCTTTTTATTGGCGGCTCATTCATAGCACACAGCGCATAACGTGCCTGCGCTGGTGTGCATGTAGGGCTGAAACAACTAATCGATTAATCGACAACTAATCGATTATGAAAATAGTTGTCAACTATTTTCATAATCGATTAAACCGCCAGCCGATTAATTGGCCTGCATACAGAATGCAATATTTGTTTACACATCAGGAAATACAGTGCAGCACACATACAGCTCAGTGCACTGTCCATACATGTCAGTAAGTACCTGAGAACTTGTGAATGTGAATGTGTGAGGAGCAATGCCTCATGGAACATGTAGTCCTGGGCAGGAAGTGAGTGGGTGTAAAAGCAGAAGTTTTTTACCTTGTTATACTATAATTTGTAGCTTGCTATTGGGGCATTCTGAAGGCAGGGAGGAGCCAGAAGCATCGGTGAGGAACCCCAGAAGAGAAGAATCTGGGCTGCTCTGTGCAAAACCATTACACAGAGCAGGTAAGTATAACATATTTGTTGTTTTAAAAAAAAAAATACTTTAAAAGACTGTGCAGGGAAGATCAGCATCTGAACCCAGAGAAGGTGAAAGCTGATAGACTGGAGGTAATAGAAGGCATTACAATTACATTTAAAGTAAACTTTTACATGGAGGCAGGGCCCATTACATGGGAGCAGGGCATATTACATGCAGGCAGGGCACATTGGAACAGGGCACATTACCAGGAGGCACGGAATATTACAGGGGGCAGGGATAATTACATGCGCCCCGGTGTGAAAGGGGTCCAAATAAAAAATGTGATCTCCTAGTCTGATATTTCCCAGATTCAACCTCCAATAGTGTATCTCTTCTGTCTGTTATTCTCAGCGTAGATTAGAGAATTTTCTCCCTAAACATATAGTTGGTTATTTATATTTACCACTGCATAGAGATTTTTAAGAATACATTTTTTTTAAACTTTATATATTAAATTATACACCACACTTTTTTTTAAAGGTTATTATCCGATTAATCGATTAATCGAAACAATAAATCGACCAACTAATCGATTATGAAAATAATCGTTAGTTGCAGCCCTATGTGCATGTGTGCCGGAATGTACTGTTAAAGCGCACTGCAGTACTCATATTTTTATTTTATTTGTTTAAAACTTTGTAATCCTATTGGCCGAAGCGTGTTGCAGATGCATTACAATGCGTCGGAATGTGCTGCATAAAAAAATGCAACGTCATATTTTTTTCAGCACGCCGACCGCACTGGGAATTGGCCAATTGGCCCTGTTCTTGAATCGGACAACAATACTCAACTTTGCTGATGCGAATGAGCCCTCAGGGCTCTTGCACATGGGCGGTTTTAGGCTTAGAATATGCTCTAGCTCAAAATCCTGGCATGTTTACGCAGGAGCTGTAGGTAGCGCCTGTAGGTGGCCATAGAATTGAATGGCTGCACCCAACCATACTCGCATATTTACTGACGCTTTCATGCATTAGCGTAAACGTGCATGTACTTATGGTGTATGCCACAAAAACAGAATTTTTTTGTGGTGCTCTGGAGTAGATTGTGCATTGCACTCTTCTGTGCAGTGCATTAGGCTGCCACTCACACTGAATGGCCCCGCAACACACCGTACAGAGAGTAGATCTGTGAAGAAGCCCCTAATACGTACCTTTTCTCAGATGTCTTCTAGCACTGGGTGGTCCTCATGCAAATACATAAGTAAACATATCTCCCTAAAACAGTGGTCTCCAAACTGTGGCCTTTTGCTTGCTTTTATCCAGACCTTGGGGCACTATTTCATCCACTGATACCAACAATGGGGCATAATCCCCCCCCCCCCAATGATGAGGTACAACTCCTCTCAATGACACCAACAATGGGGCACAATTCTTCCCAATGACACCAACGATGGGGCACCATTTCTCCCATTGACATAAACAATGGGGCATAATTCCTCTCAATGACACCAACAATGTAGCACTATTCTTCCCACTAACACCAACAATGGGGCACTGTTTTATGCCACAGACCTTGGGTCTTTTTTTTTACTCCCATTGGCCACAGCCCCCCTAAAGTCTGAAGGACAGTAAACTGGCCTCTTGTTCCAAAAGTCTAAAGACCCCTGACTTAAAACATGCTGTATAATATGCGTTTCAGTATTAGACATTCATGTGCAAAAATAACTTGTCTCAGTTCATATGTAGAAAGTATTCAATGATCTGTGCAAACTATTGCAGGTGACTCTTAATTTACACACAATGTGCCGTAATAGGAATCCAGTGATTCAAGGTGCCAATCCAAAAATGTCTCAAAGCACCATCTATGTATATATTCCAGCTCCACAGGGTCTCCTCATTTTCCACTTTCACAGGACCTTTATCCCACCCAAAAAAACTACAAAGCTCGAGGTCCTTTATTCCACCAAAAGTACTACAAAGCTCTAGGACCTTTATCCCACCCAAAGTTCTACAACGCTCCATGGCCTCTATCCCACCCAAAGTTCTACAAAGCTTGAGGTCCTTTATTCCTTCCAAAGCTCTACAAAGCTCCATGGCCTTTATCCCACCCAAAGTACTACAAAGCTCATGGGACTTAATTCCACCCAAGGCTCTACAAAACTACAGGATCTTCATCCCACCCAAACTTGGCTGCATGGTCTTTATCCCACCCAAATGTCTACACAGCTTGAAGGCCTTTACTCCACCTAAAGCTCTACAAAGCTACAGGACCTTTATCCCACCTACAGCTTTACAAAGCTACAGGACCTTTATCCAACCCACAGCTCAAAAAAGCTTCAGGACCTCTATTTGAGCTAAATTTTTACAAAGCGCAAGGGCCTTTATTCCACTCAAAGCTCTACAAAGCTCCAAGACATTTATCCCAACCAAAGTTTTACAAAGCTCCATAGTCTTTATCCCAACCAAAGGTCTACAAAGCTCAAAGGCCTTTACTCTACCCAAAGCTCTACAAAGCTCCAGGACCTTTATCCAACCTACAGCTTTACAAAGCTCCAGGACCTTTATCCCACCCAAAGTTTTACAAAGCTCGAGAGACTTTATCCCAACCAAATCTCCACAAAGCTCCGTTATTTCACCCAAAGCTTTACAAAGCTCCCTGGCTCAGGAAGCTTTGTAGACAAAAAGTATTAAGATTCTGAGAAAACAAAAATGTTGATTTTTTTCCATATCAGTCATTAACCCTGGAGCCCCTGATCATGTGTATGTGAGAAGCCTAGATGACACATACACCATCCACAATCCTGCCCACCAGTGCCTCACAATATGAAATAGAGTTCACTTGCTCCATGTGTTTACAAGACTCCATAGGTCAAGGAGATGAGATCTTTCAAAAAAGAAGTCAAATATTTGATGTCCAACAAGCTAAGCTGATAATAACCCGTACTTTGGTCATAAGAGTATTATTTGAACCTAGCAAAAAAAAAGTAAAAAAATGCAAGGCCAACCAACATTTTTTGCTATCACAGACCCTAGTTTGAACAATTTTACTGTTGCATGTTCTCTTAAAAACATTACCTTGTGATAGAGGATATTTGGTTTTAACTCCAGTCACACATAAAAATATAGACAGGAGGCAAACCCATCTTTTTTTATGGTGCCATTTAGAAGGTATACCAAGGTCAAAATTCTTTGACCCGCATGCTCAACTAAATACCAAAATATCTTGATGGGTGGATGTCTGCCTGGAGGAGCAGGCGTTCCTAGACAGACTGTATTTGCATAGGCAAGGCCCACACACGATGCTGAGTCTCCATAACTGAAATCCAATGAATGAAAGAGAGGGACAGGGACATTTAGGCTGGGGGAGGAAATGAAGTGATCCCTGACCCTCTGCAGCTTCTAATGCACATTGTGTGATGAGTATAGCACAATGGCCACTTTCACTCTCCCATCTCACTATCTTCCCCACTCTTTCTTTTACCCCTTTGTCACTGTTTGTCACCTTTTTGTCTTTTTTTGGTTGTCTTGTATACATGTTTTGTCACTGTGGCGAGTAGGGTGTGGGTCCTCGGGCCTACTCTGAAAGTCTTGGGAGGGGGTGGATATAGGCCTTCTGGCTTGGTTCGCCCTCTCCTTTGAGGAGTCTCCCTTTGGGGGAGCCCCACTCTACTTGGGTTTGTCTGCTTCGGCAGTCCTACCAGTTGTGGGGGTCCGCCTGGTTTCGGCCAGATGGACCCTTTGTCCGAGTACCTCAGTCCCTGTCTGGAGCCTAACGCCCCGGGGGATCAGGGTAAGGTCTTTCCCTAGTGGAGGACTCTGTATACCCGTTGCACGTTTTTGTGTTTCACTCTCTATGTGTGGGCACTTTTTTTATCATTGGGTGGAAGTTTTTGGCTTTTTGATAAAAAAAAACAAAAAAAAACCATTGTGTGATGAGTAAGGATGCGGGTCCTTTGGCCAGCCCCTGAAAGTCTTGGGAAGGGGTGGACATGGCCTTCTGGCTAAGTTCGCCCTCTCCCATGGGGTCTCCCTTCGGGGGAGCCCCACCTAGTACTTGGGTGGGTCCTGTTTCGGCAGGCCCTCCAGAGAACGGGGTCTGTCTGGTTTCGGCCAGATAGACCATAGTAAATACCTTTGTCCCCGTCTGGAGCCTAACGCTCCGGGGGATCAGGGAATTGGCACGTCTGTGTACCCGTCGCACTTTTTTGTGAACACTCCTTATGTGTGTGCACATTTTTTTATGCACCGGGTGAAGTTTTTGGGTGTGTTTTGCACGCCATAGACTTTCACAAAAAAAAAAAAAAAACCCCACATTGTGAAAGCCTTGTTATGTAGTGTATTTATGCGCTGCGTCGCAGTACAGATTGGAATGTACCCTGTTTAAGTATTTTTTTTTTGTATATTTTCTTGCAAAATAAAGTATACATTTTTCAACATTGTGAAAGCCTGTGCAAGCCCCAGTGGTCTAATGCCGCGTACACACGAGCGGACTTTACGGCGGACTTTGCCCGGCGGATTTTTCGACGTACTTTAAGACGGACTTTCTGAATGAACGGACTTGCCTACACACAATCCACCAAAGTCCGTTGAATTTGTACGTGATGACGTACGACCGGACTAAAACAAGGAAGTTCATAGCCAGTAGCCAATAGCTGCCCTAGCGTGGCTTTTTGTCCGTCGAACTAGCATACAGACGGCGGACTTTTCGACCGGACTCGATTTCAACGGATAAATTTTAAACAAGTTTCAAATCTAAGTCCGTCCAACTTTTGAGCAAACAAAGTCCGCTGGAGCCCACACACGATCGAATTGTCCGACGAAATCCAGTCCGCCGGGCAAAGTCCGCCGTAAAGTCCGCTCGTGTGTACGCGGCATTATGGATAAGGCACTGGCCTCCTAAGCCAGGGATTGTGGGTTCGAGTCCCATCTGGGGTGCTCGAGATCTTGCTTAGCTCTTTCTAGGCACATCCTAAAGCAAGGCTTTAACCACTTGAGCCCCGGACCTTTATGCTGCCTAAGGACCAGAGGTCTTTTTCCAATTTGGCACTGCGTCGCTTTAACTGCTAATTGCGCGGTCATGCAATGCTGTACCCAAACGAAATTTGCGTCCTTTTCTTCCCACAAATAGAGCTTTCTTTTGATGGTATTTGATCACCTCTGCGGTTTTTATTTTTTGCGCTATAAACGGAAAAAGACCGAAAATTTTGAAAAAAAATGATATTTTCTACTTTTTGTTCTAAAAAAAATCCAATAAACTAAATTTTAGTCATACATTTAGGCCAAAATGTATTCGGCCACATGTCTTTGGTAAAAAAAATGTCAATAAGCGTATATTTATTGGTTTGCGCAAAAGTTATAGCGTCTACAAACTAGGGTACATTTTCTGGAATTTACACAGCTTTTAGTTTATGACTGCCTATGTCATTTCTTGAGGTGCTAAAATGGCAGGGCAGTACAAAAGCCCCCCAAATGACCCCATTTTGGAAAGTAGACACCCCAAGGAAATTGCTGAGAGGCATGTTGAACCCATTGAATATTTATTTTTTTTGTCCCAAGTGATTGAAAAATGACAAAAAAAAAAAAAAAAAAAATATTTACAAAAAGTGGTCACTAAATGATATATTGCTCACACAGGCCATGGGCCTATGTGGAATTGCACCCCAAAATACATTTAGCTGCTTCTCCTGAGTATGGGGATACCACATGTGTGGGACTTTTTGGGAGCCTAGCCGCGTACGGGGCCCCGAAAACCAATCACCGCCTTCAGGATTTCTAAGGGTGTAAATTTTTGCTTTCACTCTTCACTGCCTATCACAGTTTCGGAGGCCATGGAATGCCAAGATGGCACAAAACCCCCCAAAATGACCCCATTTTGGAAAGTAGACACCCCAAGCTATTTGCTGAGAGGCATATTGAGTCCATGGAATATTTTATATTTTGACACAAGTTGCGGGAAAGTGACACTTTTATTTTTATTTTTTTTTTTTTTCATAAAGTTGTCACTAAATGATATATTGCTCACACAGGCCATGGGCATATGTGGAATTGCACCCCAAAATACATTTAGCTGCTTCTCCTGAGTATGGGGATACCACATGTGTGGGACTTTTTGGGAGCCTAGCCGCGTACTGGACCCCGAAAACCAATCACTGCCTTCAGGATTTCTAAGGGTGAAAATTTTTGATTTCACTCTTTACTGCCTATCACAGTTTCGGAGGCCATGGAATGCCCAGGTGGCACAAAACCCCCCCAAATGACCCCATTTTGGAAAGTAGACACCCCAAGCTATTTGCTGAAAGGCATGGTGAGTATTTTGCAGCTCTCATTTGTTTTTGAAAATGAAGAAAGACAAGAAAAAACATTTTTTTTTTTCTTTTTTCAATTTTCAAAACTTTGTGACAAAAAGTGAGGTCTGCAAAATACTCACTATACCTCTCAGCAAATAGCTTGGGGTGTCTACTTTCCAAAATGGGGTCATTTGGGGGGGTTTTGTGCCACCTGGGCATTCCATGGCCTCCGAAACTGTGATAGGCAGTGAAGAGTGAAATCAAAAATTCACGCCCTTAGAAAGCCTGAAGGCGGTGCTTGGTTTTCGGGGTCCCGTACGCGGCTAGGCTCCCAAAAAGTCTCACGCATGTGGTATCCCCGTACTCAGGAGAAGCAGCAGAATGTATTTTGGGGTGTAATTTCACATATTTCCATGGCATGTTTGAGCAATATATCATTTAGTGACAACTTTGTGCAAAAAAAAAAAAAAAAAAAAAAATTTGTCTCTTTCCCGCAACTTGTGTCGCAATATAAAATATTCCATGGACTCGACATGCCTCTCAGCAAATAGCTTGGGGTGTCTACTTTCCAAAATGGGGTCATTTGGGGGGGTTTTGAACTGTCCTGGCATTTTATGCACAACATTTAGAAGCTTATGTCACACATCACCCACTCTTCTAACCACCTGAAGACAAAGCCCTTTCTGACACTTATTGTTTACATGAAAAAGTTTTTTTTTTTTGCAAAAAAATTACTTTGAACCCCCAAACATTATATATTTTTTTAAAGCAAATGCCCTACAGATTAAAATGGTGGGTGTTTCATTTTTTTTTTTCACACAGTAATTGCGCAGCGATTTTTCAAACGCATTTTTTGGGGAAAAAACACACTTTTTTTAATTTTAATGCACTAAAACACGCTATATTGCCCAAATGTTTGATGAAATAAAAAAGATGATCTTAGGCCGAGTACATGGATACCAAACATGACATGCTTTAAAATTGCGCACAAACGTGCAGTGGCAACAAAATAAATACATGTTTAAAAGCCTTCAAAAGCCTTTACAGGTTACCACTTTAGATTTACAGAGGAGGTCTACTGGAAAAATTACTGCACTCGATCTGGCCTTCGCGGTGATACCTCACATGCATGGTGCAATTGCTGTTTACGTTTGACGACAGACCGCCGCTTGCGTTCGCCTTAGCGCGAGAGCAGGGGGCGACAGGGGTGTTTTTTTTTTTGTTTTTTTTTTCTTTATTATTTTTTTGCTTTTTTAATCTTACTTTTAAACTGTTCCTTTCATATTTTTTTTTTTAATCATTTTTATTGTTATCTCGGGGAATGTAAATATCCCCTATGATAGCAATAGGTAGTGACAGGTACTCTTTTTTGAAAAAATTGTGGTCTATTAGACCCTAGATCTCTCCTCTGCCCTCAAAGCATCTGACCACACCAAGATCGGTGTGATAAAATGCTTCCCCAATTTCCCAATGGCGCTATTTACATCCGGCGAAATCTAAGTCATGAAATACTCGTAGCTTCCGGTTTCTTAGGCCATAGAGATGTTTGGAGCCACTCTGGTCTCTGATCAGCTCTATGGTCAGCTGGCTGAATCACCGGCTGCATTCTCAGGTTCCCTGTTGAGACAGGAGAGCCAGAGAAAAACACGGAAGACGGTGGGGGGGGGGGGCATTCCCTCCCACGGCTTGTAAAAGCAGTCTAGAGGCTAATTAGCCGCTAGGATTGCTTTTACATGAAAGCCGACCGCTGGCTGAAAAGAATGATACCAAGATGATACCTAAACCTGCAGGCATCATTCTGGTATAACCACTCAAAGTCGTGAATGGCGTACCTGAAGACAAAAAAATGGTTAACAATGGTTAACAATAAAGCACAGTAAAGTGTAAATAATTACACACCTGAAAAACAAACATGATAAAACATAATAACAATAACAATAAAACATTGCAGAATAGAATACAGTAAAAAAGAGCAGAACAATAGAGAGAGAGAATAGAGAGAGAGAGAACAATAAAACAACTATTTTTTTTTATTTCATATTTTTTTTTTTTTTACACTTTTTTTGTAACTAACTTTTATAACGGTACCCGGTTCCAGGTTCGGGTCTCTCAAAATGCGATGGCATCTTGGGAGACCCTGTGAAAGTGCGCCTAGTCTGTGCAATGCTGTACCCTACGCTAATACTCAACTAGTGAATGGTAGCGTTCAAAACATTCACCAATGCAAAGACCAGGATTGTCAGGACAGGAGGGACAATAATAGCGGGTGTCACGCCTATATCCGCGCTAGCTGCAGACACAACATCTTTTTGGGGGCGTTCGCTGGGTAGGGGTACTCGGGAGGACATAAAAATGCCTCTCATGCAGCCGACTGCATTTGGTTGGGGATGTGAATGGGGGAAGTACGGGCGCTGCAGAAGCGGTGGGTTCCCAATTAGGATTGGCGAATGCAGCAGGAAGGGCATTATGGGCACGACGGGCCTGTGTTTGTCTTTCTGGTGGCAGCGGGACACTACTTGTGCTTGCCATCTCGCCAGCTTGAACTGCACTTATGGGACTCGCCACGTCACCACGTGTTACTGCAGTGCTGGTTTGACTACGACCGGGGTGTACTAGGCCGCTGGCGCTTGCCAGTTCACCAAAACGCTACCAAAAAACTGTTAGCGATCGCAGGGATCAGGCCTGACTCTGCGAACGCTGCAGTTATGCTTTTAGTGTTTTGTAAGTGACAGTGATCGATCGATACTGCACTTGGGTGGGCTGGGCCGGGCGGAGGGGCAAAACGCAGGTGCTAGCAGGTATCTGGGCTGATCCCGCTAACACTGCGTTTTTGGGAACCCTAAACTGCTGGTGACGCTAGTATAGATCTGATCGGATCAGATATTGATGCGATCAGATACTATACCACTAAGGGTGGTGTACGGTGCGTGCGTGGGTGTTAGCGGTACTGGCGCTAATCTGACGCTGCCTGGGGCTGGTGCTTGCCAGTTCACCAAAATACTACCAAAAAAACTGTTAGCGATCGCAGGGATCAGGCATGACTCTGCGAACGCTGCAGTTATGCGTTTAGTGTTTTGTAAGTGTCAGTGATCGATCGATACTGCACTTGGGTGGGCTGGGCCGGGCGGAGGCGCAAAACGCAGGTGCTAGCAGGTATCTGGACTGATCCCGCTAACACTGCGTTTTTGGGAACCCTAAACTGCTGGGGACGCTAGTATAGATCTGATCGGATCAGATATTGATCCGTTCAGATACTATACCACTAAGGGAGGCGTATGCTGCGTGCGTGGGTGTTAGCGGTACTGGCGCTAACCTGACGCCTGGGGCTGGTGCTTGCCAGTTCACCAAAATGCTACCAAAAAAACTGTTAGCGATCGCAGGGATCAGGCCTGACTCTGCGAACGCTGCAGTTATGCGTTTAGTGTTTTGTAAGTGACAGTGATCGATCGATACTGCACTTGGGTGGGCTGGGCGGAGGCGCAAAACGCAGGTGCTAGCAGGTATCTGGGCTGATCCCGCTAACACTGCGTTTTTGGGAACCCTAAACTGCTGGGGACGCTAGTATAGTATCTGATCGGATCAGATATTGATCCGATCAGATACTATACCACTAAGGGAGGCGCATGCTGCGTGCGTCAGTGTTAGCGGTACTGGCGCTAATCTGACGCTGCCTGGGGCGACGCATATCACCGCCGGGCGATCGGGGGGCTAAACCTTTATTCGGTAATAAACGGCGGGTGCCCTGACACTATAAAAAATAAACAAACTAACCAGCGTTAACCGTAACGGTTATACGGTGATCAGTGGTGAAAGGGTTAACTAGGGGGCAATCAAGGGGTTAAAACATTTATCAGATAGTATAGGGGGGTCCCTGACGCTATAAAACGCTGACGGCGAACCTAAATATTTACCTCACTAACTAGCGTCACCAGCGACACTAATACAGCGATCAGAAAAATGATCGCTTAGTGACACTGGTGAGGGGGGGTGATCAAGGGGTTAAAACTTTATTAGGGGGGGTTAGGGGGGTACCCTAGACCTACAGGGGGGTAACAGTATCTGTCCCAACACTGTAACTGTCACAAACTGACACCATGCAGTAATCAGAAAAAAAAAAAAAAAAAAAAAAAAAAAAAACTGCTGGTGTCAGTTTGTGACAGGGGGGGGGGGGGGGTGATTGGGGGGGGATCGGGGGGCGATCGGGGGGGGGATCGGGGTGTTTTGTGTGCCTGGCATGTTCTACTGTGTGTGTGTGTGTTGGTGCACTCACATTGATGTCTTCTCTCCTCGGGCCGGAACGGAAAATACCGACCCGAGGGGAGATGACATCATTTCCTTTGCTGCTGTTTAGCATACAGCAGCAAAGGAAGATTCTCATTGGCCGGCGGCGATCGCGAGGGGGGGGCCACGAACGGATGGTCTCCCCCTCATCACCGATCGCCGCTGGACAAAAGACGACCGCCTCGGGCACCGGGGGGGGGTCCGATCGGACCCCCCACCCGCGGAAGGCAAATCACGTACACTGTACGTGATTTTGCCTGTCCGTGCCACTTTGCCGACGTACATCGGCGTGAGGCGGTCGTCAAGTGGTTAAAATAAAACATTGTGAAAGCCTGTGGTGAAGGTGCACCTGAAGTGGCAGTTCAGGGGTGCCATAATCTCACAAGTGTTAAGGAGCACTTTGAGTTTGGCACCATGGTCATTCCACTATACACACTTTTTTCACACCTGCCTCTAGGGCCGAGCCTTTTGGCTAGGACCAGGGGAAATTTTTATTTCTGGCCGAAGGTCCGGCCATTGTATTGCACAATGGCCACTTTCACTTCTCCCACTTCCTTCTCCCCCACTTTCTTTTTATTTATTCCTTTGTCACGGTTTTGTTTGGTGTATACACCTTTGTCACTGTGTGATGTGTAGGGTGTGGGTCCTTGGGCCTACCTTGAAAGTCTTGGTATGGGGGTGGACATGGCCCTCTGGATTAGTTCACCCTCTCTCATGGGGTCTCCCTTCGGGGGAGTCCACCGAGTATTTGGGTGGGTCTGTTTCGGCAGACCCTCCAGAGAATGGGGGTCCATCTGGTTTCGGCCAGATGGACCTAGTGAAGTACTTCAGTCCCCGTCAGGAGCCTAATGCCCCGGGGGATCAGGGTAAGGTCCTTCCTAGTGGAGGACAGTGTAACACCCGTTGCACGTTTTGTGCTTCACTATTTATGTGTGTGCACCTTTTTTTGGCACCAGGTTGAGTTTTTGGGTGTGTTATGGCCCAGGGGTGGAGCTGGTACATCTGTGCAAGGCTGAAGATAAAGCTGGAAGTCACATTTAAAATTGACATATTTGTATATAAAAGACATTTTGACATGATTGCTGAATTCACGGCAATAACTGGAGACGGAGCAGGAACTCTTTATCTATGAGAACTCCAGGAGACAAGGTGATGAGGCATTTCTGCCGAACGTTGATAGGATGCCGTGTGACTGACTGTCAGCTCTCTGATAAAACAAATGTCTCGGCTCTATTTGCTTCGATTGTTTCATACGGCTGTCAGACAATCCTTGTAAATGCTGAGCCGCTAAACACAAATGTCATGCGGGTTTATATAATAGAGCTTTGAAAAGATGGAAATTAAAAAGACCCTGTCTCCAATTTAGAAAGAAAGGATGAAAATTAAAGAGACCCTGTCTCCAACTTAGAAAGAAAGGATGAAAATTAAAGAGACCCTGTCTCCAACTTAGAAAGAAAGGATGAATATTTGGTGGCACTGCCCAATCATTCGGCCCTTCTGGACATATGTTCTTAATCTTATATTACAGATTACAGACATCAATCTCCCTCTTGATCCCTGGACCGTCCTCTTTCATGCTACTAAAGAAACAATTGGTACCTATAAACGTTCACTCCTTCCTCATTTACTGAATACTGCCAAGGCCCTAATCCCTACTCTGTGGGGTCAACCCACAATCCCGTCTGTAAAAAATTGGTTACACAAGATCTCAGAGGTTCATCATTTGGAGGACATAACTCACAGCATTAGAGGTACTTCCCAGAGACACACTTTAACTTGGGCACCCTGGATAAAGTTCACATCCTCATCCCACTATAAGGAAATCGTAACACAACCCGTATGAGCTTACCTTTTTAACCATTGTATAGGACCCTTATGACTTAAATTCAGAGATTTCTCCTCTTCTGCCTGTGGTTTATCCTACCTCCACATACTTTCATACTTATTGGTAATGTTACCCTAAAGTATGACGACACGCATGCCAACCCCCCCCCCCCATGCCAACCCCCCCTCTTGATCCCACTCTTTAACCTCTCTTCCACTCTGTTTTCTTTTTCCACCTACTTACTCTATTTACTCCGATTTACTCTAATCTTATTTCTTGATTGTCTATTATGTTCACATAAGTTATAAGCCTCTGTTTAGTCTATGGCATTCTTTGTCCATTCATCCTTTTATGCACTTACAGTGGCATTTATTTAAATGTTGCGTTATGTGGAAGGAAGGAAGGAAGGAAGGAAGAAAGGAAGAAAGGAAGAAAGGAAGAAAGGAAGAAAGGAAGAAAGGAAGAAAGGAAGAAAGAAAGAAAGAAAGAAAGAAAATTAGAGAACCTATTTCCAACTTAGAAAGAAAAGGTGTCTAATTTTCATCCTTTGTTTCTAAGTTGGAGACAGCATGAAAATTAGAGACCCCGTTTCCAACTTAGAAAGAAAGGATGAAAATTAGAGACCCTAAGTTGGAGACAGGGTCTCTAATTTTCATCTTTTCTTTCTGTCTCCAACTTAGAAACAAAGGGTCTCAAAGGGTGATGACATCGCGGCTCCAGCCACTCACAGCGCTGGAACCGCGATACCCGGAAGACACGCCGAGGCAACATGACAGCTCCCTCGGCGTGGACCAGGTAAGATACTGACGCCTCGTTCTAAGGTAAGTATTTCATAATGAGCTAGTATGCGGTGCATACTAGCTCATTATGCCTTTTGCTTTACAGGGTTAAAAAAAAAAATTGCGGGTATACAACCGCTTTAAGCCACACAAAATTTACCCATATTTTTGGGTAAAATATAAAAGATGAGGTTGCACTGAGTAAATAGATACCCAACATGTCAAGGCTTAAAATTGTGTGCACCCCTGAAACGGTGACAAATTTTGACACCCTTTATTTTCCATAGCGATGATTTAAAAGCTCATACAGGTCATCAGTTTAGAGTTAATGGAAAAATAGAAAAAAAAGAGAAGGACAGAAACGGTGGACATGATACAGGAGATGGTCAGAGATTGCAGCACTTAATACAGGAGATGGTCAGAGACTGCGGACATGATACAGGAGATGGTCAGAGACTGCAGACATGATATAAAAGATGATCAGAGACTGTGGACATGATACAAGAGATCGCCAGAGACTGTGGACAAAATACAAGATGTGATCAGAGACTGCGGACATGATACAAGAGATGATCAGAGACTGTGGACATGATATAAAAGATGATCAGAGACTGTGGACATGATACAAGAGATGGTCAGAGACTGTGGACATGATACAAGAGATGGTCAGAGACTGTGGACATGATACAAGAAATGGTCAGAGACTATGGACATGATACAAGAGGAAGTTAGAGACTGTGGACATGATACAAGAGATGGTCAGAGACTTCAGACATGATACAAGAGGAGGTTAGAGACTTCAGATATGATACAAGAGGAGGTTAGAGACTGTGGACATGATACAAGAGATGGTCAGAGACTTCAGACATGAAACAAGAGGAGGTTAGAGACTGTGGACATGATACAAGAGATGATCAGAGACTGTGGACATGATATAAAAGATGATCAGAGACTTCAGACATGATACAAGAGATGGTCAGAGACTGTGGACATGATACAAGAAATGGTCAGAGACTTCAGACATGATACAAGAGGAAGTTAGAGACTGTGGACATGATACAAGAGATGGTCAGAGACTTCAGACATGATACAAGAGGAGGTTAGAGACTGTGGACATGATACAAGAGATGGTCAGAGACTGTGGACATGATACAAGAGGAGGTTAGAGACTGTGGACATGATACAAGAGATGGTCAGAGACTGTGGACATGATACAAGAGGAGGTTAGAGACTGTGGACATGATATAAAAGATGGTCAGAGACTGCAGACATGACACAAGAGGTGGTCAGAGACTGAGAACATGATACAATCTGTAGGTAAAGCACAGCTCTGCTTGAATCCACTGGCTCAGCATAACAGCCAGGCTAATAGCATTTCAAGTTTCTTTGCACTCCCTGTCATCTACCAAACATGGAGATAACATATCTTTGCGCTGACCCTTTCGCTCCGCGCCATTCTACACAACGTCACGAAGAACGCCAATTCCCTTGAAGCTGTGATATTATTGTGCGGAATGGAAAAGAAGGATTCAAGCGAACGAATTTCTCTTCACATCCCGAGATCCTCCTGACAGCAGCCGCCAACATCCGCACGCAGCTGGCCCCAGGCGCTGCAATAAACGGAGACGCTCAGACTTCTAGGAGGACGGAGATGAAGGGGGATCCTTTCCCGGCTTCAATGGGGTCATTCGGCGGCTTCAAACACTCGGCTTCCTCTCTGCGCCTCTTCCACAAACACGCTTTGATCTTCCAGCGGTTCGCTCGTCATGTGTCACCCCGCCGTCATACCCAACGAAGGAAAGGCCCTCGAAATGCCAACTCCAGGCTGATTCCTCCTTCACTACACACAGCCCATGTTCTGGATATTGAAGGTCCGCCGACCTAGGATTACCACTGACCACTGGGGGGGATTCCGCTAGAAAACATTTTGATTTTCTAGTCATTAGTGAGGTCAAATCAATGTTTTTTTTCCCACCACAGTGATCAGTGAAGAACATTCACAGGAGCAGGACCCTTATATCAGAGTTCCCTGTTCATCAGCATCCCCATCAGAGTCCCCCCTTTAATCAGGATTCCCATCAGAGTCCCCATTCATCAGGATCCCCATCAGAGTCCCCCCTTATATCAGGATCCCCATTAGAGTCTCCATCAGATTCCCCATCACAGTCTCCCTTAAATCAGGATCCCCATCAGATTCCTCCTTACATCAGGATCTTCATTAGATTCCCCCCTTACATCAGAGCCCCCTCTTATATCAGCATCCCCATCAGAGTCCCCCCCACCACATCATGATCACCATCAGAGTCTCCCCTTGTATCAAAGCCCCCCTTACATCAGGATCCCAATCAGAGTCACCCCTTACTTTAGAGTCCCCCTTGCATCAGGATCCCCATTAGAGTGCTCCTTACATCAGCATTCCCCCTTATATCATATCCCTCTCCCCTTCTAACATCAGGATCCCAATCAGAGTCACCCCTTACATCAGAGTCCCCCTTGCATCAGGATCCCCATCAGAGTCCCCCTTACATTAGGATCCCCATTAGAGTGCTCCTTACATCAGCATTCCCCCTTATATCACATCCCCCTCCCCTTCTAACATCAGGATCCCAATCAGAGTCACCCCTTACATCAGAGTCCCCCTTGCATCAGGGTCCCCATCAGAGTCCCCCTTACATTAGGATCCCTATTAGAGTGACCCTTACATCAGAGTTCCCCCTTTATATCACATCCCCCTCCCCTTCTAACATTAGGATCCCAATCAGAGTCCCCCCTTGCATCAGAGTTCTCCTCTTATAGCAGCCCCCCCCCCTCTATATCAGGATGCTCAGAGTTCCCCTCTTACATCTGAATCCCCATCAGAGTCTCCATTACAACAGGATCCCCATCAGAGTCCCCCCTTACATCAGAGTCCCCTTTACATCAGGAATCTCATCAGAGTCCCCCCTTGCATCAGAGTCCCCCTTAAATCAGAATTCCTCATTATATCAGAGCCCTCATTACATCAGCATCCCTATTAGAGTCACTCTTACATCAGGATCCCCATCAGAGTCCTCCTTATGTCAGCGTTCCCCCTTATAACTGAGCCCCCACCCCTTAAATCAGGATTTCAATCAGAGTCCCCCCTTACATCAGGATCTCCATCAGTTTCCCCCTTACATCAGGGTCTGTCCCCTGGATTAGGGAAATCAAACACTCCTGAAAATGAAAATTTTCTACCAACATTCTATTACTGTATGGCCAGCTTAAGAAGACCAACCTCAGACGGACATTGATAACTTCCCTCTATACATCTATTTCTGTCTACCCATGCTTCCTCTTCTCCGGTATAATCTGACGGTTGGTATTTATATCCGGACTCTCCTCTCAGTCTTCGGTGGAAGGGTGTTCCACCTCAGTGTTCTATCTCAGCGTTTCTCAACTCCAGTCCTCAAGGCGCCCCAACGGGTCTTATTTTCAGACCGTCCATTGTCTTGCACAGGTGATTTGATGCGTTTCACTGCCTTAGTAATTACCACACCCGTTTCACCTGAGCTAAATCCTGAAAACATGACCTGTTGGGGCGTCTTGAGGACTGGAGTTGAGAAACAAAAGCCCAATAAACATTTCACACCCTGTTAGGTTCTGTCCACATCGTTGATAAATTCCCCTTCCATTCTGTTCTATTGACTTGTGAAGTGTTTTTTTATTGAAAAATCACATTACAGTACGTGATTTACAGTGACACTAAACGATCTCATTATTATCCAAAAAAATAAACCATACAAATCCACTGCTTAATAGTTCTTTTATTTTGCATACAGTGCCTTGCAACAAGTATTCACCCCCCTTGGCATTTTTCGTGTTTTATTGCCTCACAATAGAGCTGGGCGATTGTTTCCCAAAAAAAAAAAATCTGTGATTTAAAAAAAAAAACTCGATTTAAATCGAGTTTTTTTTTTTTTTTTTTGATGGACAGCGCGCCAGTCCTGAGGAGCTGCGGGCAGGAGTTTTTAGGCGAGGCCGCGGCTTCGGCCTAGTCCGTGGCGTCCGGCCTTGTGGACTAGGCCGAAGCCGCGGCCTCGCCTAAAAACTCCTGCCCGCAGCTCCTCAGGACCGGCACAGTGTCATTTGAATTGATTTGACCTCTCAACTCAAGTTTCGAATCGATTCTTTCCCCAGCCCTACCTCACAACCTGGAATTAACATGGATTGTTTGAGGATTTGCAACATTTAATTTACAGAACATGCCCTCAACTTTGATGTGTTTTTTTTTTTTTACATTGTGAAGCAAACAACAAATAGGACAAAATAACAGAAAAGGTCAATGTGCATAACTATTCACCCCCCTAAAGTCAATACTTTGTAGAGCCACCTTTTGCGACTATCACAGCTCCAAGTCTCTTTGGATAAGTCTCTATGAACTTGCCACATCTTATCACTGGGATTTTTGCCCATTCCTCCTTGCAAAACTGCTCCAGCTCCTTCCAATTGGATGGTTTGCGCTTGTGAACAGGCCTCTCTTTTCCCCTCCTCACTTCCATTTGTTTGGAAGAAGCAGTGCACATGAACGCAACTAATGTGCACTTCTCATTCCAAACAAGTTGAAGGCAGCCCATAGTTGCCAACAGTCCCGATTTTCCCGGGACAATGCCGATTTTGGGACCCTCGTCCCAATTGGAGACTGTCCCGAATCGGGATTTTCCATAAGGAAAATCGGGAATGTTGGTTTGTTTTTGGAGCAGCGGGCTCCAGCAAAATGGCAGCCGCCGCCGCTTCCCCTAGTGTTGAGTGGAAAGAGGAAGGGGGCTCGATCCGTGCAGGCAATGAAGCGGCTTCTTTAGCTGCACGGCCCCTCCCCTCTCCACTGACGCAAGCAGAAGACACGGCGCTGTCGCCGTGTCTTGCTGAAAGTTCCCCAGCCCCGAACTGCGCAAGCGCTGCGCCTGCGCAGTACAGGGGGTCCTCCATTGCCGAGGGGAACTTTCTCGGCAGATCACCGGCCGCTCCTGCACTGAGCGGGGGCCGGGCTGCATTGAGGGGGGGCTGCACTGAGGGGGGGGCTGCACTAATAGAGGGGGGCTGCACTGAGGGGGGGCTGCACTGAGGGGGGGCTGCACTGATGGAGGGGGTCTGCACTGATGGAGGGGGTCTGCACAGACTCTGGCGGGGGCACCTGATGCAAAGACAGACTCTGCCGGGGGCACCTGATGCAAGGGCAGTCTCTGCCGGGGGCACCTGATGCAAGGGCAGTCTCTGCCGGGGGCACCTGATGCAAGGGCAGACTCTGCCGGGGGCACCTGATGCAAGGGCAGACTCTGCCGGGGGCACCTGATGCAAGGGCAGACTCTGCCGGGGGCACCTGATGCAAGGGCAGACTCTGCCGGGGGCACCTGATGCAAGGGCAGACTCTGCCGGGGGCACCTGATGCAAGGACAGACTCTGCTGGTGGCAGGCGACGTGGCTAGTGACACGCTCAGGGATCCCACTGATTCGGCATTATGGCGAGTTGAATGATTTAATTTTATATTACAATGTAATAATAGAAATAATGCGCTTCAATCATCCTGACACCATAACAACCATGGTGCCGGGATGATTGAAGCGTTAACACCAGGCTTTTGGAGTATCTTTATCTGCTGATTGTTAAACTTTCTAGAATACACATATTTCTATTGTTGTGTAGGATCTGGGGCTGCTGTCCCGTCATTTCCTTTTCCCCCTTTCCCTCTCCCCCTTTCCCTCTCCCCCTTTCCCTCTCCCCCCTCATTCATCTCAGACTCTAACCACACCCTCTTGAGCCACGCCCACTTTCAGGTAAGCCATGCCCACTTCCACATAAGCCACGCCCACTTCCATGTAAACCACACCCACTTTCACGTAAGCCACTCCCATTTTTCGCCGCGGCGCACTTATGCATTTTTTATAAACCACTCCTACAAATGAATGCCCCGCCCCCTAATTATTGTACGGCCCCGCCTACAGCCAAAAAAGTGTCCCACATATTTTTTTTTCAATGTTGGCAACTATGGCAGCCCATGGGCGCAACGCGTAGGTGAAAAATGCACAAAAAAACCAGAACGGAAACACGCAATCCTGCTACGCTCAGGTGTGAATGGGGCCTTAATGTTCTGAACCTGTGTGTGTGTAGGAGAAGGGGTTTATCCTGGATCGGCGCTCGGCGTCCAAAGGCTCCACGCTTACCGTGGCAAAAGCTTCGCCCTACACCGCCTGACAAGTCCAGCCGTCTTCCGGGAATACTGGGAGTTTTCCGATGAGAACCGAGCACGGTGTGCTCATCCCAACATCTGGAGTCCCTTATTATAGGTACAGTGCTGCCATTGTTAATCATAAAAGCGGCCTCCACCTGTGAAAATTAGAGGCCGGCAGAGGCTGCATACCTTCTACACAAAAGACACTTTAAGAGTTTCCGGACGATCCCCCCCCCGGGGGGGGGGGGGGGGGGGTTCTCACTGAAGTGGCTCTCCAGGATTTCACAGACAAGTGTTACTCCTTCCTCGGGGGTCTATGTCTTCCTCCTTGGAAAGTGTCACTCCAGGCTATTAGGAACGACACCTTTGAAATGCTAATGATCACTGTCACTAGGAGACTCCACTACCTCCACAGAAATAAGGCGACTAGCAGAGTGGATATAAATCAATGATTTTTTTTTTTAATAAATCTAAAAAAAAAAAAAAAAAATCTGATTTAAATTAAATCAGATTTTTTTTTGCTTTTTAGTAAATTTGTTTTAATAAAATGCTTCTGGAGTAAAAATCTATCTAAAAAGATAGTTTTCTATTTAACCACTTCAGCCTCGGAAGATTTTACCCCCTCCCTGACCAGAGCACTTTTTGCGATTCGGCGCTGCGTCGCTTTAACTGACAATTGCGTGGGCGTGCGGCGTTGTACCCAAACAAAATTGACGTCACAAACAGAGCTTTCTTTTGGTGGTATTTGATCACCTCTGCGGTTTTTATTTTTTGCACTATAAACAAAAAAAAAAAAAAAAAAAAGGAGTGCCAATTTTGAAAAAAAAAGAAAAAGAAAAAAGGAAACAAAAAAAACGAATTATTTTTTACTTTTTGCTATAATAAATACCCCACAAAAATATATAAAAAAACAATTTTTTTCCCTCAGTTTAGGCCGATATGTATTCTACATATTTTTGGTAAAAAAAAAAATATAAAAATCACAATAAGCGTATACTGATTTGCGCAAAAGTTATAGCGTCTACAAAATATGGGATAGATTTATGGAATTTGTATTTTATTTTATTTTTTAGTATTAGTATTGGCGGTGATCTGCAATTTTTTATCGTGACTGCGACATTGCGGCGGACACATCGGACACTTTTAACACTATTTTGGGACCATTGTCATTTATACAGCGATCAGTGCTATAAAAATGCATTGATTACTGTGTAAATGACACTGGCAGGGAAGGGGTTAACCACTAGGGGCTGATGAAGGGGCTAAGTGTGTCCTAGGGAGTGATTCTAACGGAGGGGGGCTACCTAGGACATGACAGTGATCACTGCCCCCGATCACAGGGAGCAGTAGATCTCTGTCATGACACAAGACAGAACGGGGAAATGCCTTGTTTGCATAGACATCTCCCTGTTCTACCTTTCCACGGCCGCTGGAGAACATAGAGTTCCCGGGACCAGCTCCCGTGACGTGCGGCGGGCTCGCACCCGAAAGGCGGCAAATTTAAAGGGACGTACCTGTACGCCCATTTGGCTGCCTGTGCCATTGTGCCGACTTACATCTGTGTGTGGCAGTCGGCAAGCGGTTAAGATACATCAATAATTAAGTTTATTCAGCATGAAATGGAGCTTAGTTATGTAGCATGAGGCTGTATATTCTGCAAGATTTTAATTTTTGGTAAACTCATTCAATGAATCCAAGCTCTGCAAGCTGAGATAGCATGCACTGCATTGATGCATTCACACAATATCATAGTAACCATGAGATAAAACAAAGTTCAGGAATACGCCTTTATCCCATTGTTTTGCAAATCTGTGTACACTACAAACTGTATGATTGAATCAGTTCTGATATATGTTTTACTAACCTGAGGTTATTATTCTAAATAGGAAACCTTGATTTTGTTTGCAAATATTAAATATTCTAACTACCAGCAAGAAGGAGTCTTTACATTTAAAGAGCACCTGTCATTTCAGATCCATCATGGCAGCGCCTGTTAGCGGACATCCACTCACCTGCTGCCGCCACGTCCCTCACCTTGTTGTGTCCCTGGCGCATCACCAGCCGTCCCATTAAAGTGAATGGGACTGTCGATGAGTCAACAGCGGGTCAGAGGAGGAGCCACTGCGGGACAGAGATGACAGTTGCTCTTTAAAAATTAAGATTTAAATCAAATCCACCCTGGCGACCAGTATGCAGGATCTTGCCGGCAGAAGATGGCGTAAAAAGTGTGTTGCAACATTTACTTGCGCACAGCATTACGACTTAGGATGTAAGCAGAACCAGGACAAGGGATAGCTGCCCTGGGGGCAATGGTTTATTGTAGGAATGGGGTCCCCCCTGACCCTAAACTTAAGAGAGGGGGGCGGAGTTTGGCATCTTTGCCTTGGCGCTGGATGACCTTGTCCTGGCACTGGATGAAAGCACCCCCAGCTTCCTCTATAACTTATACGTGGACTGATCCTTTAACTGGTTCAGATCCGCGCTATAGCCGCATGACGGATACAACGCGGATCTGCTTTGCTGGGAGTACGTCTATTGTTGTCCTCCCCTTCGCAGGCTCGCCATGCCCCCCCTGAGGGGGGGGGGGGGGGGGGGAGGGGAGTCAATGAGACTCGGGTGATCACAGATCCGAGTAAGGGGCCAATCCCGGCCTCTTACCACATGATCAGCTGTCAGCCAATGACAGCTGATTATGTGATGTAAACAGAAGATCAATAATCTTTTTTTTTCTTCTCACGCTGACAGCGTGAGAAGAAAAAAAGCCGATCACCGGCTTCTGTTTGCAGGGTCATCGGTCCCGAAGAGGAAGAGCCTCATGTGCCAACCAGTACCGCCTGCCAGTGCCACCAATCAGTGCCCACAGTACATCAGTGCCACCTATCAGTGCCCACAAGTGCCACCTATCAATGGCCACCAGTGCCTCATCAGTGCCACCTAGCAGTGCTGCCTATCAGTGTTACCTACCAGTGCACATCAATGCCACCCATCAGTGCCCATCACTGCCACATATATTAGTGCCCTTCAGTGCCACCTATCAATGCCCATTAGTGCCACATATCAGTGCCCATCAGTGTCGCCTTGTCAGTGCCCATCAATGCAGCCTATTGGTGCCCATCAGTGCAGCCTATCAGTGCTTAAAAAAAAAAAAATCGTTAATTTTTTTAACAAAAAATAAAAAACCACAGAGGTGATCAAATACCACCAAAAGAAAGCTCCATTTGTGGGAAAAAAAATGATAAAAATTTAATTTGGGTGCAGTGTTGTATGACCGCGCAATTGTCATTCAAAGAGTGACAGCGCTAAAAGCTGAAAATTGGTCTGGGCAGGAGGAGGGTTTAGGTGCCCCGTAAGCAAGTGGTTAAATGGGCGGAGTAAATGAGTTGAGCCACAGTGTTGGTATGCCCATAAATTGAAGTGAAATGGGGAGCCCTATGTGCGACACGCAGAATCCTGAGGAAATCGTCCACCAAAGTCGCTATGCGACGCGTGAATGGGGCCCGAAATGCACCGCAACACCGCGCACGTGTTCCAGCATTTCTCAATAGTGCGTTGCGGCAACAAATTTAGGCGCATCCACTTCTTGGGACGTGTTTGGGACTTCCACTTCTTGGGACGTGTTTGGGACTTCCACTTCTTGGGACGTGTTTGGGACTTCCACTTCTTGGGACGCGTTTGGTGCGTTGGCAGCCTGTTGATTTCTATGAGCTGCTTTAAAAAGGAGAAGTATGGGGGTTTATAAAAAAATAAACAAACACCCATACTCAACTCCATGCTGCAGCGTGATGTCAGTGAGCCCCCCCGTTCACACCACTGCGATTTGCCATGCGATTTGACAGTTCCAAATCGCATGACAAGTCGCCCCCCCATTGTCAGCAATGGAACTGTTCAAATAGCCCATGTCGCAGAAAAAGGTTCCTGCACTACTTTTTGCTGTTTCATTGCAACCTGCATAGACTTCTGTTGTATAAAGTCGCAAGCCGCAATTAAACCGGCAGCGCAAATCGCACTGTCAGGTTTTTACTGCTATCAGGCGTTTCGTCAGATTAGGTGACCCATCAGAATTCGTAACGGAAGTGTTCCATCGCCGCCATCTTGCTACACCCCGCACTCGTCCACAGGAGGGATACAGTGAGAAGGCGGCAAGCGGACATCTGGATTTTGCAAAAGCGTTTGACACAGTTCCCCATAAACGTTTACTGTACAAAATAAGGTGCGTTGGCATGGACCATAGGGTGAGTACATGGATTGAAAACTGGCTACAAGGGCGTGTTCAGAGGGTGGTGATAAATGGGGAGTACTCAGAATGGTCAGGGGTGGGTAGTGGGGTCCCCCAGGGTTCTGTCTCTCTACAGTTCAATCTCTGTATTTGCGGACATCAATGGGACAGCGCGGCTATACCACCGGCAAAGCGTCTCTGCAGAGGCGCTTTGCGGCGGTTTTTAACCCTTTCCCGGCCGCTAGGGGGGGGGTAGAACCCCCCCTAGCGGCCGAATACCGGTGGTAAAGCGCCGCTTACAATAGCGGCGCTTTGCCGCCGACGCCGCCCCCGCCCCAGTGTGAAAGGGCCCTAAATAGGGACATGTATGTTCCTGTGAGTTTTTGGTGCATTAAGGTGCGTTCCGGTGCGTTTATGTGTTTTACAGCTTTCCAGTACAGTCCAGTGCAGAAAAAAAAATGCAGCATGTTCTACTTTTTTTTTCTGGAACTGGAATGCACTGGTGTGAACTATGGCATTGAAAACCATATAACCTACTTTCCATGTGTTTTTGGTGCAGAACAAAAAAAAAAAAAAAAAAAAAAACGCACTGGACTACAGGTGGTGTGAACTGGCCCTGAGGCCGGGTTCACACCGAAACCTGCTGCAGATCGCACAGGAGCGCTGTGCGTCCCTGTTCCCCGTTTCAGGGACAAATCGGGGCTGAATCTTTGTCTGAATTCGGCCCCGAAACGGAGCCAAAGATGCACAGCGCAGTGCGCTCCGCAGCCGCAACAGAGATATGAGAGAAGGTCACATTCTCCTGCTATGCGAATTGGATGCGAGGAAAGCCTCATACAATTTGCATAGGTCTGAACCCGGCCTTAGTGTTTTTATAAACGGCTAACATGGAGCGATTCGCTATACAAAGTCTTCCCCGACCGACACGAACAGTCCCTCAGACAATCGCAGACCGTCATCGCAATGGAATTTCTCTAAACCGCACATACAGAAAATTGCATTCAGTTCCCGGATTGGGTCATCTGTGCGTGACGCTTCAACCTTCAACCTAAATAGAAGCAGATGTCGGCTCATACGGTCCGGGCCCCTGACCGGGGCTGCCTACGTGGTTTAAGCCAAAAAGAAAAACTCTGTGACTAACGGCCTTCAGAGATATTTGCAGGAAGCATAACTGCGCCGATTTTGGAGTGCAACTTTGATGCAACTTTGGACGGGTGCAACTTGGAATACGACTTTGGCTTTGACCTGGGATAACGCACAACTAGTGCATTGTATAACATCCAGGTGTGACTTTCGTGCAACTCTTGAGGGTGAACATTGAGCCCTATATAGGAAAAAAAAAACGCGCTAGATCAGAATAGCAATAATGATTAAAAAATTAAAATTAAAAAGTCCAAACAGCAGCAGCTTATTTGCAGGAGAACACAAACATAGAATGGAAAAGATAATAAGCCCTAGTTAAAGTCCTTGTAGGTCTTATTTTCGGGGAAAAAGGGTAGGGTTTATTTGGGGGGGTAGGGCTTATATTGCAGCCATCACTGACAATCACGCTAGGTCTTATTTTGGGGGAAACAGGATAGAGATAGAGATAGAGATAGAGATAGAGAGAGAGAGAGAGAGAGAGAGAGAGAGAGAGAGAGAGAGAGAAGGAGAGAGAGAGAGAGAGAAGGAGAGAGAGAGAGAGAGAA
>JBBDGP010000387.1:0-217500 GCA_037952835.1 Lithobates septentrionalis
CTTTTGGTGGATGAATAATTGGGGGGGGATAGATGAGAAGCTGTCAGTGGTCTTTTGGTGGATGAATAATTGGGGGGGGGGATAGATGAGAAGCTGTCAGTGGTCTTTTGGTGGATGAATAATTGGGGGGGGGAGATAGATGAGAAGCTGTCAGTGGTCTTTTGGTGGATGAATAATTGGGGGGGGGGGATAGATGAGAAGCTGTCAGTGGTCTTTTGGTGGATGAATAATTTGGGAGGGATAGATGAGAAGCTTCAGTGGTCTTCTGCTGGGATGGATAATTGGGGGGGGTAGATGAGAAGCTGTCAGTGGTCTTCTGGTGGGATGAATAATTTAGGGGGGGGGGGGGTAGATGAGAAACTTCAATGGTCTTCTGCTGGGATGGATAATTGGGGGGGGGGGGGTAGATGAGAAGCAGTCAGTGGTCTTTTTGGTGGGATGGATAATTGGGGGGGGGGGATAGATGAGAAGCTTCAGTGGTCTTTTGGTGGGAGGTAGTGATCCGTCCTCACCAGTCCACATAACACATCAGGGTAACAGTCCTGGATACACTTGAAGCTGACCCACAGGACACATTTTCCTATGGATGTCTGTGGGTGACCAGAATCTGCCTATAAGAGGGGGCAGTAAAATTGTGGCTTAGCCACCTATTTTAAACACCCTCTCTAACCACATCTGTGAATAAGCCCTTATGGGGGTGGGGGTTGTACCTGGGGGGGGGGGCTTTATCAAGTGGGGAGAAGAGTTCTACCCTGTGGGGAATGCTGCATTCTGTGGGGGGATTGGTTGTACCCTGGGGGGGGGGGGAATATATAAAGTGGGGGGAGGGGTCATAAGTTGGAGGTTGTATGAAGTGAGGGAGGGATCATAAGTTACACCTGGGGGGGGGGGGATAGATGAGAAGCTGTCAGTGGTCTTTTGGTGGATGAATAATTTGGGAGGGATAGATGAGAAGCTGTCAGTGGTCTTCTGCTGGGATGAATAATTTAGGGGGGGGGGGGGTAGATGAGAAGCTGTCAGTGGTCTTCTGGTGGGATGAATAATTTAGGGGGGGGTAGATGAGAAGCTGTCAGTGGTCTTCTGCTGGGATGAATAATTGGGGAGGGGGGGGGATAGATGAGAAGCTGTCAGTGGTCTTTTGGTGGGATGGATAATTGGGGGGGGGGGGGGATAGATGAGAAGCTGTCAATGGTCTTCTGGTGGGATGGATAATTGGGGGGGGGGGGGGGATAGATGAGAAGCTTCAGTGGTCTTTTGGTGGGAGGTAGTGATCCGTCCTCACCAGTCCACATAACACATCAGGGTAACAGTCCTGGATACACTTGAAGCTGACCACAGGACACATTTTCCTATGGATGTCTGTGGGTGACCAGAATCTGCCTATAAGAGGGGGCAGTAAAATTGTGGCTTAGCCACCTATTTTAAACACCCTCTCCAACCACATGTGTGAATGAGCCCTTATGGTGGCTGAGGACAGAATAGTCATCTGTGTAATGCGCGATCTCCCAATAATTGTGGCGGTATCCAAAGCAGCGCTTGTAGCCGACACATTGCAGGTCATGTATGAGAAGTGATATCAATTCTTTCTTTTCTGCTGAGAGCGATCTTCCAGAAAACCTCAAAATCGAATGTAACCCCCCCCCCCCCCTTCACCATTCCCCACCCGGGATCATTTCACCACGGCCTGTATATGGGCAGACACTGCCTTCTGGTCAGGTATGGCACACAGGGACATAGACAGCAAGTATAGACAGGTCGTGGGACTTGGAATTGCTCTGAGGCTCAATGTGTCAGGGAGGTTAATAAGATGACAGAGAAGAATGCTCTATACATACCATGTACACTGTAGGAGGTGCCGTCTTTTAGGACCCGTTCACACCAGAAACTGCACGTATTTACAGATGCATTGACATTGACTTGCATTTGACACTTGTTTTTACACACATTTACATGCGTTTGCAGTGCGTTTTTCCTAAGTGTTTGCTTAGATTTCCTTTGAGGTCTCTTTCTGCTTTGAGCTTTTATGTGGGCTGAGTGACTGAGTCGCAGTGTATTTCCATGCGTTTCCATTTGTTTGTGGTATGGAAAAATGCAGCTCGCTGTACATAGGATAACCTGGATTTTGGGCAAAAACACATCCCACTGCATCTGTGTGAATGGACCCTTAGTGTTTTATTTTGATATTTTTTTATTTTACCAATTTTGATGAAAGCATTGTATACTGGAAGGATTAGATTTAAAAGTTGGTCTCTTGCCAAAACCTGTATTTTTAGGCGTGTTCTATCAGATTAGCGAACCCATCAGATTATGTCATGGAAGTGACGTACCATCAGCTGCGCATGCGTTCCACCGCTACCAGGTTTGCTCATCTGACAGAAGACCTGTAGTCAGAAGAAGGCAGCGGACATCTTACTACACCCAGCTACGTCTTGAATTTGAGTAATTTTAGCAATAAAGTGAGTATATATATATATATATATATATATATATATATATATATATATATATTAGTTGTGCTCAAAAGTTTACATACCCTGGCAGAATTTATGATTTCTTGGTCATTTTTCAGAGAATATGAATGATATACAAAACTTTTCTTTCATTCATGGTTAGTGTTTGGCTGAAGCCATTTATTATCAATCAGCTGTGTTTACTATGTTTAAATCATAATCACAACAGAAACTACCCAAATGACCCTGATCAAAAGTTTACATACCCCAGTTCTTAATACCGTGTATTGCCCCCTTTAATATCAATGACAGCTTGAAGTCTTTTGTGGTATTTGTGGATGAGGCTCTTTATCTTCTCAGGTGGTAAAGCTGCCCATTCCTCTTGGCAAAAATCCTTCAGTTCCTGTAAATTCTTGGGCTGTCTTGCATGAACTGCACGTTTGAGATCTCCCCAGAGTGGCTCAATGATATTGAGGTCAGGAGACTGAGATGGCCAGTATTTTTTGATAACATACAGCATTCATCTTGCCATCAATTTTGACCAAATTTCCTGTGCCTTTGTAGCTCTCATATCCCCAAAGCATCAGCGATCCACCTCCGTGTTTCACAGTAGGAATGGTTTACCTTACATCATAGGCCTTGTTGACTCCTCTCCAAATGTAGCATTTATAGCTGTGGCCAAAAAGCTCAATTTCAGTCTCATCACTCCAAATGACTTTGTGCCAGAAGGTTTGAGGCTTGTCTCTGTGCTGTTTGGGGTATTGTAAGCGGGATACTTTGTTGCATTTGAGTAGTAATGTCTTTCTTCTGGTGACTCGACCAGGCAGCCCATCTTTCTTCAAGTGCCTCCTTATTGTGCATCTTGAAACAGCCACACCACATGTTTTCAGAGAGTCCTGTATTTCACCTGTAGTTATTTGTGGGTTTTTCTTTGCATCCCAAACAATTGTCTTGGCAGTTGTGGGTGAAATTTTAGTTGGTCTACCTGACCATGGTTTGGTTTCAACAGAACCCTTTATTTTCCACTTCTTGATTAGAGTTTGAACACTGCTGATTGGCATTCTCAATTCTTTTGCTTTCCCCATGACTCCGAATCCAGAAACGTCAGTGCAGCACTGGATGAAAGATGCAAGGGTCTGTCAGGAGTCCAGAAACTCATTGACCTTTTATACACACACAGTAATTACAAGCAAACAGATCACAGGTGAGGATGGTTACCTTTAATAGCCATTCAAACCCCTTTGTGTCAGCTTGTGTGCATGTTATCAGGCCATAATCACCAGGGTATGTAAACTTTTCATCAGGATCATTTAGGTAGTTTCTTTTGTCATTATGATTTAAAAAGAGTAAAACACGGTTGATTGATAATAAATGGCTTCAGTAAAACACTAACCATGAGTGAAAAATGTTTTTGTGTTATCATTCATGTTCTCTGAAAAATGGCCAAAAAATCATAAATTCTGCCAGGGTATGTAAACTTATGAGCACAACTGTATATTGACATCTGTGATGCTGTTTGGATGTTTAATTTTGAAAGCCTAAAGGTTTAGCGCTGAGCACTGCGGGGTGTACCAACATGGCCTCCGCCACCTTCCTATTGCTGGCGTCCAGCTTCTTTCAAAATGTAACATCCAAACAGCATCACAAATGTCAACACACCATA
Source organism: Lithobates septentrionalis (assembly GCA_037952835.1). Lineage (NCBI taxonomy): Eukaryota > Metazoa > Chordata > Amphibia > Anura > Ranidae > Lithobates > Lithobates septentrionalis. Next base: position 4,114 of record JBBDGP010000387.1, read on the forward strand.
TTTATTTCTATACGCTCACTTTATTGCTAAAATGACTGTGAAATTCAAGACGTAGCTGGGTGTAGTAAGATGTCCCTTGCTGCCTTCATCTGACTACAGGTGTTCTGTCAGATGAGCAAACCTGGGAGCGGTGGAACGCATGCGCAGCTGATGGAACGTTACTTCCTTTGCCTAATTTGACGGCTTCACTATTCTGACAGAACAGGGGGAATATTAGAATTTTTCTGTTTTTTTGATGTCTGTGATATAAGCAAATCGATTTTTTTAGATTTTTTTTTTTTCACCGCGCCGGTCCTGAGGAGCTACGGGCAGGAGTTTTTAGGCGAGGCCGCGGCTTCAGCCTAGTCCGCGGCGTCCGGCCTCGCGGACTAGGCCGAAGCCGCGGCCTCACCTAAAACTCCTGCCTGCAGCTCTCCAGGACCGGCGCTGACACCGCGCCGGTCCTGGGGAGCTGCACGCAGGAGTCTTTAGGTGAGTCCGTGGCTTCGGCCTAGTCTGCGGCGTCCGGCCTCGTGGACTAGGCCAAAGCTGCGGCCTTGCCTAAAAACTCCTGCCCGCAGCTCCTCAGGACCGGCGTGGTGAAAAAAAAAATCAATTTGCTTAAATTTTGAATCAATTTGACCCTTCAACTCAATTTAAGATTTAAATCGATTTTTAAATCAATTTTTTCCCCAGCCCTACTTCCTGTCCAGGTGACAATGTTTTCTCTCAGACAGAAAGTGAGGGGGATTCTCCAGACTGGACTCCTACAGCAACATAAAGCTAATGGGGGTTCTAACCTCCCCTCACATGTATATACACATGGGCGTATACGGCCTTACACCATAAAATACAGTTGTGTTTTGACACCAGATGTATCATATGGCCACCTGTACAAATGAATTACAGAATATGGCTGTAAAGGGGTATATACACCAGTCCTAGCATAACCACAGTGTATGGATGTATGCACTGGGCCCAGACAGGCTGTATCCAGGGCCTACGTTCCTATGTTTACACTTGTACAGGCAGCTGTAGGCTACACTTGTGGCTCCCAGGGGCCAAAATATAGCTGTGTTTTTCATTGTACATCCATATATGCCTATGTGCATGAGCCCTAAAAGTCTTTATATTTCCACTGTGTCCCAGTGAAAGAAAATTTCCTTCATGTGTTCCGGTGACACTGTTATTACAGGAACAGGAAGTAAGGAACAGGAAGTGAGCCTGTTTTTGTTTTGTGGTCTCACTGTGTTGTGTTCTGTCGTTCCTCAGGTGTGTCAGTGACCACAATGAAGACACAACCATCGATGTTCTGCAGAACTGGGTGGAGGCGGTGCGGCCATTCTATCACTCCGTGGAGTGGACGGCGCAGCAGATGCCCAGGTGACATGTCTGCTGCTCTTGCCTGTCCTCTCCGCCTGTCACCTGGAAGGAAGGACTGACGTTTTCCTGTACAATGAATCTCTATGCTGATTGTAGTATTTTGTCCTGGCAGGTGGTATGCTCAGGAGACAACCCCTAAGCACTGGCCTGCAGAGCGCTATGAGCACGTTATGAAGCTGCGTCAGGAGGCCTTAAATTACGCAAGGGAGAGCAAAGCCAACTTCATCCTGGTAAGACTGGGCTGATCCTGGAAAGAGGGTGATGATATAAAAGGCATTTCTAGGGACACCAATGAGTGTGTGCCATACTCCGGCCTGTACATGCAAAGCAAATTAACCATTTGCCGACTGCCCTATTGTAGTTTTACTGCTACAGGGCACCAGCTGTGCAATGGATCATGTATATATACATGATCCCGCACTTCCGCCTGCAGGGGGTGTGTGCATGCCGCCGGCGGGCTGCTTCTGCTCTGATTATCCACAGCAGAAGCCGATCTGTGGGTGCCGGGCACTCGATGCCCGCTGGCACTCGCTGATCATCAGGCAGAGGCTCAGAACGGAGCTCTGTTTATGTACACAAGGCAGAGTTCCATTCTTACAGGGGGGGAAGGGATGGATTCAGTGTTCCTGCAAAGCACTCAGATCCATCTCTTCCCCTAGAAGCAGCACACATAGAAAACACAAGTACTGGCTAGGCACACAGTTAACCCTTTGATCGCCCCTGATGTTTAACCCATTCCCAGTGTCAGTTCAGTGACAGTGCATATTTTTAGCACTGATTACTGTATTAGTGTCAAAAGTGTCAGTTAGGTGTCCAATCGTCCACCGCAATATCACAGTCCCGCTATAAGTCGTTAATCGCTGCCATTACTAGTATAAAAATAAATAAATAAAAATTTCAGTATATAGCCCATAGTTTATAAACGTTATAACGTTTGCGCAAACCAATCAATATACGCTTATTGGGTTTTTGCTTACCAAAAACGTAGAAGAATACAGATTGGCCTAAATTTATGAAGAAGTTTGATCTTTTATATTTTTTATTGAATATGTTTTATAGCAGAAAGTAAAAAATAAAGTTTTTTTTTTGTTGTTTATAGCGCAAAAAATAAAAAAAGGCAGAGGTGATCAAATACCACCAAAAGAGAGCTCTATTTGTGGAAAACAAAATGAAATTAATTTTATTTGTTTACAGCATTGCATGACTGTGCAATTGTCAGTAAAAGTGCCATATCGCAAAAAGTGGCCTGGTCATGAGGGTGGGGGGGGGGTAAATCTTCCGGAGGTCAAGTGGTTAAAAGGGAACGTTAACCTTTTAAGTTTGATATATACATATGGCAGAGGTAAGCTTAAAGAATGTCTGGATACATACATATTGATGTTTGTTTTACAGTTTACTGATGCAGATAACGTGCTGACCAATGACCAAACAATCCAGCTTCTTATGGCAGAGAATAAAACCCTGGTCGCCCCCATGTTGGACTCCCAGACAGGGTTCTCTAACTTTTGGTGCGAAATAACACCCCAGGTATGACAGGTACCAACAGTAACACCTGATGGTGAGGCATATAGAAAGTAGTAAAACAATAACTGCTGAATTCCTATAAAGGGGGTTTCCAGTTACGGCTGCATGCACGTTGGGCGTTTAGCCCTGGTAGACGGGGCTCTGACATTTGATTTGGGTAAAGGTACAGGCGCTCCGACCAGCCCCGCTAAACCAAAGCCTGGCGGACTCCGAGAGGCTGACAGCTGCTTCGGCTAGACAGTGTACAGAGCCATACGTGTGTTTAGTGCAGTATCAATTCAGGGACCAATGCCAGGAACTCAAACTGCTTGCAGTTTGCCAGCAGCAGGGCTGGATGATGCGCCTGTATTTTCCACCTGCACCTAAATGCTGGAGCCTCATGCATCAGGGCTAAACACTCATGCCCCGTACACACGGTCGGATTTTCCGACGGAAAATGTGTGATAGGACCTTGTTGTCGGAAATTCCGACTGTGTGTAGGCTCCATCACACATTTTCCATCGGATTTTCCGACACACAAAGTTTGAGAGTTTGCTATAGAATTTTCCGACAACAAAATCCGTTGTCGGAAATTCCGATCGTGTGTACACAAATCCGACGCACAAAGTGTCACGCATGCTCAGAATAAATAAAGAGATGAAAGCTATTGGCTACTGCCCCGTTTATAGTCCCGACGTACGTGTTTTACGTCACCGCGTTCAGAACGATCAGATTTTCCGACAACTTTGTGTGACCGTGTGTATGCAAGACAAGTTTGAGCCAACATCCGTCGGAAAAAATCCTAGGATTTTGTTGTCGGAATGTCCGAACAAAGTCTGACCGTGTGTACGGGGCATCAGTGTGCATGAGACCCAAAGTTATGTATACCCTTAACAATGAATTTCTCCTATTTGCGCCCCTTTTGGTCTGTTGACCTCATATATGCATCGCTGGGGGGCTGTTGTTCTTGTGCTGAGAGTGCATTTGCTGCGCACACCCAGCACAAACACCAAGCTGTCTCCAATAGTTCTCGGTCCTGGCTACAGATCGGTAAGTGACGGGACCAGCTTGCAATCACGTAACCACTGTGACAGTGGTCCCATGATCGCTGCTCCTTCCTCCCCCCCCCCCCCCCCCGGGTGTTCAAACTATTTAAAGGTGGCGCTGGAGGTGGGCATGAAGGGGTTAAATATATTGTTGAAAGTATTTTGTTATCTGTTTTAATAAATGCTAACAAATGCCCACTGATCTGGCAGAAATGTAGTAAGCTGCTAACTTAGGCAGCCCATACATTAGTTGTTTTCTTTGTTCAACCGGTGGGCTGAACGAAATAAAAAATGACTCGATTCCCCCATCCACACACACTGTGTGGATGAGGGAATCCTCCTGCTGAGTTATTCTGAAAGCGGGGAGACTTCCCCACCATCAGAATACACTGATCAGTGCTGCTGGCTGTAGCCGGCAGCACTGATCAATCGGGAAAAATCCGACAGGGTGGTTGTACAGAAGTCGATTGGTAGAGTGACCTTCTGTGCAACCAGCCTGCCACTACATGGATCGATGTTCGGCCAGCTTTTCTATGCTCTCTGAGTGTCCTACACTGTTATCAGTTATCATTCACAGCTTGTTCTGTGAACTAAAGAACACCTCCTTCCCATGAAGAAGAGGGGGAGTTGTTCTGTAGTTTTGTCCTAGGGCAGTGATGGCAAACCTTGGCACCCCAGATGTTTTGGCACTACATTTCCCATGATGCTCAACTACATTTCCCAGCTGTTGACGGGGGTTAAACCTTTTTCCCATGATGCTCCACTAAACTGCAGAGTGCATGAGCATCATGGGAAATGTAGTTCCAAAACATCTGGGGTGCCAAGGTTCACCATCACTACAGTGACGGTGACAACACTGCTCCTTTATTAGATGTTGTACAGTGAGTGTTGTCACGTAATAAAAAAAAAAAAATAGTAATATTTCTCAGTTCCTGACTGTCCTGTTGACCCCATTACCTTGGTACCTTTTAATTTACTACCTTTGACTAAGCATGCCAATCATAAGTTCTGGGCCAGTGACTCAGGAAGTATTGAAACTAGCGACAGCCAGGCAATGTGAAATTTCACAAACCAGAAATGTCTATATTTCTCACTAAAGGATTCCTTTAAGGGATCCCCATGCTCTTCTTGGTTTTGCCAGCACATTTAGTTGTAGTTACACATTATGCATACTGCACCATCTGCTGGTAATATCTGGCATTGTAGCATGACCATCAAAAATAGAAGTTCTTTATGAGCAACATCGCGTCTAATGGGTTAGGCATTGGTCTCATTCATTAAGGATTTGAACTGTGGAAAGTGGGGTCCAAATGGAATATTATTTTCCAATTCAAATTGTTAATTTAGTCCATTATCTTTTTCTATTTAGTTTTAAAAAATGTAGAACCTTTTTGTCAAGTTTTTATTCCTTGCTGCATGGGTCCCTATTGGAGATTTCTTCTCATTTGCTGTGCTGGTGACGGCGTTGTCCCTGGGCCAGGAAGTGAGAGCAATCTTCCCAACAGAGCTCCAGGCAGCAGTAATAACCTGGCACAAGTTGTACCGCCTTCCTCTTTTTCTGTAAGCTGATGTATGAATTCTGCATTTTGTTTTAAGGGATTTTATCGTCGGACACCAGATTACTTCCCAACCAAAAACCGGCAAAGAACTGGCTGTTTCCCAGTGCCCATGGTCCATTCTACTTTCCTCCTGGACCTTCGGAAAGAAGAGACCAACAAACTTGCCTTCTATCCTCCCCATCCTAATTACACCTGGTCCTATGATGACATCATAGTGTTCGCCTTTTCCAACCTGGCTTCAAGTACGTACTTTTGTGTGTGAAGTCATGTGCTGACTATTTTTGTTCCATCTCACTCTTGTTCTCTAGAAAATTTGAGAATTCGATTATCTAGAAATATAGCGTCTGCCTTTTCTGCAATTGCCAACTGCCTGGCTGTCTGAAGCTTCAATATTTTTGAGTCACTGACATAGGACAAGCAAGCAGATTAGAAAGTCAGAGTCTTCCTTGCATTTGTATGTTTCCTCTGTTACATGCTTGGAGCAGGCAATGATTGTTCGCTGCTCCATTAAATGATCTTCTTTACTTGTTTTCCTAAAACAATAAAAACTGTTGAAACAGAAAGTCAGAGTCTTGATCTCCATATTGTTCTGGTCAGTGATCCAAAAAGTATCAAAGCCATTGGAACAGCATGATAATTCAGCAGCTGAAAATACAAGTTGCTTGTCTGTTCCTGTTTTCAAAACCTTGTGAGAGTTTGACCCTCAAACAAGCATGAAGTTTGGAACTGCATGCTTTTTCCTCTGACTCAATGTTGAAGCCATTGGACCAGCATGACTGCCAGATACCCATGAATGAGTAAAGCACTGATGTCCTAGATGTTTCTTTCTGTACAGTTTCTCTTTAAAAGACCTTAACCATTGTGTTTCTTTTAGGAGTACAGGGCTACATATGTAACCACCACCGCTATGGTTATGTCAACATCCCAGCTTTACCGCATCAGGAAATTGAAGATGACAAGCTGAATTTCGCCCACCTGATACTGGAATCTATGGGTGAGCCATAACCTGGAAGACTTTGAAGTGTATCTAAACCACGGCAAAAAATATATTTTATATATATATATATATATATATATATATATATATATATATATATATATATATATATATATATATTTTGTTGTCAGAAATTCAAATTTTGTTGTTGGAAATTCCGACAAAAAATGTCCGGAATTTCCGACAACAAGCTCCCATAAAACATTTGTTGTCGGAAATTCCGATCGTGTGTAAGAGGCAAGAGTCTTTGGAGTCAGGCTGCACATGCTCAGTATGGTGTGTATTGCTAAAGAGGTTTTTTTTTTTTTCTTGGGAGGGTGCATGTGATCAGATCAGCAAGGGGCCATCAGCACTGTCATGTAGTCTCATAGGACAGTCAGAAAACTCCTCCTACAAGCTTAAATCAGTGCTTGGCTGGACACTGATAGAAGTCACAAGACTGCTATATACTGTTGATGACAAAAGGTACTTAGCAGTTTATATTTACTAAAATAATTGCATTTCCATGGTTTGTGTACTGTGGGAGACCAGATATAGTGAATGCAGGCTCCTGGGTTTAGTAATACTAAAGTAAAAGTAAAGTACCAGTACTTCCTGTCCTACAGACACAACAAGAAGTAAGAGAAAATCTCTCTTAAGTAATATGACATTCCCTATTAATTGTTAGCAGAACAAGTGTCCCCATTAGATTTCCTCTCTATTCCCGTTCTTCTGACAACAGTTGGATTTCCCATCCTTTTCTGATGAAGGTCACCTGGACCAATAGAGAGGGTAAATTGTCCTAGCAGAGACAAAAACAGCAATTAAAAAAACAACACTTTTTGCTATAGATACACTTTTAAGACGGGGGGGGGGGGGGGGCATGCTGGAACCATATTGTAACTATAACCCCCTCTCTTCTTTCTTGCAGTAGAAGGATATCCATTTATTTCTTCTCAATATGTGTCTCCTCCACCAAAGTATCCTGACAAAATGGGGTTTGATGAGGTAATATAAAGCGCAAAGAATACTCTCTGCTTTTGCTTAAAATAGAACTAAAGTTCTGCTGTTACATACTGTGAGCAGACGGGCTTTTTATTACAATGCCTCCTCTGCAATACTATACACTGTCGTGCCTGCTCACTGCGATCCCTGGACTGTAAACGGAGCTGCACATACTCAGCTCAGCTTACAGCAGGCCGGCCAGATCCTTGTGTGCTGGAAGGACTAGCTTCTGCACATGCACTGGAGTGACGTCATCCCTCGCTGGCCAATGAAGATGGCGAAAAACTGGCACACAGTAAAAGATGCCGACAAGGGACCATTTGGAATGGTAAGTAATTGATACCTTTAGTTCCGCTTTAACCAAATCCATGGTCACCTGACACACTGGGGTTGATCTACTAAAACTGATGCACTCAGAATCTGGAGCAGCTCTGCATGGTAGCCAATCAGCTTCTAACTTCGGCTTGTTCAATTAAGCTTTAAAAAAAATAAATAGAAGCTGATTAGTTTCTGTGCAGAGCTGCACCAGATTTTGCACTCTCCAGTTTTACTAAATCTCCCCCAACAGGTCCTGAGTCTCTATCTTTCCCAGTGCAGAGAGGTTGGGCCTTTCTTCTGATACACACATCACAGCCTGTTTGACCTGGACACTTTCCATTGGCTAATTAAGGAAAGTGGAAGGATGGTGCTGGACCTGTGAGCCAATCATATTTCTATTGCTATTCAGTCTTATTGTAAAGATTTTGATGTCTGTGACCTACTTTCCAGGCAGGTGGCTTCTACAGCCCAGAGGATTTCCACAGAATCCTTGGCATGTGGTGTAATATAGAAAAAATGGGAATTGAAGCTCCACAACACTGCTAAAAGGTCCAGATATTACTCTGTTTTAGTAAGAGGGGACAATCAAGAGTCCAAAACCTTTTGAGGGCCCAATAACTCCTCCTTTATCAGGGCTTGTGATGGAAACAATGTATAGGGTCTAGATGTTAACTGGACCTTTCGTGGTATTTCTTCCAGTGCGATTGTCTGCAGGGGTCTTATCAGCAGCTTGTTTGGCAACAATGGCTACTTTTTATTATCCCAGTAAGGCTCGCTTCACACTGGAACCGGCTGAGGATCGCACAGGAACACTGTGCGTCCCCATTCTCCGGTTCAGGGCCGAATCAGTGCCTGAATTCACCCCTGAAACAGAGCCAAAGACGCACAGGGTTTCTGTGCAGTGCGCTCCACAACTGCCCCGGAGATATGTTAACCAGCTCTAAAGAGAACCGGTCACATTCTCCTGCTATGCGAACTGGGGAAACCTGCATCCAATTCGCATAGGTGTGAACCCAGCCTCAGGGTCAGAGGGACAAAGGGAGCTTCAATTCATGTTTCTTGCTACATTTCATTGGTTGTCCAGTGGCAGGGTCCTCTCGGGGTACAGAAGATGGAAGTGGCATGACGACATTACCACAAGGGGACCATACACTGGCAGACACAGACTTTGGCGCTGGATTTTTAGCACTTTCTGCAGCCAGAAGAGGTGCTAGCTAGGGATATGCCATGGTGGATCCATAAAACAGTGTTTGAAGGGTTTTAAGCAAAATGAGAATGGGTTGGAGGGGGCAAAATATTATCCTAAAGATGGAGCTTTAATTCCTGTATGTATCAGTTAACAATATCACAGTGTGAGAATAACCTATTCTGTTTTGAAATATAGATCCTTGCTTCTGTATGTTGGAATACACATTTATCTGACTAGATACACTAGAGTGATCTTTTTTAGTCCAGCAGCACACTAGCTACTATACTGTATATTATATTGGATGTAAACACGATTCATGAAATTTGAGCTGGGCACATATATCTGTAGTGTTTTCTTTTCTCTCCTCAAAGCACTTAGTCCTGTAGCTGTCTCCTGCTCTGTTCTTCTGTTATCAGCCTGATAATTTTTGACAAGTCCTCCAAGAAGGGAGCCTGAACTGTGTGTCAGGGAGTTTTCTATAAATAGATTAGCAGTCAGCTTGCTGTTTAAGAGCAGAGATCTGCACATTCCTTTCTTCCTTTGCCAATGAGGAGAGGGGGTGTGTGCCTTTCCTCCAATCAGCTGTCTTGGCTGTATGCCCAGGCATCACTGCAGTGTTAAACAGGAGGAGAAAAATCTGTAACACAAAGAGCACTTTCTAAAGGATATATACAGATGAAGACAGCAGATATGCATGTATAAGTTATATAGGGACATTTGTTTCATCTCTGTGTATCATCTGAGGCTGCTCACTTCACTGGGTATATGTGAGGGTTTACATCCACTTTAAGGCTAGGTTCTCATATGTACGGGTTGGGAACACATGCTTAATCGTTAATGTTCCCTTCCAGCACAGAAACGCGCTGTTCTTTAGCAGATGCGTGGGGGTGCCATTAGTTCATAATGGCAGCCCCACGCATTGGCACCTATGCGTTTTTTTTTTTTTTTTGCATGATGTCGCAGTGCTATGCAGTTCTTTTTCTTTGTCTCTTTTTGAGAGTTTTCCCATCACTTTCTGTCTGGACTAACACCCAAGCCTTTTTTCCCTTCAGGTGTTTCTGATTAATCTGCTCCGTCGTCCTGAGCGTCGGGAAAGAATGCTGCGCTCTCTATATGAACAGGAGATATCCTGCCGTGTAATAGACGCTGTTGATGGAAGGTGAGCACTTTAATTTGTTTTTGATCTTGTCCTCCCTGTCCCTGGGGTAGAACCATGCCGGTCTGTAGATAATGAGAAGATGTAAGGTGTGTAGTGTATCTTGCTTCTTGGTAAAGCTTCTCGTACTTAGAAGTATGTGTTTAACTTCATAGTCATTTTGGTACTGCTGCACTGTTTGAAATCAGCATTGAATAAGCGGAAATTCCTCTTGAAGCTCACAAAATTATTAGTTCCACTATGGGCAACAGGAACATTAAGAGCCCTTTCACACTGTGCCGCCTAGGGTGTCAGCAGTAAATCGGCGCTATTTTCAGCGCCGCTTTACTGTTGTTTTAGCGGCACTATTCGGCCGCTAGCGGGGGCGGTTTTAACCCCCCCCCCCCCGGTGGTCGAAAAGGGGTTAAAATCTGCCTGCAAAACGCCGCTGGGGCGGAGTTTTGCTGGCAGTATCACAGCGCTGCCCCATGGATTTTAATGGGGAGCAGTGGTGGAGGAGCGGTGAGTTCACCGCTTCAAAGAAGCTGCTGGCAAGACTTTTTCTGATGCCCTGCCAGCGCACCGCTCCAGTGTGAAAGCCCTCGGCCTTTCACACTGGAGTGAATGGAGCAGCTGTTTTAGGGCGGTTTGCAGGCGCTATTTTTAATGCTATAGCTCCTGCAAAACACTCCAGTGTGAAAGGGGTCTAAAAGCTTAACATCAGGCAGACAGCTGAATTAACAGCTGGAATAAATATGTGTATTTCTATTCTATCTATTCTGTTCTGTTTCGATTCTGTTCTGGATGTTGCCAAGTTCAGCTTTTAAAGGAAAAGTTGAGATTTACATATTATATCATCAGCTGCATGCATCTGTGGATCTACAGACTGATGTAAGGGGCCTCTGCTTATGCATTTTTACATCATATACTAAGGGTTGCCTAGATTTATGACAGGTCTGCTTTAATTTTGGATTGGCGTGCACCTTTAGGACTGCGGGACTGATGAGTAAAGACTAGAGGGCATCCAAGCAGATCCTGGGAAAAGATTTCTACTATATGACTGTAGTAGAGGTTGTACCTTTTTTATTTTTTAGGCTCAAATTTTTATACATCTCCCAGTTTGTGTGTCAGTATTTTGTATTATATATACTGTATTTATTGGCGTATAATACTCACTTTTTCACCATGAAAATCGGATGCAAGTAGCGTGTGCTTGTTAAACGCCAATACTTCAATTTTAGTTGCCTCGGAGGGGACAGGGAGGGGGGCGGGACGAGCGCCATCAGATTACATACAGTGAGAATCTCCCATTTACTTGGCGGCCTCTGTCATAGAAAGTCCCGTCTCCTGGACCGCCATTGGACCACTGTTCTGTCTATCAAAGGAGATTCTCACTGTATGTAATCTGTCGGCCCTCGTCCCACCCCCTTCCTGCCCCCTCTAGGCTGCAGATGGGCATTGATCAGGCTGCACTAATGGCAATGGTGAGGCTGCTGCATTGAAGGAAATGGTGAGGCTGCTGCATTGAAGGCAATAGTGAGGCTGCTGCATTGAAGGCAATAGTGAGGCTGCTGCATTGATGGCAATGGTGAGGCTGCTGCATTGAAGGCAATGGTGAGGCTGCTGCATTGAAGGAAATGGTAGGGCTGCTGCATTGAAGGCAATAGTGAGGCTGCTGCATTGATGGCAATGGTGAGGCTGCTGCATTGATGGCAATGGTGAGGCTGCTGCATTGAAGGCAATGGTGAGGCTGCTGCATTGAAGGCAATGGTGAGGCTGCTGCATTGAAGGCAATGGCGAGGCTGCTGCATTGATGGCAAAAGTGAGGCTGCTGCATTGAAGGCAATGGTGAGGCTGTTGCATTGATGGCAATGGCGAGGCTGCTGCATTGATGACAAAAGTGAGGCTGCTGCATTGATGACAAAAGTGAGGCTTCTGCTTTTGATGGCAATGGTGAGGCTGCTGATGGGCACTGACCCTTATTTTGCTTCAAAGTTCCTTATTTAAAATTATTTTTTTTCCTGAAACTTCTCTCTTAAAATGAATGTGCGTGTTATACGATTGTGCGTGTTATACGATTGTGCGTGTTATACGATTGTGCGTGTTATACGCCGATAAATACGGTAATTGTGTCTTGAAGTACCCAGTCATTGAAAGTGTCTATTACTGTCCCATTGTAGTATTCAATTTCTGTTTCTCAAATTCCTCCAGTGCTTTTAACAGCAGTCACATCAAACGTATGGGAGTAAATCTACTGCCGGGATTTTATGATCCATTTTCTGGTCGGACTCTTACCAAAGGGGAGGTGGGCTGTTTTCTGAGCCATTACAAGATCTGGCAAGAGGTAAGGTTTGCTGTTTTATTCTTTTTAAACAAATCCGTATACGTATATAATAGAGTTCATGTCGTATTGTAGCCAGGGCAGGATTAACCATTAGTATCAGTAGAGGTATAGAGAGAGAGCTTTTCTCTGCATAGTTATTGGCCACACATTTTCTTCTCCATCATCCACAGAAGTGGTCATCTTATAACCTTAAGCCAAATAGGGACCAATAAGACACAAACGTTTTTTCCTTGTAATGCTGGCTTCATTAATGCATATGTGACGCTAGAACACTAGCTTACAACGCACCCCGTGCTACAATGCACAGTTTTTGTTTTTTTAAATTCTAAACTTTAAACCCAGATGGAAAAAAAAAACATTGCATGTACTTTATATTAAATGAAAATAGTTGGAGCATTTGAATTTGTTTATATCAACTTCCTGTAATCTCCTGCCTGGTAGGATTAGACTGATAGGCGGTACTAGAAGGCAATCATTGCTCAGTGCTGTCACATTTAAGCTGTAATATGCCTAGAGAAGGGGAGATCACTGGGAAAACTCACCAGTGACCCGCTGCTTCTTCATTGCCCAGTCAGAGGGCTGGGAATATGTCCTAGACTAAGCTATACTGCGTCCGTGCCTTGCTTTGTCATCTACGGGTGTCTAGATCACAAGCTGGCTGAACAGAATTACAAATCTCCTGGCAGATTAGATGATTCACTAGTATTTAGGGCAGCACAGTGGCTAAGTGGTTAGCACTTCTGCCTAGCAACACTAGGCTAATCGGTTTGAATCCCAACCACAGCACTACCTGCCTGGAGTTTGCATTTTCTCCCTGTGCCTGCGTGGGTTTCCTCCGGGTAATCCGGTTTCCTCCCACACTCCAAAGACATGCTGGTAGGTCAATTGGATCCTCTCTAAATTGGCCCTAGTGTGTGTACTGTATGTATGAATGTGAGTTAGGGACTTTAGATTGTAAGCTCCTTGAGGGTAGGGACTGATGTGAATGTACATTGTATATGTAAAGTGCTGTGTAAATCAACAGTGCTATATAAGCACAGGTGGTCCCCTAGTTACAAACGTCCCACTTACAAATGACTCCTACTTACAAACTAAGGGAGACAACAGGAAGTGAGAGGAAATCTACCCCTAGGAAGGGAAATTCACTCCTACAAGAGTTATTATGGGGAAAAGGTACCTCCACTGATGCTTTATCACCAAGGCTTGTTTCCACAACAACGCAAATTTTTCAAAATTCAATTGTCTTTGGGACAGAAAGTGAGGTGAAATCTTCTGAACAGGGGCACAGACAACAAAACAAACATTACAGGGGTGATAACCCTTCCCTAGGTTACCCAAAAAGCTTAAAAATAGTTTTATTGGCTGGAGCTACACTTAAAAAATGTACCTATTCCGACTTACAAACAGATTCAACTTAAGAACAAACCTACAGACCTTGTCTTGTTTGTAACCTAGGGACCGATTATACCTGTAATAATAATTTAACTGTGTCATGATCTGCTTGTCTGCAGTTAAGATTTAAAGGAGATGTATAGGATTTAAAAAAAAAAGAAAAAAAGAAAAGAAAACATACATACTCACCTCCATTCTGAGGCGGCGATGTGATGCTGCAGCTGTGTCCTGCTGTCTCTAAGCATTAGAACTTAGAGATCACATGATCTCTGATCACTCGATTCTCAGCCTTCTTGAAGAGGAGAGCAGTGACTGTTAGTCAGCGCTCTCCACTCTGCCCCTCCAGCACTCTCCGGAGTGAAGAGGAAGAGATATCACCGCTCCAGGAGCATTAGACAGGCAGGAATTGGAATACCTCTCGGTTCGGAAGCCGTAGGTGCTGGCAATTGCTAATAGCAACAAACAGGAATTGATTCTGGACAGCCGCACTCTTAAAAATCAGCCTTGTTTATTTGGAAATATCAAAACCAAAAACAAACTCACCGGAGTGATGTGCTGGAGAGGGGGGCTGGAAAAGCTGGCTCTGGCCATCAGCCACACATTCAGATCAGGCAGCTGGGTGGGTCCCGACAATATGGTTAGGATCCTTTCAGAGTCTGGAGCTGCTCTGTGACGTCAGCTGACAGCATCCTTTAGTCCACTGTCAGCTGATTCTGGGTCATAAGAGTGCTACAGTAAGTGCAGTCCTGTGACCCACAAGAGAAGTTGGCCATACTTCACTTTTAAACGTCTCTTATGGGAGACACAAAGGCTGCCAATGTGGACCTTTCCTTCTGAAAATGCTAGTTGCCTGGCTGTCACGCAATCTGGCTTCAACACTTTGAGTCACTGGAACAAACATAAAGTCTTATGCCTTTCCTTATCTGCATGCATCAGTTGCCCCTGAAGATATTGAAGCCAGAGACAGCCAGGCAGTACATTTTTCCAGAAAGCAGTCAGTAGTAGCAACCCCTATGTGTTTTATGACCAGCTTGCTTGGAAGTACATGGATACAATAAAAAAAGAGGTTTCGGTCAGCTGCAGTAAAAAAGGTTTGTAAGTTGTGTTCTGTAAAGTATAGTTTATGAAGACATTCCATTCTTGAAATAGACAGATGTGCCGTTGAAAAAAATGCAAAATATGACAGTAGATCTGTTTACTAAGCATGTTAGAAACTGCTCAGCTTGTAGGGCCCCTATGCAGTATTTACATCCTCTGGTGCTCTACATACTCTCACTAGGAGTAGATGCCTACTTCAAGATGTAGATGGTACAGGCGGGGTTTGGAATAAGCAGGGAATACTGTTCAGCCTGGCACAGATCCACCTTCCTCTCCTAGTAGGCACCTAGCTGCAGTGAGAGTGTATGGAGCATGGAGGATGTACACATACCCTGGACTCATACAGCCTGCAAAGCACGAGACTCCAGCAATGGTTTAGGAGCAGGAATGTTGGCACATCGGGTTCCAGAAGAGGTAAGTATGCAAGTAAGGGGTTAGATTTACATTAGAGTGGGTTCATTTTCAGGTTTGGAAATATAGGGATGGTTAGTTTGAGGGGGCAGATTTATAGGGAGGGTTAGTGTGAGGGTCCCAGAAAGGGTTAGTATTAGGGTTACCAGGAGGGTTAGTGTTGGGGTTAGTTTTATAGGGAGGGTTAGTGTGAGGGTCTCACAAAGGGTTAGTATTAGGGTTACCAGGAAGGTTAGTTACATAGTTGCGTAGTAGGTGAGGTTGAAAAAAGACACAAGTCCATCAAGTCCAACCTTTGTGAACCTATTTTAGTGTTGGGGTTAGATTTATAGGGAGGGTTAGTTGTTGGGTTGCGGGTTATAGGGAGGGTAAGTGTAAAGTAAGTAAGTGTAAAGGTCACAGATAGCGATAGAGTTACAGGTAGGTTGATATTTGGAATAGTGTTAGGGTCAGACTTATAGGGAGGGTTAGGAAAGGGATGGTCGGCACTCAGGAGGACATGCAAAAAATGGTATTCCTTTATTGAAAAGACATGTACAACGCTGTAAAAACAACCTACGCATTTCAGACGTTGGTCCTTAGTCATGGCTGGGAGGGTTAGTGTTGGGTTTGGAGTAACAAGGAGGGTTATGGTCTGTACACACGATCCGAAAATCGGACGAAAAATACCGCTTTCGACGTGATCATACGATAATTGGATCGTTAGTACAGAGCTTTCAAGAGCCGATCACGACAGTTCATCCGATTATTATTCAATCGGACAAACTCGAAAAGTTTCCTTGTACGATACCAGATCGTACGATTTTCATTTAGTCAGTACAGTTGTCGTCCGAAAATACAGTACTAATACACTACTACACATTACATCACTCTCGACTATTTTTTTTTGTCATACGAGAATTTTTGTTTCTTTAGTAACCTAGTCAATTCCTACTTGCGACTAGTAAGCGGAAAAAGTCGGACGATCTGTCGTCCGATTTTCAGATCGTGTGTACGGGGCATTACTTTTCAGGTTGGGGATTATATAGAAAGGTTAGTGTGAGGGTTACAGGGAAGGTTAATAGTAGGGTTAGATTTATTGAGAGAGTTATGCTGGTCATACACTATACGAAAAATCGGCCGAAAAATCGTTCATATAGGCACTTCGTTCGTTCGTTTTTCGGCAAGTTAATGGGCACAAATCGATAATCGTTTTGTGACGTTTTGTGGGGAAAAAAACGAACGGCAAGTTTGGAAAATTTCTGCCGAAGATACGATAAATTGCAAGGTTAATGTGTTTCCCGTCCGAACTGTCTGCACTAGGTATATGTAAAAAAACGAACAAAAAATTATTTATGTCCACTGAACGATTTATCGGTCATTACATGATGGCACGATCGTTTGCGGTCACGGTCGAACGTTTGTTTTTCGAAAATGCGTTTGGACGATTTTTCTTATAGTGTATGGCCAGCATTAGTTATAGGCAGGGTTATCATTGGCATTAGATTTATAGGGAGGATTAGTGTTGGGGTTAGTGTAATGGGGGGGCATTTCAGGTTGGTGATTATACAGAAGGTTAGTGTGAGGGTCACACGAAGGGTTATTGTTTGAATCAGGGAAGGTTAGTGTTAGATTTTTTGGGAAAGTTAAAGCTGTAGGGAGGGTTATCAATAAGATTAGATATATAGGGAGGGTTGGTGTTGGGGTCAGAACTACTAGAAGGATTGTGAGCCAGAAACTGCCAGCGCTGATCTCCAGGCTAGCGTACCTTTAAAGTTTAAAGCAAGTCCTCCGAAAAAAAAAAATGTCCATGGTCACCTTTCATTCTCCTGTAAGTTACTAATGAAAGCTGTTTTCTAATTAATTGATTGGTATGGAAATCACTACGTTTTACCCCTGCATATGTACTTATAATCAACAACCACATATATGCAGACAGCCGTTGTGATGAATGGCCTCTGACACCCACATTTGTAGAAACTTTTAGGTCACCCCCAGAAAACAGGCCATAAACACTGCTGGGACCACCAACAAGCAGTGGCAGGATCAGTCGGGGGAAGACTTACACTGAGCTGTGTACCAGGAGGAGAAGAGTGGCGAGGAAGGTTATACGGAGGGATGTTAGTTATAAGTACACTTTACTGTAGTCATATGGATGGAAATTGTTTTCACTCCTTTTTTTTTTTTTTTTTCTTTTTTTGTTAAATATGACTTTGTTTTTTATATTAGATTGTAGATAAACAGCTGGAAGTGACCCTGGTGTTTGAAGATGATGTGCGTTTTGAATCGTTTTTCAAGCGAAAGATGATCCGTCTTTTGAGTGAAGTTCGCACAGCCCAGCTGGACTGGGACTTGATGTAAGGTGTCACTTACCACAAAAATATACACGTTAAAGCTGGCCATAGATGGTCAGAAAAATTACCTAAAATGTACATGATCATTTAGTAGTGCAATTTAATCACCCATCACTGTATCAAACATTTTCCACCTATCATCTGTATGTTTTTGTTTTCAGTGTTTCATTAAAGAGGAAGCAAACTTCCTCTGCAAACTTTTACCTATAGGTAAGCCTATAATAAGGCTTACCTATAGTCAGTGAAAATATCTCCTAAACCTGTACAGTTTAGGAGATATTTCCAGTGCATGCAGCCAGTGACATCATTGGCGCATGCGTTCTGAAGGAACGGCCCACGGGTGCCGTTCCTTCCGAGCTTGTGCCATGAACGGCGGCTCCCGCATGCATGCGTGGGAGTGTCATTATCGCGGCTCCGGACAATCACAGCGCCTGAGCCCATGAACCCGGAAGAAGCTCCAAGAAAGATGTCGGCTGTGACAGCAGTGTGCGGGGACTGCTGCAACAGCTTTGTTTTAAGGTAAGTATTTTATAATGAGCTAGTATGCGATGCATACTAACTCATTATGCCTTTGTCTTGCTGGGTTTTTTTCTTTTTTTTTTAGGAGTTTTTTTCCAGGGTTTAGAACCTCTTTATCATTTTTTGCTTGATCGGGTTAAAATTTTGACAGGCTCATGCTTTGAACATTTTTTTTTTTTTTTTATCAACTTTACTATTCATGGTTAGAAAAACAGACAATAAATTCAAGATTAATCACTGCGCTAATAATAGAAATGAAGCAGCTAGCATAAATTGTATGGTGACAATAAAAAGCATAGAAAATAGTTGTATGCAGTGCTACAAAACAGTCTTTTAAAAATAACAATAAAAGCCCATAGTGTTTGGAATAAAGTCCTACGCGGCGTTTCGTCCAATCGAACGTCGTCAGGGGCGCCCCTGACGACGTTCGATTGGACGAAGCGCCACGTAGGGTGGAGCTCTGACGTCACGACGCTGCAACATGTCGGCCGCGGCCATCTTTGTGGTTGGAAACAAACACTGCTTACACAGTGTCAGAGATAGTACTTACCGAGGCCGAGATGCCGAGAGCGGTTTCGCCTTTGCGACTAAGCGCAGTCCGCCCCCTGGAGTTGGGACAGGGGGTGAACGGCACAAAGAGGCACAAGCTCCCCAATGGACCGTAGGTGACTTGCTGGTGAGGTCTTGTAGAGAGGAGCCGCTGTGTGGGTACTGGTAAGCGGGTGCAGACAGAGGCAACCGGCAAGAGATCCAGAGCTGGGCAGAGGGTCAAACACTGGAAAGGTGCAATGGCACCACAGGATCTGCAAGGTAAGGTGACAAGATCAAGAAAGTCCAGGTACAAGCAAGGGGTCAGGCTGGGAGACAGGAGACAGTCCAGGTAACAGGCCGAGGGTCAAACACAGGAGATTGGTGGGAATCCGATAAGCAGGCAAAGGTCAGGTCCAGGAGAGAGGCAAGAGAAGTCCAAAGGCAAATCCGGGTCACAACAGGTAGTCAGGCAGAGATTCAGGATACAGGTTCAGGTACTACAGGAAGCTGAGACAAACCAGCAATTTGTTTGATCCCCTGAGCGCCTTTTATAGGCTGCCCAGGAATCACGTTGGGTGTGCACCAGTGCGCGTGCGCGAGCGCCGTAACGCCGAGCCGCGAACGCGCATGCGCCGAAACGCCGTTCCGCCGGAAATATGAGAAAAACGACCGGACCGGAACGAAGGCTTCTTCTGACAGTGCCCCCCCCCGAGGGGTGGCCTCTGGACACCCAAGGTTGACATCAGTTCCGGATGTTCTCGGTGAAAAGCCTGGAGAAGTTGAGGAGCATGTAAATTCCTGGCTGGTTCCCAGGAGTTATCCTCAGAAGGATACCCCTTCCATTTGATTAAATATTGTAGCTGTCTGCCATTTTTTCTGCAACTTAGAATTTTTTCTACCTCAAACTCGTCTTCTCCGTCGATTAGAACCGGTGGTGGTGGAGGCTTTTCTCTGTCAGGAAAAGGACTGGGAGCCATAGGTTTTAAGAGGGATGCATGGAAGACTGGGTGTACCTTGTAAGCATCAGGAAGGGCTAATTCGAAAGCGACTGGGTTGATTACCCTTTTTATTTTAAAAGGACCTATAAATTTTGGCCCTAGTTTCCGAGAGGGAATTGGCAGTCTGAGATGGATAGTTGATAGCCATACTTCTTCGCCTACTTTGAAGGCCGGGTTCTCCTTCCTTCCCTTGTTGTAGTACTTTCGGTAGTCATCCTGAGCCTTTTGCATTGCTGCTTTAATCTTTTGAAAATTTAACTGGATAGAGTTTACTCGGTCTTGCACTGCAGGGACGGATACTTCAGGGATGGAAACTGGAAGAAAGGAAGGGTGAAATCCAAAATTGGACCAGAAAGGTGTCTGGTTGGTAGCGGAATGGATGGAGTTGTTATATGCAAATTCTGCATACGGTAGGAGGGAGGACCATTCATCCTGGGAATCGGAACAGAAGCATCGGAGGTATTGCTCTAGGGTTTGATTTGTCCTCTCCGTCTGGCCGTTACTTTGAGGATGATAAGCAGAAGACAAGCAAATCTTTATTTCCAAGGTCTTGCATAATTCCTTCCAAAACTTTGAAGTGAATTGAACCCCTCTGTCAGAGGTGATGCTCACTGGGGTACCGTGAAGCCTGATAATTTCTTTAAGAAACATGCTAGCAGTAGCAGAGGCAGAGGGAGTACCCACCATAGGCAGAAAGTGTGCCATTTTTGAGAGTCGGTCAATCACGACAAAGATAGTTGTGAATCCCCCTGATGGAGGTAAATCCACAATAAAGTCCATGGAGATTTCCGCCCATGGGCGTTCAGGTATAGACAAGGGTTTGAGCAGACCCCATGACCTTGTATTCGAGCCCTTGCTACGCTGGCACGGGATGCAGGATGAAACATAGTCTTTGCAGTCTTGTCTCCAGCCTGGCCACCAAAAGAAACGTGAGATCAACTCCATGGTCTTTTGTGACCCAAAATGGCCTGCTAGCTTGTGGTCATGGAAGGACTGTAGGGTTAGGAGCCTTGATTCCAGCGGGACGAAGATTTTTCCATGAGACCAAAATAAATCATTGCGTTTCTCCATAGAAGTTACTTGGGGTTCAGAGCATTGAGCAGATGTGGATCTGATTGCGGACATTAGGTCTCCTTGAGTAACCAGAAGGAAATTTTGCGGAGACAAGATGGTACTTGGCTCTGTTACCTGGGAAGTTTCATGGAACATCCTTGAAAGTGCGTCCGCTTTTCCGTTCTTTGAACCTGGCCTATAAGATATGTGGAAATTAAATCGGGAAAAGAAGAGAGCCCATCGGGCCTGCCTGGGTCTTAGACGTTTAGCAGTTCGCAGGTACTCCAGGTTTTTGTGGTCAGTAAAGATCATGATAGGATTGGACGCCCCCTCCAGCAGATATCTCCACTCCTCTAAGGCAAATTTGATGGCCAGTAACTCTCTATCGCCTACATCATAGTTTCTCTCGGGAATGCTTAATTTCCGGGATGCAAAAGCCACGGGATGTAATAGAGCCTTGAGTCCTTGTCTCTGTGAGAGGATGGCACCAGTAGCGGTCTCTGAGGCATCAACTTCCAGAATAAAAGGCAGGGCTGGATCCGGGTGTCGTAAGACTGGTGCAGACGAGAATAGTGCTTTCAATTTTAGAAATGCTTCCTGGGCCTCCAAGGACCATTGAAAACGACTATGCTGGCGTGTCAGTTGAGTAATGGGAGCCACGATAGTTGAAAATCCTACAATGAATCTCCGGTAGAAGTTGGAGAAACCTAAGAAGCGTTGTACCCCTTTTTTGTCTACAGGGGCTGGCCATTCCTGAATTGCTTTGACCTTCTGGGGGTCCATTGCAACGCCGTCAGTCGAAATTATAAATCCCAAGAATTGCACTGTAGTTTTCTCAAATTCACATTTCTCTGCCTTGAGGTATAATTTGTGTTTTCTGAGAATCGAGAGAACTAGTTTAACATGCACCCGATGGAGTTCCAGGGTGGTTGAAAAAATGAGAATGTCGTCAAGGTAGACTACTAGGAAGTTGTCAAGATGTTCACGAAAGATATCGTTCACTAAGTGTTGGAACGTGGCCGGGGCATTACAGAGTCCAAACGGCATTACCAGGTACTCATAATGTCCAAACCTGGATCTAAAGGCGGTCTTCCATTCATCGCCTGCTCGGATCCGGATGAGATTGTAGGCGCCACGCAAGTCTAGTTTGGAAAAGATGCGGGCGGATCTGAAGCGTTGGAATAATTCCGGGATGAGAGGAAGCGGGTACCGATTCTTGACGGTAATTTTATTTAATTCCCTGTAATCGATGCAAGGTCGGAGGGATCCATCTTTTTTTTCTACAAAGAAAATACCAGCTCCAGCCGGTGATGAGGAGGAGCGAATGAACCCTTTCTCAAGATTTTCGTCAATGTAGGTTTTAAGAGCCTTTAATTCTGTTTCGGACAGAGGAAAAATGCGGCCAAAAGGAATTTCAGCACCCGGCAACAGGTCTATGGGGCAGTCGTAAGACCGATGAGGTGGTAGACAGTCTGCCTGTTGTTTGTCAAATACATCTTTGAATTCCAGGTAGCTCTCAGGTACATGTTGCAGATTATTGGACGTGGTTGCAATGGTGGAAACAGAAGCTGGGGCCGGGGGAAGGCAATGTCTGGAGCAATATTGAGATGAGAAAGAGACTTCTCTCCTATTCCAGTTAATCTGTGGTTCGTGGGCTTGAAGCCATGGTAGTCCCAGGATTATGGGGAACATTGGAGAAGAGATAATATCGAAGCGGAGGTATTCCTGGTGGCCAGTATCAGTGGTGGTAAGGATGGGTCTGGTTTCTTGCGTGATGGGCCCTGAGCGGGGAAGAGACCCATCGGCTAGGTGGATCCGTAGACTTTGGTTCTTCGTGGTCAAAGGAACATGCAAGTTTGCGGCTAATGATGCATCCAGAAAACAGCTACACGCTCCAGAGTCAATTATAGCGGGTAGGTGAACCTCCTTTTCCGGGAGCTGTAAGGAGACAAAAAGAGTAACGTAAGGTTGAGAAGACCCGATAACTTGTTGATTAATAGCAGGCCGTAAGCAGGACTTACTGGGTCTCACGGGGCAAGAACGAAGGAAGTGTCCAGAACCCCCACAGTAAAGGCACAGATTGCCCTGGCGTCTACGTAGTCTTTCCTCCGAAGTGAGTGAGGCACGGACTAGGCCAAGCTGCATTGGTTCAGCTTCAGGAGTGGTAGGACCCGGTGGAGCTGTGTAAGGTGGATGGACAGGAGTTGATTTAGGCATCGTCCAGGTAGGGCGAGAAGTCTGAAAGCGCTCTGTGCGTCGCTCACGCATGCGACGATCCAATTTAGTGGTAATTTGGATGAGGTCTTCCAAAGAATCAGGGGTCTCCATCCTGGCCAGCTCATCCTTCAGTGCTTCAGACAGTCCTTGACGGAACTGATATTTAAGGGCAGGTTCATTCCAGCTAGTATCGGCTGAACTTTTCCGGAATTCTACAATGTAGTCCTCTACAGGCCTACGTCCTTGGCTCAGGTTATGCAGTAAAGTTTCAGCCGTGGCCGTGCGCTGGGGGTCGTCGTAAAGTTGTGCCATACCTTCGAAGAAGGCATCTACAGAATTCAGGAGAGGGTTCCTCTGTTCCATTAGGCTGTGAGCCCAAGCTTGTGGTTCATCGGCCAAGAGAGAAATGATGAACCCAACTTTTACCACCTCTGACGAAAAGGTCCTAGGTTGCAGAGCCAAATACAAGGAGCAAGCGTTTTTAAAGGCCCTGAACTTCTTGCGATTGCCGGAGAAGCGCTCTGGTGTGGGAACCCTGGGTTCTGGAGCGGCCATGACCACGGTGGGATTAGTTGGCATCTGAGAAGAGGAAGCTCCACTGGGAGGTACAGAAGCCGCGGCAAGAGCTGGAGATGGTCCGGAAAGCTGCTGAAGGCGGCCATCAATTTGGGCGTAGCCGTCTTGCAATTTCTGGACGGCCTCAGTGAGGGCTGAGACCTGCTGACACAGGATCTCCAATGGGGAACGCGCTCTGTCGGCCTCAGACATGGCTGGTTTGTACTGTCAGAGATAGTACTTACCGAGGCCGAGATGCCGAGAGCGGTTTCGCCTTTGCGACTAAGCGCAGTCCGCCCCCTGGAGTTGGGACAGGGGGTGAACGGCACAAAGAGGCACAAGCTCCCCAATGGACCGTAGGTGACTTGCTGGTGAGGTCTTGTAGAGAGGAGCCGCTGTGTGGGTACTGGTAAGCGGGTGCAGACAGAGGCAACCGGCAAGAGATCCAGAGCTGGGCAGAGGGTCAAACACTGGAAAGGTGCAATGGCACCACAGGATCTGCAAGGTAAGGTGACAAGATCAAGAAAGTCCAGGTACAAGCAAGGGGTCAGGCTGGGAGACAGGAGACAGTCCAGGTAACAGGCCGAGGGTCAAACACAGGAGATTGGTGGGAATCCGATAAGCAGGCAAAGGTCAGGTCCAGGAGAGAGGCAAGAGAAGTCCAAAGGCAAATCCGGGTCACAACAGGTAGTCAGGCAGAGATTCAGGATACAGGTTCAGGTACTACAGGAAGCTGAGACAAACCAGCAATTTGTTTGATCCCCTGAGCGCCTTTTATAGGCTGCCCAGGAATCACGTTGGGTGTGCACCAGTGCGCGTGCGCGAGCGCCGTAACGCCGAGCCGCGAACGCGCATGCGCCGAAACGCCGTTCCGCCGGAAATATGAGAAAAACGACCGGACCGGAACGAAGGCTTCTTCTGACACACAGACTGCTGCTTTTTGAGCATGCCTGTTTTTTATTCGCTCAAATGTGAGTACCTTGGATATTTCTTTAATAAATGTGACTCTGGTTTTTAATACTACACCATGAGGAGTTCCTTCTTTTGTTTCTTATGCATGCACCTCTGAATATTTATCTGGTGGGACTACAAGACCCAACCATCTATGATCTTCATGAAATGGTTTTGTGGCTCTGTGGATCTATCTAGATTGCTTGACCACCTGTAATTAAGTGGTCCATTCTTTATGGTAAGAGGCCCGGTGTGTTGATGTTTGGGAGGATAAGTCCGTGCTCGCCTAATTTGTGTCTCTGTCTACACTGTGGGTGATTCCAGTTTTCTTTCCCTGAATAAGGACTTTATTCTAAACACTATGGACTTTTATTGTTATTTTTAAATACTATGTTTTGTAGTGCTGCGTACAACTATACAACGTTCATTCTAACAAAATTTTCCAACATGACCTTTTTTTTTTCTTCATTTTTTTCATAAAAAAATGGATATCAATAGTCAAATTGAGCACACTAACCATTAGAAAATAGAACAATCGTTCAGTTCTATTGAATTTTTGTTCAATATTCTACCCACCTATGGCCAGCTTTGTTCACTTTTGGTATGCAATATGCAGCATCCTGTAGTAACTAATCAGTATTTACTGTTGTCAGATCACTGCCTGCTGATTGGATACCATGAGTTCATATTCCTTGCCATACTACTACTAAGGCTGTCAGTATTCCTTTTGCTCATGTTACTTTCTGGTAAGACGCCAGCTAACCATTCATCTCCTAACAGATACATTGGAAGAAAACAAGTCACTACAGATCCTGAGAAGGCGGTGGAGAATGTGCGGAACTTGGTAGTGGCAGATTACTCCTACTGGACTCTCTGTTATATGATCTCCCTGCAGGGGGCACAGAAGTTGCTGAACGCTGAGCCGTTATCTAAGATGCTCCCAGTGGATGAATTCCTGCCTATCATGGCAGACACACACACAAAGTAGGTAGCCTGGTGGCTGTACGTCACCAAACTTCATAGATCTTATAGATTTTTTTTTTCATCAAGCTGATGCTGGCTATACGCTTTGCATTCAGAGTTTACAGGATATCAAGTTTATAGGAAACCTGTACATAAAGAACTCCATGGTCTGCCATTGCTGACCTCCTTCTGAAAATGCAGATTCCCTGGCTGTCATGCTTGCCCCTCTGTCATCAACTTTTTTGAGTCACTGACTTTAAATTAGTTTTCGTATGAAGAATTCTGACTTTACTTGCTGCAAGCTGAACTCCGGAAGGGTTAAAGCTGAGGATAATCAGGTATCTGGAATTCTCAGAAGCAAAGTTTGCCTTTAAACTGTACAGAAATGTTGGCAAGCGCCAGATTGCATAAGATGCAGTTGATTAAGAACATGGATGAGCTGGAAAGGATTAACCGTGAAATGTATAACACATGTGCCGTGTGATTGCATGTATTGTGTGGTAGTCAGCAGTATTGTAAAATCACTTTTTTTGTTGTGCGGGTTAAGAAAAACATTTGGCGGTGACATTGCTGAAAATATCTAACAACTAAAACATTAGAGGACAGCATTGTAAGACAAGAGTTGGAATGTGTGTTGCCAGCATTAGAACAACAAAGCCCACCTTCTCAAGTACTAGCAAGAAATTTTAGGAGGAGATTTCTTAAAACTGGA
The DNA here is from genome assembly GCA_037952835.1 of Lithobates septentrionalis. Taxonomy (NCBI): domain Eukaryota; kingdom Metazoa; phylum Chordata; class Amphibia; order Anura; family Ranidae; genus Lithobates; species Lithobates septentrionalis. The sequence goes on from JBBDGP010000387.1 coordinate 30,284, forward strand.
GCACTCAGAATCCGGTGCAGCTGTGTACAGTAGCCAATCAGCTTATATTTTAAGCTTGTTCCATTAAAGTGTTACTAAACCCACTACAGTCTGTATATGCAATAAAGCATGCTTGTTATACTCACTGTGGAACCTAAGGGGTTAATCTTATTCATTGTGTAAAAAGGCAGTTTGATCCCTGCCTTCTCTGATCCACCCCTCCTTTCACTGTCCCCTAATAATTACTGATAATGTGAGTTTATGGAGTCAGGCTGCACATGCTTAGTTTGATGTGTATTGCTAAAGAGGTTTTTTTTCTTGGGAGGGTCCATGTGATCAGCACAGGGCCAATCAGCACTGTCCAGACAGAGGGTCAGGGGTCTTGCAGTCTCATAGGACAATCAGAAAACTTCTCCTACAAGCTTTAACCAGTGATTGGCTGGACACTGATAGAAGTCACAAGACTGGGTCCTGGGTTTAGTAACACATTAAAGTGATTTAAAGTCTTGTTTTTCTTTTTAAATAACAAACGTGTTATAGTTACCTGCTCTGTGCAGTTGGTTTTGTACAGAGCAGCCTGGATCCTCCTCTTCTTGGGTCCCTCCTCACTGCTCTTAGCCCCTCCCTCCTGTCGAGTGCCCCCACAGAAAGCAGCTTGCTATGGGGGCACCTGAGCGGAGCTGAAGCTCCGTGTGTCCATTCAGACACGGCTCTGCCATTCAGCCCCGCTCCCTCTATTCTCTGATTGGCTAACTGACATTGATTGACAGCCAATGGAGCCGCAGCTGTGTCTCAGCCAATCAGGAGGAGAGTCCCGGATGGCCAAGGGAATCATGGACATCGCTGGACAGAGATGAAGCTCACGTAAGTATTAGGGGGGCTGCTACACACAGAAGGTTTTTTTTATCTTGATGCATAGAATGCATTAAGATAAAAAAGCTTCTGCCTTTACAACCCCTTTAAGCTTTGACAATAAAACCTGGAAGCTGATTGGTTTCTGTACGCCAGATTTTGCACTCTCCAGTTTTATTAAATCTCCCTCCCTTTTATAGGGGTTTAATTAGCCAGAGTAATGAAGAACTTGGTATGTTGACAGTAACCGGAGTATAGTATGGACTTATTGAAGTGGACATGGTGGGCACTCAGGTCTGTTTATATTGCTACGGCCTCAATGCTTTGCCTTACAGTTCGGTAATTTTAACTCGACATGCCAAGTTTGACAGATGACCCTGCCTGTCAAGCTCGGCCATTGAAGTAATTGGGGGGATGCTGCACTTGCATGCCAAAGACGTGGTGGTTGCAGCGCTGTAGTTTAATGTAAAGTCCCCATTGGGATTGAAAAAAGAAAAATGTAGTTTAGACCTGTAAACTGACTCTAATCCACCACCCCGGATCACTTTTCAGAGGGGCGGTAGAGCCTGCTGTCCATGTGAATGAACCTGAAAGCAATTATCCTTAATCTCCTTATGAGCCTCCTTTATGTATACAGGAGCCTCCGGGGCCTACCATATACTTCTGCGGAATTTGAGCCCTCCCTTCCACTTGGCTTGGAGTTATGATATGCAAGGTAGTGGGGGCTGTATGAGGCAGCACTGAAAAGTTAAGGTGATTCACATTTATTTCAATACAATAAAAAATCCCAGTGCTGCTCCCTTTTCAATGGACTTCCTACCTAAGGAAAACTGCTCTCATCCCTGTTGTATCACAAACACAAAATAAAGATATATATATATAAAGATATATATATATATATATATATATATATATATATATATATATATATATATATATACAGTATCTCACAAAAGTGAGTACACCCCTCACATTTTTGTAAATATTTTATTATATCTTTTCATGTGACAACACTGAAGAAATTACACTTTGCTACAATGTAAAGTAGTGATTGTACAGCTTGTATAACAGTGTACATTTGCTGCCCCCTTAAAATAACTCAACACACAGCCATCAATGTCTAAACCGCTGGCAACAAAAGTGAGTACACCCCTAAGTGAAAATGCCCAAATTGGGCCCAATTAGCCATTTTCCTTCCCCGGGGTCATGTGACTCGTTAGTGTTACAAGGTCTCAGGTGCAAATGGGGAGCAGGTGCGTTAAATCTGGTGTTATCGCTCTCACTCTCTCATACTGGTCAATGGAAGTTCAACGGTGTGTGTGTGTATGTATATATATATATATATATATATATATATATATATATATATATATATATTCTCATAAATAACAATCAAATCTAATCCATATACTGTATAGCGTATGAAAATTCACCAACAATTACTAAATACAAAGAGGCACATGCACGTAAATTTATAAATAAAACAAATTAAATATTTGGATCAACTAAATAATTGTATAGAAAATTTCCGTGTAAACATGAATTTTGCCCAAGTCCAACCACCAATGTGAATCTTCTCAAAAACATTTAGTGAGCTGATAGTTCACCTAGCCAATAGGAGAGGGTCTGAAGCAAGCAGGGTGGGGCAGTAGAAGAAAAGTGGCCGTAGCATGGAAAGGTGCGGTGGCGGGTGGAGGATGGCGTATGTGACGATTTAAGAAATGTATTAATGTAGTGTACTGGTGAAATATAAGCTATGATTCCGTGGTGTGAGTTTGGAGAAAAGAGTGCCATCCTGCTTTAAAGCTTTGCTGAGGAGGAAATACAGATACCGTATATACTCGAGTATAAGTCGTTCCGAGTATAAGTCGAGGCCCTAATTTACCACAAAAATGGGAAAAAACTTATTGACCCGAGTATAAGACGAGGGTGAGAAATGCACAGCTACTGTAAGTGGAAAAAGAGGGTCAACAATGCCCATTTGCAGCCTCACTGTGCCCATTTGCAGCCATAGGTCCCCCAAACTTCAAACTCGGTAGTTAAGGGTTCCTAGATGCCCGCTAGCTGCAGACAAAATTTGGGGTCTCTGAACCCAAAGGGTCCCGAAATGACATTGCTGCAGATGGACACAGTCAACCGAGTTTGGGGCCCTGTATCTCGGGGCCACTTAGTGCTAGGAACCCCAAATTTGGTGTGCAAACCCAGTGGAACTAGCACCATAAAATATTTAAAGCTGGGGTTATTAGCACTAAGTGGCTCCGAGATACAGAGCCCCAAAATCGGTTCAGAAAATGTCAAGCAACTTTTCTGCAGCAGAGAATGACATTTTCCGAACCGATTTTGGGGCCCCATATCTCGGGGCCACTTGGTGCTAGGAACTCCAGCTTTGGATATATTGTGGACCCAGTTCAACTGGGTTAGCACACCAAATTTGGGGTTCATAGCACTAGGTGTCCCTGAGATACGGGGCCCCAAAGTTGGTTCGGAAAATGAAATTTTTTGCTGCAGAAAAGTGCTTGACTCGAGTATAAGTCGAGGAGGGCACTTTCAGCACAAAAAAATGTGCTGAAAAACTTGACTTATACTCGGGTATGTACGGTACCTTATTTTATAACCATATTAGACCTCTTTAAAGTGTTACTAAACCCAGGAGCCTGCATTCACTATATCTGGTCTCCCATAGTACACAGAACATGGAAATGCAATTATTTTAGTAAATATAAACTGCTAAATACCTTTTCTCATCAGCAGTATATGGCAATCTCGTGACTTCTATAAGTGTCTGGTTAAAGCTTGTAGGAGGAGTTTTCATTCTGCACTCACTGTCCTATCACGATGCATGGCCCCCGATTCTCTATTTGGAAAGTGCTGATTGGCCCTGTGCTGATCACATGCACTCTACCAAGAGAAAAGAAAAACTCTCTAGCAATACACACCAGACTGAGCATGTGCAGCCTGTCCCCTAGCTCTGTATTATCAGGAAATATATTGGGGACAGTGGAAAGAGAGGTGGATCAGAGAAGCCAGGATCATACAGCCTTTTTACACAATGCAGAGAATTAACCTCTTAGGTTCCACAGTGAGTAGAACAAAATTGCTTTACTGCATATACAAACTGATTTCACTGTTGTGGATTTAGTAACACTTTAATGTATAGCGTCCACTGATTAAGGTGCGAGAACACCTATTAAGATTTACATTGGTGGATGAACTTGAGCAAAATTCATGTTTACACTGAACTTTTCTATACATTTATTTAGTTGATGCAAAAAAATGTAATTCGTTTTATTTAAAAGCACACTGCTTTTTATATATTTATGTAAGCCACTGTCGTATAATTGTTGGTGAATTTTTCTAAAGTATGTATGTATAATATATATATATATATATATATATATATATATATATATATATGGATTGGATTTGATTGTTCTTTATGATATACAGTGACACCGCCCCAGCAATACCCTGATCAGATGGGCAAATGAAATTTAACAGTTTAAAAAATCGTTAACAGCAGGTAGAGCTGGGGGAATTTACAAGTAACTATAAAGGGGACCCAAGCATAAAACATAAATGTCAAGCTGTGCTAAAGGAATAAGATTCATACTCCCCTGCTGATTTTGTATGTTTGCCCACTGATAAAGAAATGATCAGTCTATTATTTTAATGGTAGGTTTATTTTAACAGTGAGAGACAGAATAACAACAAAAATATCCAGAGAAACGCATTTCAAAAAAGTTATAAATTGATTTGCATTTTAATAAGTATTTGACTCCTTCGCAAAACATGACTTAGTACTTTGTAGCAAAACCCTTGTTGGCAATTTACAGAAGTCAGATGTTTATTGTAGTTGGCCACCAGGTTTGCACACATCCCACTCCTCTTTGCAGATCCTTTTCAAATCATTAAGGTTTCGAGGCTGACATTTGGTAACTTGAACCTTCAGCTCCCGCCACATATTTTCTATGGGAATAAGGTCTGGAGACTGGGTAGGCCACTCCAGGACCATAATGTTCTTCTTCTTGAGCCACTCCTTTGTTGCCTTGGCCATATGTTTTTGGTCATTGTCATGCTGGAATACCCATCCACGACCTATTTTCAATGCCTTGGCTGAGGGAAGGAGGTCCTCACCCAAGATTTGACAGTACATGGCTCGGTCCATCGTCCCTTTGATGTGGTAAAGTTGCCCAGTCCCCTTAGCAGAAAAACACCCTCAAAGCAAAATGTTTCCACCTCCATGTTTGATGGTGGGGATGGTGTTCTTGGAGTCATAGGCAGCATTCCTCCTCCTCTAAACACAGCGAGTTGAGTTGATGTCAAAGAGCTCAATTTTGGTCTCATCTGACCACAACACTTTCACCCAGTTCTCCTCTGAATCATTCAGACATTCATTAGCAAACTTTAGACGGGCCTGTACATGTGTTTTCTTGAGCAGGGGATGATGCAGGATTTCAGTCCTTCACGGTGTAGTGTGTTACCAATTGTTTTCTTGGTCCCAGCTGAATTAACTCGCTTGGCTCATAGTTGCCATAGAAAAACGATTTAAAGATAATTTGACACAAAATGAGAGATTAGCCTTAAAAACACTAACAGCAGACACTAGCATAGTTATCAGGAATGCAGACAAAGGGGGGGTGGTGGTTGTCTTGGACACTGACATGTACATACAAGAAGCTTTACGTCAGTTATCTGACACACAGACCTACCTATCACTTTCATCCAATCCCACACTCCCCTTCAAACACAAACTTTCTGCCCTTTTAGACAGAGCGGTATCGATGGGTATTTTTTCACACTCAGATAAAGAGAAGCTTATCCCTGAACATCCAATCATGCCTATATTCCACCATTTACCCAAGGTCCACAAAGGTCTTCAGCCCCTAACAGGCCGGCCCATTGTAACAGGCATCGGTTCACTTAACGAACGCCTGGGCGAATGGGTGGACTCCCAGTTACAGCCTTTGGCCACCAGCCTGCCTGGCTACCTGAGAGATACTAAGCAGTTGCTTAGTAAATTACACCATTTACGATGGGAGAGTGGATATAGGTGGATCAGTTGTGATGTCACCAGTCTCTATTCTAGCATCACACACAATCTGGGTATACAGGCAGTTGCTTGGGCTCTCAAAGAATCAGGCAGATTTTCTCTCATTTTACAAGATTTTATTTTACAGGCATTAGATTATTTACTCACACACAATTTCTTCATGTTTGATGGGGGCTATTATCTCCAGAGATGCGGGGCCTCTATGGGTGCCAAATTTTCGCCCTCCCTCGCCATTATCTTCATGGGTTGGTGGGAGAGGTCTCGCATCTTTGGAAGCGATAGCCCCCGCAGACTAGATACGGTTTTTTATTGCCGTTTCATTGATGACCTCCTGTTTATTACATCAGATGCAGATGCTGATCTAGGAACCTGGCTTTCATATTTCAATGACAATGATCTTAACTTGAACTTTACAGGTACCTTACAACCTCACAGCATCGAATTCTTGGACGTTAAGCTCACTGGTACAGGCAACTCCATCCATACCACCTTATATAGGAAGCCCACTGCTGGGAATGCCCTACTTAGAGCAGATTCAGCACATCCCAAACATACCATACGAGGTGTTCCGTATGGACAATTTTTGAGGCTCAAACGCTTGTGTAGCACCCCTGAAAGTTTTCACAGAGAGGCATACAGTATGGCCCAGCGTTTTAGAAACCGGGGGTATGGCACAGCTCTAGTTAATAGAGCACTTGACAGAGCCAGTACCATCCCTAGACATACATTATTACAAGATAAACTTCACACTAGCCCCCCTTCCATTAACATCCCAGTATTTTCTACACCATACAGTGCAGAATTTAACCAAATTAGGAGAATTGTCACCAAATACCTTCCCATCTTATACAAATATGCTGCATTTAACAATATACTGTCCAAAGGGATTAAAGTGGTCTCCCGCAGGGCTCCCACCCTGGGGAATTCACTTTCACCCAGCTTAGTAGTATCTGAACAAAGAAAGGCCAACTGGTTAAATTTTAAGGGTAACTACAAATGTGGCAAAAAAGGATGTAATTACTGTAGTCACATAAAAAAGGGCAAGCAGGTTCAATCTTGTACAAATGGCAAAGTTTTTAATATCGCCTCATTCATAAACTGCAACACCCAGTTTATAATATATGTGATTACTTGCGACATTTGCCAGATTCAGTATGTCGGGCGGACAACACGCCGCCTCAGGGACCGTCTATATGACCATTTATACGATATTGAAAAGGACAGATTAACTAACGTGGCAAAACATTGGATTTTTGTACACCAGAAAGACGTTACAAGTCTCCATATCCAAGGCATAGAGAAAATTGTCACCCCCACTAGGGGAGGAGACAGGTTCCAATTGCTTTGCAAACGCGAAGTTTATTGGATATTCTCTTTAAATACGAGAATTCCTTTGGGCCTTAACTTTGAATGGGATGTTTCCTATTTTTATGAGTAACTTTCCTATACTGCTTGAACATGGTCATAATACCTACATTATAAGGAGTCCTTATAAAGAACATTTCATGTTCATTTTTTACATTTTCACGTTTTGTCAGCCATTCTCTATTTCCCCTTGTCTTGTGTTCCAGTCAGATGGTGCCAAAATAGGAGCTTTTTCCATCTACTGACCATTGGGGCCCATGTACAAACATATCCAATCCTATACATGAATATATAATATTTACCACCGTGATTGGTATATATGCCCGACAAGTTCCCCTACTCTGCATATTTAGTATAGTAACTATGGCAGAGCAGGAATTTCTAGGGAACCATGGCCAATAATAGATGTTTGCAAAAGGTCACATTAACAATAGCAATACACAATATCTTTTATTGTTTCGCGATATCCATTATGTTCGGGTGTTTTATATACCCGACTAAAGTACAAGCTAATTTTACCTGAGAATGCATATCGCGACAATATTGAGATAAATAGTTTTATTCTATTTCGTTTTCCACACATTTTTGTGTTATTATATCTACCTTCTTCCTCGTTTTCTTTTGATAAATATTCATGATTTGTATCATGAGGTTTCACAATTTTATTTCATTATTATTACTTTTATTCTAGCTCATTCTTCATCACATAGATATATATGGTAATTTTCATTGTCCTATACATCTCTCTAGTTGTGTAGGAAACACCTGATATATATATTAGGTTTTTACGCAATATGTTTTCACACTTTTTTACTTTATTTTATTTTATTCATTTTATTCATTTTCATTCATTCACATTTTGTACACCTTGTTGTCCATATATATATTTTTTTGGACACCTTGGGATCATAATTCAGATATATTAAGCTTATTTATATGTACATAAGCTGACATACATTGTATCGTTTGTGTTCAGTGCTTATTTTGCGAGTGTAATGTTGTAATATGAATATGCAGTTGCTTCTCTTTAGAATGCAGCATTATAACATTTCTTCTTATCGTCTCTATAGATTGGATTCACGCCGATCATTATATGCCTGTTTTCATCTGTTTCACTTGCCGGTGTCAATATATGAGCATTGTATTAGTGGAGTCATAAGATGTATTATTCTAATATGTTTTGTTTGGAGGTCTTGGCATTTGCTGACACACATATACTGAGACATGCTTTTATATGAGCCACCCGAGATGGATCACAAACTAACACATTTTTAACTTAATTGTCTGTCCGGACAATTTTTACGATCTCAGTCTGGTAACATTTTCGTCCAGCCTGTAGTATCTTACTTGTTTTCCATTTGTCCTTTTTTGTGACCCCTCAAACTCGGGTGACTGGCCGAGACCACCCCTAACTTTATTACCATCATTATAATTCCATCTAGACATTTGGTGTGACATAGATTAGCGGTGCTCTATTATCTTGAACACCGCTGCTTCATTCCTGAAATTCCACACACACCCTGCTCACGGCCAGGCTCATCATTTAGAATCACTACGCTACAAGTCAGTCTACTGGGACCCTGCATATATCACTGCCATTTGACCAGATCAGGGCAACCCTGATCAGGGTGATTTTATGTCTTCGTATCCCAGCCTATAGTACCTTACTTGTTTTTCATTTGTCCCTTTTTGTGATCCCTCAAACTTGGGTGACTGGCCGAGACTTCCACCAACTTTATTACTATCACTATAATTCCATCTAGACATTTAGTGAGACACAGATTAGCGGCGTTCTATTACCTTGAACACCGCTGCTTCACTCCTGAAATTCCACACACACCCTGCTCTCGGCCAGGCTCATCATTTAGAATCACTACGTTACAAGTCAGTCTACTGGGACCCTGCATATATCACTGCCATTTGACCAGATCAGGGCAACCCTTATCAGCGTGATTCCATGTCTTTGAATCCCACAGTTTATTTCTATTATTATAGGGCCCTATATGTACCTTGTTATCAACCGCGGGCATATCACGTATTAGTTCAGGTCACATTCCTCTATATTTCACCAGTATTATTCCGGCTTATTATAGAGAGCTCCATCCACTTCACCGGCATATTATAGAGAGCTTCATCATATTTATATATTTTGTTCACATATAGTTTTATTACATTCACTCTTCACATTTACTTTGCACGTTGTCTGAATATTTTTATCAATATATTTTCTCTTTATGAGAAATATATATTTTTTTAAATATTTTTTACACATTTTTTCCTTTCACTTAATAACAATCCTTTTTTTGACACTTATTACCTTTTACATATACACGTTACAGAAGCACATTCATTATTATATACACGTTTATTGATAGGATTCACCATATATATTTACACACATATATACATATTTTTTGCCTACACATGTACATATACACATCCTTTTTCACATTCTTTGTCATCTATTTACATGCCACGGTTTTGAAAACACATCTCAATCAGTCAATACACTAAATAGCCAGCAGATGCCGAGACCTCATTAAATCGGCTTCCAGCTGAGACTTAATGACCAGCTAATTGGGCAATCATGTGATACCCCATTGAGCTATATAAGAGTTTGTCTTTTTAATATTTGTTAGCTATGAGTAAGCACTCAGTCCTGAGTGCGAAACGCGTCAGCTTATCTGTACTTTCTGCATGACAGTCTTGTTATTTTGATGATCCCATTTTTTCAATAAAGTGAAGTTTTTTGACTACATCCGGTGTGCGGCATCCAAATCTTCTCCTCCATTCAAGCCTGCTTGAACCTTCAGCTCCCGCCACATATTTTCTATGGGAATAAGGTCTGGAGACTGGGTAGGCCACTCCAGGACCTTAATGTTCTTCTTCTTGAGCCACTCCTTTGTTGCCTTGGCCATGTGTTTTTGGTCATTGTCATGCTGGAATACCCATCCACGACCCATTTTCAATGCCTTGGCTGAGGGAAGGAGGTCCTCACCCAAGATTTGACAGTACATGGCTCGGTCCATCGTCCCTTTGATGTGGTAAAGTTGCCCAGTCCCCTTAGCAGAAAAACACCCGCAAAGCATAATGTTTCCACCTCCATGTTTGATGGTGGGGATGGTGTTCTTGGAGTCATAGGCAGCATTCCTCCTCCTCTAAACACGGCGAGTTGAGTTGATGTCAAAGAGCTCAATTTTGGTCTCATCTGACCACAACACTTTCACCCAGTTCTCCTCTGAATCATTCAGACATTCATTAGCAAACTTTAGACGGGCCTGTACATGTGCTTTCTTGAGCAGGGGAGCAGGGGATGATGCAGGATTTCAGTCCTTCACGGTGTAGTGTGTTTCCAATTGTTTTCTTGGTGACTATGGTCCCAGCTGCCTTGAGATCATTGACATGATTCCCCCGTGTACGTGTGGGATGATTCCTCACCGTTCTCATGATCATTGAAACTCCATAAGGTGAGACCTTGCATGGAGCCCCAGACCGAGGGAGACTGACAGTTATTTTGTGTTTCTTCCATTTGTGAATAATCGCACCAACTGTTGTCACCCTCTTACCAAGCTGTTTGGCGATGGTCTTGTAGCCCATTCCAGCCTTGTGTAGGTCTACAATCTTGTCCTTGACATCCTTGGGCAGCTCTTTGGTTTTGGCCATGGTGGAGAGATTGGAATCTGATTGATTGCTTCTGTGGACAGGTGTCTTTTATACAGGTAACAAGCTGAGATTAGGAGTACTGCCTTTAAGAGAGTGCTCCTAATCTCAGCTCGTTACCTGTATAGAAGACACCTGGGAGCCATAAATCCTGCTAATTGATAGATGATCAAATACTTATTTCACTCATTAAAATGCAAATAAAATCTTTCTGCTGTATTCCTCTGCACTGAATAATACTGGATCACAAGCCGCCCTGTACTGTGACAAATGGGAAAATGACCTTGGTCCTGCTTCACTGCCTGGAGACTGATGTAAAATGTGGGAGGCCCTTTTTAAATCTTCTCGCAATGTCCTGGCTCTTGAAAATTCCTTCACAGTTATGTCTCCTTGGTACCTTACCCCAGTTAGGATCTCAAAATGTCTACCATCATACCCGTACAACTGCTTCCGAGGTTTCCCAGATTTGGGCTATATGAAACACATATGGTGGACCTGTCCTAAAGTCCGGAGGTTATGGATTAGTGTATATACACTGGTTGATACGGTCCTTCATGTAAATATATTAAGAGACCCGTAGGAAGCACTTTTACATAAACCTATAGCAGATGTTACCCGCCGGGAACGAACCCTAATTGCCCACATTTTTATGGTGAACAAGCAAACTATAGTACGGTCATGGACTTCTGAGCTTCGAAGAGGTTAAAAATCGGGTTCGCGGCATGCTCATTAATGAAAGGTTGACAGCGATCCTTAAAGATAAATTTCAACTGACTTGGCAAACGTGGATAGACCACTTCCCACCTTCTGAAATGACCTCCCGATTCCTAGAAGTGTGAATGTTCCATATGATACAGCTTAAAGTGGTTGTAAACCCTTTACAACACACTTTTTGCTACAGGTAAGCCTATAATAAGGCTTTCCTGTAGCTACTCTGGATATCTCTTAAACCTGCACGGTTTAGGAGATAGCCCCTGTATCTGCATGTGCCAACGTCATCAGCACATGTGCACTGAAGTTAGACTGTGCCGTAACTGGCGGCTCCCGTGGTATGCGCGGGAGTGAAGTCATCGCGGCTCCGGCCAATCACATCGCCAGTGCTTGCGATACCCGGAAGTAACTCCGGGAGCGATGTCGTTGGCCGGAGCGGTGAACGAGGACCGGTGCGGGGGCTTCGATCTAAGGTAAGTAATACATAATGAGCTAGTATGCTATGCATACTAGCTCATTATGCCTTTGTCTTGCAGGTTTGTTTGTTTTTTTGTTTTGTTTTGTTCGTGGGTTTACAACCACTTTAAAGCCCCTGGGGTGTCTGATTCCCTTCCTTCTCCATTTCTCTTGCCTCTATTTCTTTTTAGTCTCTTTTTGCTTGTCTCTCCCTTTTTGTTGAGCTCCCGTAGGCCCTGGATGAACAGCACAGGCCATGGCTGATTATTCCCCCCTTTTTTTCCCTTTTTTTTAATTTGAATTTTTTTTATTTTTCATACAAGTTTTAGAAGCATTAGGATATGAGCTTTCCGATATTGATCCGATTTGCCTTATAAGCAACTTATGTGAACAAACTGCCTTCTGTTACAGATGCTCAATTTGTGTTTACAAATAGCTTTACCTGTCATTTCACACTATCAGACCATTTGACGTTCTTACTTTTCATTTGGGGAGTAATATTCGTAAGAGATGTACTGATACTTCATGTATCCGTTTCGTTTATGTACCACTTTTACCTCTTTTTTTTGTTTGTTTTTTTAATTGTACAATCTCAATAAAACTCCGTAAAATAAAATGCAAATCAATTTTATAACTTTTTTGAAATGCGTTTTTCTGGATATTTTTGCTGTTATCAAATACTTTCTTCCCTTACTGTGCTGTATATTTATATATAATTTTGTCGGAAAAGCGTAATGCCGCGTACACACGGTCGGACTTTACGGCAGACTTTGCCCGGCGGACTTTTCAACGTACTTTACGACGGACTGTCTGAATGAACGGACTTGCCTACACACAATCCACCAAAGTCTGTCGAATTCGTACGTGATGACATACGACCGGACTAAAATAAGGAAGTTCATAGCCAGTAGCCAATAGCTGCCCTAGCGTGGCTTTTTGTCCGTCGAACTAGCATACAGAAGAGCGGTCTTTTCGACCGGACTCGAGTTCGACGGATAGATTTAAAAAATGTTTCAAATCGAAGTCCGTCCAACTTTTGAGCAAACAAAGTCCGCTGGAGCCTACACACGATCGAATTGTCCGACGGGCAAAGTCTGCCGTAAAGTCCGCTCGTGTGTACGCGGCATAACACTATTTTGCATATATATGATTCTCATTCATTGCACAGGTAGAAATTTTCATCCTATTGTGCACTTATTTTGGTGCCTTCTGGCAGACATGAAATGGGCCAAGAGGTGTAACCGAGGTGTGTGGTCAGCCATACAGCAGAAAGAAATTGTTACTTTGGGTATTATTTTAGCTGCTAAATACCTCCATTAATATTGTATTTACCTCTGACTTTTTTTTTCTGACTTTTGCCCACCAGTGAGGAATACAAAAGCTATTTTTCCAACCGAAACTTGAGAGTGTTCTCAGTCCAGCCGCTCCTCGTCTTTCCAATCCATTACACCGGAGAACCCAACTGGCAGAGTGACACCGAGACCTCCACCCTCTGGGATGATGACGGCGTGCGGACGGATTGGAGCGGATCACAGAAGACTCTGAAGGATATAAGGAGAAATGTACATAGCGGGATGCAGTCCCCGTCACGAGACGAGCTGTGATCTTAGGATACTGGCTGAACAATTTTCACTGGTGCTTGGTACGTCCATTGGAAAAGAAGTCAGCAGCGTGGAAAGAAACTTTCACTGTTGTTGATGTGACTTTTCTGCTCTCAGAGGGATTTGCCCTGTTGGTCCATCCTTGCTGCGGTCCAACGGTACTGGATACATTAAACATTACAAAGAAATATGAACTTATCAGGAGCCATTCCATTTTTCCCTTATTTGATTTTGTCCAGAAAATGTTTGACTGACTTAGGATTTTTTTCAGATGTGGTAACTTATTCTGAATATGGGAGAACATCTCCTTAGACTGAGGATCAACAAAAAACCCTTAACCCTAAAAAAATAAAATATATATTTTGTATATGTATATATATATATATATATATATATATATATATATATATATATATATATATATATATATATATATATATAAGATTATTGTTGCTGTTTCAAGTAATGTGTAGGAGAGAATTGAATGTATTTGAAACACTACAGTTTAGAGTCCAGATCTTTGTTCATACGGGACTTGGGGATTGGTGGCTGGAAGAATTGCGTCTTCTTACCACCACCAATCACCACCTTGACTCTTAGGAGTTTAAGCTGTATTGAGTGAAACATTCACTTCATACTTCGCAACTCTGGTTTGAAAAGTCCATTTATAGGGGAATTGTATTTTTAGCTTTATAAATGTCCACACTGCTGCCAAACCCCCATGTCTTCCAGCTGGGTAGTTTCTTCTTCTGTGCATAGGTGAAAAGTCTCCAATCAGGCCATGAAGTCTATTGTGCCACCAAGTGGCGGGTGGCTTTTTCAAAGACAGGAATCGTATTTTGTGGCACATGGGCAGAGGAGGAAGCTGCTCCCAGCTGGGACGGGTTGCAGGGGGTGTCTATGCACCCTCAATCTGTGAAAGCGTGAATAGGTTGGTATGGCCTCTTCTGCCCAGTACCCTGTCAAAGTCTACTACCAACCTGTATGATAAGTACACTTATCCTTTAATGTTGCTGCCCCCACTTTCCAGCTTCCAGCCTGATCTTTACTGATTGCTGTGGACAGAACGGAAAACCTATCTTTATATATTTTTACAGAAGTCGTAATAATAATAATATTATAATTAAGACATTTTTTACAGATACAGACCTCCTTTTTTAATACATGCAGTGATACAAAAAGTCTATTTTGGTATATTTAAAACAATGGATAAGCGTTTACAATGCCTATTGTAGCATTATTGTCTATGTAGTGTAATATATAGCTCTTTAGTGGGTCGGTGACTTGCTGTGGATTATGGGAATCTTTGGGGCTTTGTGTTAGAATATTTTTCGACTTTTCTCAGCTTAGTAGTCAAGGGGGGGGGGGGGGGGTTTCCGAAGATGCAATACCTTGTAGGCATGTTTTAAAGCTGAACTCTAGCCCAGTGGTTCTCAACTCCAGTCCTCAGGGCCCACTAACATGCCAGGTTTTATGTATTACCTTGGGGAGATGCAGACTAGAATACTGCAATCACTGAGCAGCAAATGATATCACCTGTCATGTATTTCAGTTATCCTGCAAACCTGGCCTGTTAGTGGGTCCCGAGGACAGGAGTTGAGAGCCATTGCTCTAGCCAGATAGCTGAATACACAATTCAAATGTATGTATGTAAACGGTCTTACCCGCCGACAAAAAAATTGAAATTCCATTTAGCTAATTTTGTGAAGTGGGCACCCCTGTCAGACAGAACAGCCAGGTCCTGCCCTCTACATGATGCCATCACTCTGCTCTGCCCAGCTTTCTAAGCAGCTTCTGTTGGTAGACGAGCGGAACATGTTCAGTGTGGGAGTGCCTGTTTAGCCCCATACACACTATCAGATTTTCTGCTGATTTTTTTCCTTCAGATTTACCAAAACCATATAATATGAGGTCAAACCTTAGGAGTTTCAATGTGTATGCAATCAGGCAGGCCCTTGAACTACATGGTTTTGGTAAATCTGAAGACAAAAATCAGCAGAAAATCTGATGTGTGTGTATGGGGCTTAAGACTAGTGCTGACCAGTGACGGCCCATCCATACATGCAGGGCACCGGACGCATGGTATCCAATTAGGGTTTTTTTTTTTTCGAAACACATGATTAGAGCCTGGGGCTCTCATTGGCTTCAAAAAAGGGCGGGCTCGGGGTGCAGAGCACTGCGCCCCGAGTCCACCCACTTGTGTGACAATAGTGAAGGAATGTTCGCTCTTGTCTTCCTGATTCTCCTCCCGGCCAATCAGCAAGCAGCTCTTGAGACCCAATTGGCCAGGGAGTCTTAGGACTCTCAATCGTGTCTCAGGACACACTGGCCAATTGTGTCTCAGGACATACTTCCTTTTCAGCCCAAGGAGAATGGAGAGGAGAATGGAGAGGAGAATGGCCCGGCTCTCCATTCGCCCTGCCTCCTATGTTAAGATTAGTCTCCGCCGTTACATGTGCTATGTGAATGTGAACATCAATGTAATTATCTTTTATTTCTCTATTAAATGATGTTTCAGTATACCTGTCTGGAGTTCAGCTTTAAATAACATAGCCGAGGCATGCTTGACCTATAGAAACGCCAGGAAAGGAAAGTGCCTTTTGCTGCTCTTAGCAACCAAAAACCCAGCCATTATATATTCAAAGTTTTTTTTCATTATTTTTCAAATATGTTTATAATTGGTGTTAACTTTATGGATTTATTCTTGGGGTCTTTTTTTTACACTCATTTGTAATTATACATGTATGTACAGGGGTAAAACCTTATACGTTCATTCTATATATTGTGCTTTGGCTGCCAGTCCAGCCCCTCCTTCTCCCAGTCAGAGCTCTACTGTACAAGACGCTGATACCAAGCAGGGTTGCCAAACTCCTGCAGCATTTTTTTTACTGACAAAACATGGAAAATTTACTGGCGGAGCACTTTTTTTTTTTTTACTGGCAACCTGAGAAACTACAGAACTCCTATTGGAATCTAACACAGTGAATATTTGAACAGTATAAACATGATTTAGAAACACTGACAATACCTATAACAAAGTAATTTTCTCTATTTACACCTAAAAAGTCAACACCGCGTGAAATTATCAGCCCCTGATATTTACTGGCAGTTGTAATAAAATCACAGATTTTTTCAAACTGTCAGTAAATTTACTGGCGGTTGGCAACCCTGATACCAAGTCAAAGTCAGATACTTGTCGTCATATACAATGCAGGACCAATATCCCTGCATTGTGTGTGTGTGAGGACGGCCAGGGAACAATCTCAACTTGCGGCATTGGAGGAAGACATTTGGGATGTGAAGGAGGATGTTCTGTTGTATTTGGTGTCTGTCTGAGCCTACTACTAGAAGGCAGATTATTGCAGTCTGGATTAGTGTGTGTGTATGTATATATTTATATTTATATATATATATATATATATATATATATATATATAATCACTGGTATAACTGTAACATCTCAGGTTTTGTATTAGACTAATAAAGAACATTTTACATCAACTCCCATTGTGAACTTTTGCTTTTTATGCTGTGAAAAGGGTTGGACTAAAGGGTCACTCCACCTAAAGATGAGATTACAGTTTTTTGTAGATGTGCGAGAGTTAAAGGGTAACTCCACCTTCATGAAAAAAAAATGTCAAATAAAAAAAAAAAATCTAGCATATACAATCGCGACACAAGTCATATTGTAATTGAATGTTATTAACAATTATCTTTCCTTTTCAGTCTGTAAATTTCTGTAAAGTGCAATGCAATATGGCTGCCTGGAGGCGTTCTGTCCACAGAATGTGGACAGAACGCCCCCAAGAAACAATTTCCTGCTTGTGTGATTGGCTCACTGATTTTCCCAGAAGTCTGCACTAAGCTACAAGTCAAATTTTTGGCATCTCCTGCAACAAAAATGTCATTTTTGGTGAGATACTCCCAATACGAAATCACGTATAAAGGGATGCAGGCCCTGCAGCTTATCTCATTAGAGCCCCGATTCTGCACCAGCTGGCTGATAATTATGAAACCACTCCAATTAGACTCAGCACAGAGGAACAAATAGGGATTAATTCAGAATAACAAATGATAGGAATCTGCAACAAAGTTTGTTAAAATCCTTGTATAGTACACAGATCACCCAGAGGGGAATGTTTTTTTCCACAAAAGAGGAGTTACTCTTCAGGGCCGGTTCACACTGTGGCGATGCGGGAACCCTGCGAATCCACTGCGGGTTTCCGCATCGCATGTTTCCCGGCGGCAGTTCATACTGCCCTATGCGAACTGCTAAAAGTTAATGACACCCCCAAATCAGTTTGCAGATCGCAGTGCGATCTGCAAACTCGGACAGGAATTGGAGAACACCCATGCGATCCGATTCTGCTGCGGACAAAAAAAAAGGGGGGGTACTGTGCGAGTTTGATGCGAATTCAGCCATGCGATCTTTTATGGCTGAAATCGCATCGCACAGAGATCGCATGTGATTTTTCACTGCAGTGCGGTGGGAATCGCATCCGATCTCTGACATCACAGCAGTGTGAACCAGCCCTTAAAGTCGAAATAACCCTGCCTGGCTGATATTAGTTTGCAAAAGTACTGTGTATCATAAACAATTGCCATGTGTTTTTTTTTTGTTTTTTTTCCTAAAATGCTGTTTTTTCACCATTTTTTTTTATCCTGTTTGCATCTCAGTGCTGCTGATCTCCTGTAGACTTTTTCGACCACTTCCTGTCTATATGCATTGCCCCGATGGTTGTTTATGGCTACACAATGTGTCTGGGCACAGATGCTTGTAGATTGTACCAGGGGGGCATATAATGGGGCCACCATGCAGGAGACAGTTGTCACACTGAACAATGGCCTTCATTGCATGACCATCAGGGTTGATTTTAACGAAAGCTCCAGATTTGAAAACACAAAAGAAATTACAGAAACCTGTTGAGGTTTGGAGATTTTGGTGAATGGGTTTAGTTATGCTTTAAAGCACATATCCCTCTGTAGTCTGGGAAGTGGTGAGTATATACCGGTAGGTCTACAGAATTACAGAACTGTAGCCATGGGTTCACTCTCCACTGGTCATATAGTCTGCTTGGAGTTTGCATGTCCATCCTGTGTAAAGTGTGTTCCCCAGCTATGGATCATAGATATAGCAATCCATTAACGGAGAGCGAGCTCACCCTTAGTTGGGATAGCGGTATGCATAATTATTATTTAGTTACTTAAAGTGGTGTTCCGGCCGAAATTATACTTTTTAAATAAAAATACCCCTATAATACACAAGCTTAATGTATTCTAGTAAAGTTAATCTGTAAACTAAGGTCTGTTTTGTTAGTTTATAGCAGTAATTTGTTATTTTATAAACTTACAGCAGGCCGTGGCCATCTTAAGTGTGGGCATCTGAAGCCAGACTGTATTTCTTCCTGGATCTCATCCTTGCAGATCTCGCACATGCTCAGTGCAGCACAAACAGTGTAATAGGTTTCAGGTCAGGTTTCCATAGCAACGGCAGTTTCAGAGGAAGTTGCCGCCCCTTCCCAGAAGGCATTGCAAACAGGAAATGATGCGATGGGCCGCGGCCAGGGAGGAGGAAGTGAAAAATGAATACAGCAGATATACAGTAGGTGCTGAGAAAAAAAATAAAAAAATATCCAATTTGTTTACAGTGCACAGTTTAGTGAGGGATGCTGAAGAGTTGTAAAAGTGGGTGGAACTCCACTTCAACTATTTATTTTTTATTTTTTTGTGGTTTTAAGTTTTTCATTTAATTTTGGTTGTCAGTTTTTGAAATATCATACTTTTAGATCATTCTCAATGTTATCTGTTCTGATAGCCATTTGTGTGGCACTGAATGTGATTGTATTAGAATGCCATAGTATTTTGATTTGGCCGCATTGAACAGACAATGCGTTCAGTTGGATCTGTCTGTTGCAATAGTAATTCCTGGTGTGGATATTTTTATTTTTATACATAGTCATATTGGTCCAGCTTGGATCACGTAACTATGTATACACTTGAGCTGCACGGTTCTGGGAAAAATGAGAATCACAAATTTTTTTTGCTTAGATTAACCGCTTCAGCCCCCGGAAGAATTTCCCCCCCCTTCGTGACCAGAGCACTTTTTGCGATTCGGCACTGCGTCGCTTTAACTGACAATTGCGCGGCTGGGCGACGTTGTACCCAAACAAAATTGATGTCCTTTTTTTTTTCCCACAAATAGAGCTTTCTTTTGGTGGTATTTGGTTGCCTCTGCAGTTTTTATTTTTTTCTAAACAAATTTATTGTCTATAAACAAAAAAAGAGCGACAATTTTGAAAAAAACGCATTATTTTTTACGTTTTGCTATAATAAATATCCCCCAAAAATATATAAAAAAAACATTTTTATTTCCTCAGTTTAGGCCGATATGTGTTCTTCTACATATTTTTGGTAAAAAAAAAAAAATCGCAATAAGCGTACAGTATATTGATTGTTTTGCGCAAAAGTTATAGCGTCTACAAAATATGGGATAGATTTATAGCATTTTTATTATTATATATTTTTTTACTAGTAATGGCGTCGATCTGCGATTTTTATCGTGACTGCGACATTGTGGCGGACACATCGGACAATTTTAAAACATTTTTGGAACCATTGGCATTAATACAGCGATCAGTGCGATTAAAAATGCATTGATTACTGTAAAAATGTCACTGGCAGTGAAGGGACTAACACTAGGGGGCGGTGAAGGGGTTAACTGTGTTCCCTGGGAGGTGATTCTAACTGAAGGGGGAGGGACTAACCACAGGAAGTGACAGATCGTGGTTCCTAGCTAATAGGAACATATGATCTGTCACTCCTGTCAGAACAGGGAAGTGTTTACACACACTCATCCCTGTTCTGTGTCTCCTGGACACGATCGCTCGTGACTGGTGGTCATTGCGACCGTTGGCCATGAGCATCGGCACCCCCTCTGTGCAGCGGGCACGCGCCTGCTAATCCGGACCTCGCAAGATCACGTACAGTAACGTGATTTCGCGCAGGGGAGCCAGCCTGCCGCAGTAAAACTGCGACGGCTGGTCCGGAAGTGGTTAAAGATCACAATTCTCGTGGCGTTACATCATCTTTCACATTATACAAAAAAATTGGGCTAACTTTACTGTTTTTTTTAATTAATTAAAAATATATAATGTTTGGGGGTTCCAAGTAATTTTCTAGCAAAAAATAATGATTTTAAGTTGAAACCAACAAGTGTCAGAAAAAGGTTTAGACTTTAGGTGGTTAAGCTGTCATTTACAGACCGAAGTTCATTCTTTTAGGTGGTTAAGCCCTCATTTACAGACTGAAGTTCATTCTTTTGATCTAAAGAACAAATGTTTATAGCTAGCTCAGCAGCTGAGGAATGTTGTGAAACTTGGCAGACTGCTTGTTATTTTATTTATTTATTGACAGTTGTCGGCTTGAGCAGAGAACTCTGCATAGAATCAGGAAAATGCTTTGTTAAAGCAGAGTTCCATCCAGAAATGGAACTTCCGCTGTTCGGATCCCCCCCCCTCCGGTGTCACATTTGGCAACTTTCAGGGGGGAGGGGGGAGCAGGTACCTGTCAAATCCAGGTATTTGCTCCCACTTCCAGGGAAAATCGCCACACATTGTGCAATGTCCGGCAAACTCCCCCTTTCCCCTGCTGTCTTCTGGGAGACACACAGGTCCCAGAAGACAGCAGGGACCAATCAGAATGTGCAGCTTGACTCGCGGATGCGCAGTAGGGAACTAGGAGTGAAGCCGAAAGTCTTCACTGCCTGCTTCCCTTACCAGGAATGGCGGTGGCAGCACCTGTGAGCCGATCCAAAGATTGGCTGGAGTGCCGACATTGTGTACTCCCTGGACAGGTAAGTGTCCATATATTAAAAATCAGCAGCTACAGTGTTTGTAGCTGCTCACTTTTTTCATTTTTTTACGCCGGCGGAACTCCGCTTTAAGATAATTGTGCAGCTCCAGTATACACCATACCTGGCTGATGCCTCTGGAAGCTGGAAATTACTGAAGTAGACACCAATACTTCCATGATCTCCACTTGCTTCCTGAATGAATGCAAAGTCTTCTCTGATTGGATGTGGTGGAGAGGCCGGGCAGTGACGTCACACTCTCCACTTCGTCCAATCAGAGAATGCTTGGCATTCATTGAGAAAATGCAAAGCATTCTCTGAAAGGTGCCCATGCTGAACAGCCGACCTCCTGTGTTTAGAAGGCAGCAGGACAGCCGATTGGCTCGGGACTCGGAAGCAAGTGGAGATCACTGAAGTAGCGGTGTCAACTTCAGTGATTTCTGGCTTCCAGGGGCATCGGCCAGGTATGGTATATACATAACAGGTATGGTATATACATAGTCATGTGATCCAACCTGGGCCAATATAACTATGTATAAAATATCTATACCTGGAATTCTTCTTTAATACATCATGACTTAGCCCCCATTCACACCGGTGGGACTTGTCATGCGATTTGACAGTTCCAAATTGCATGACAAGTCGCACTCTATTGTCGGCAATGGAACTGTTCAAATCAGTGCAACTTTGACTTTGCGGTGCCACATTAATTTGATAAAAAGATTTCCTGCACTATTTTTGGCTATTTCAGGAGCGACTTGCATAGACATCTGTGCATGAAGTCGCACAGATGTCAGGCAAGTTGCACACGAAATCGATTTCAAAGTCACATTCAGTGTGAACCAGGGCTCATTATTACACAGGTGATTCTTTAAAGTGGTTGTTAAGCCACTATATGCAATTTATACCATCCTCTGTGTTTAATAATCCTGTGTGCCCCTGTGTCTGTGTTTTATAAAAATAAGCTGTTCTTTACCCGTTTTCAGAGCACCTCTCGGCGCTCACGCGACCCGCCGCCTTTCTGCTTTCCCTGTCTGACAGCTGCAGCGGGCGGAGCCGAGAATCCCCCGCTGACGTCAGTCGGGAGGAGAGGAGAGAGGCGGCCGGTCATGTGAGCACCAAGAGGCGCCCTGAAAACAGGTAAAGAACAGCTTATTTTTATAAAACAGACACAGGGGCCCATAGGGTTATTAAACACAGAGGATAGTATCAAACTTTTAATGCAACTTCAGCAGCAGGAGGGTAGGGGGCGGGCCCTGACACAGGAGCTGACAGGCAGGGAGGGGGGGGGAGAGGACAGAGGAGAGACAGGAGAGTTGCAGATGACGGAATCACGTAAACTGACCACGGTGTCAGGGCTCAGCAGCCATGGTACACCGTGGTCAGTTTACAGGGGGAGAGTAGAACCAAGGGCAGGATCAGCCAGGTATTTCAGGTGATACGTGGGGCCAAATTACACAGCACTAGCACTGTGCTGTATAACATGCTTTAAAGAAACAGGATCTTTTTTTTTTTTTTTTTTTTTTAGGGTAACAAACAAGAGTTATGTACCTAGAGCCAAACATTTTAAAGCCATGTACATAGTGACCCAGCAACCCTGAATGTACCATCTGCTGGCTTCAATTATAACATGGGAGAGGAAAGAACAGAGTGGCAGGCTCCTTGGGAACCCCACTGCCCATAAAGAGCCCTGCTGTCACAACTGTTAATTAGGCTTTTACATTAATTATGCATTAATTAAAAAGAGATCAAATGTTTTGGATATGGAGCAATATTTGTCCACAGAGATGGCAAGTGCAAACGAGAGAGGTTCACTAATTGGGAGGCCATGCAGAGAGGCAGAGACGCCGGGTGTGAGAAACGCGATTCTTGACAATGATGAATGGTAATAATGCTTCAATAGGAAGCCTATGAGAAGTATATCACTGCCATTGCTAACTATAAAGTGACGTTAAACTATGGTTTAAAAAATAAAAATTCTATTCAAGTATGTATTCCTGGGTGGTGAATACTGCAGCGCTAACAAATGCACACAAATAAACACAAATAAATGAATGAGAAGAATGATGAATAAAAATGATGAAACAAATCAGATATACACCGTGTCCAATAAATGTAAAAAACTATATGGGCGAGTAACCCAACACCAATGAGCACTGGAAGATTTGTGAATCAAAAAAAAAAATGCAAAAAAAGTGTATAGATATAGTCCAACAAAAACTGATCTTCCAACACGGGGTGATGAAGAATCAAACACTGTCCATTGGTCGAAACGCGTAGGGTTTTTTGGCTTATCGTTCTCCACATTGCCCAGCTTTTTATTTTTGTGATCACTTTTATAAACTGTATAGTTTTTTACATTTATTGGGCACGTTGTATATCTGATTTCTTTCATCATTTTTTTTCATCATTCTTCTCATTCATTTATTTGTGTTTTATTTGTGTGCAATGCATTTGTTAGCACTGCAGTATTCACCACCCAGATCCTATTTATGTTTGTCACATTTTTTTATGTAGCTGCTTGTCACTTCTATTACTTGGGTTTAGTGCAGTAATATTCACATTTTACTATAAGTATGTATTCCTAACTCAGAAAAGTCCCTTCTGTTGTTCTCAGCCTCCAGATCTCCATATTCAATTTTTTTTTTGCTTCTGTGATCTGATGTCCTGTTAGTGGGTGGTTGTGTTTGTTCTCCATTAGACATGTGCACAACCCAAAAATTTGTTTCGTTTTGTTTCGTTTCTTTACATTTCCGTTGATTCGTAACGATACGTAATTTTGTAAGACGTGAGTTTTTTATATTCGGACTCGTTCGTATTTTCGTAACAGATATGCCCTGTACACACGGTCGGACATTGATCGGACATTTCGACAACAAAATCCATGGATTTTTTCTGACGGATGTTGGCTCAAACTTGTCTTGCATACACACGGTCGCACAAAGTTGTCAGAAAATCCGATCGTTCTGAACGCGGTGACGTAAAATACGTACGTCAGGACTATAAACGGGGCAGTGGCCAATAGCTTTCATCTCTTAATTTATTCTGAGCATGCGTGGCACTTTGTGCGTCGGATTTGTGTACACACGATCGGAATTTCCGACAACGGATTTTGTTGTCGGAAAATTTTATAGCAAGCTCTCAAACTTTGTGTGTCGGAAATTCCTATGGAAAATGTGTGATGGAGCCTACACACGGTCGGAATTTACGACAAGAAGGTCCTATCACACATTTTCCATCGGAAAATCCTATCGTGTGTACAGGGCATTGTACTTTCTTTGATACGAAATGATTCGTAATTACATTCCGTCTAATTTTCTTTGATTCGAAATTCGTAATTTTGTTAATCATTTTCGTCTATTCAGTACACTACTCGTAATTTAGTAATTGTTACTCTTGTGAGATTGCCTTTTTCGTTGATTTGTACTTTCGTAGGAAATAAAGATCCTATGCTTGCTTTTCTAATAAGTCCTGTACTTATTTCAGTCCACTCCCTCAGTCACCAGACCTGACTCCGTCTCCTCCTCAGCTGAATCTAAAAAGATTCAGGAATGCAGTGCGATTCACACACAAAAGGGATAAGCTGATTGGCTAAAGATATTAAGTAAGATACATTACTCACTAATTAATATTATTATTATAAAGGATTTATATAGCGCCAACAGTTTACTTAGCGCTTTAACCACTTCCCGACCGCCGCACGACGATGTACGTCCTAAGTTTGAACGGGGATATCGTTGTTATGGCAGCAGCTAGCTGCCATAACCCCGGTATCCCCGTTTTCGTGCGGCGGCCGGCTTTCAGATAAAAGTGGTCCCTGCGGCGGATTCACCGCGAGATCACTTTTATCGGTGGCGGGAGAGGGCCCCCCCTCCCGCCGCGATCCGGTGCCCTCCGCCGCTTACCGGAGCCGTCGGTAGCGGCGGAGGCGATCGCGTCCTCCTCTGTGGTGTGTCTGGAGACGAGTGAGGCCAAGATGGCGCTCACTCGTCTCCATGACACTGCTGGGCGGAAGCGACGTCAAAACGTCACTTTCGTCCACGCCTCTTAAAGGCATATTTTTTCAAATGTCATTTCTCTAAATGACTTTTTTTTTTTTTTTTTTTTTTTTTGCATTTTAGTGTAAATATGAGATCTGAGGTCTTTTTGACCCCAGATCTCATATTTAAGAGGTCCTGCCATGCTTTTTTCTATTACAAGGGATGTTTACATCCCTTGTAATAGGAATAAAAGTGACACCATTTTTTTTTTTTTTTAAACCGTGTAAAAATAAATAAAATATTGTAAAATAAATAATAATAAAAAAAAAAATTTTTTAAAACCCCCCTGTCCCGACGAGCTCGCGCGCAGAAGCGAACGCATACGCGAGTAGCGCCCGCATATGAAAACGGTGGTCAAACCACACATGTGAGGTATCACAGCGACCGGTAGAGCGAGAGCAATAATTCTAGCCCTAGACCTCCTCTGTAGCGCAAAATATGCAACCTGTAGAATTTTTTAAACGTCGCCTATGGAGATTTTTGAGGGTAAAAGTTTGACGCCATTCCACGAGCGGGCGCAATTTTCAAGCATGACATGTTGGGTATCAATTTACTTGGCGTAACATTATATTTCACAATATAAAAAAAAATTGGGATAACTTTACTGTTGTTTTATTTTTTTATTCAAAAAAGTGAATTTTTTCCAAAAAAAGTGCGCTTATAAGATCGCTGCGCAAATACGGTGCAAAAAAAAGTATTGCAATGACCGCCATTGTATTCTCTAGGGTGTTAGAAGAAAAACCATATATAATGTTTGGGGGTTCTAAGTAATTTTCTAGCAGAAAAACCTGTTTCAAACATGTAAACACCTAAAATCCAAAACGAGGCTGGTCCTTAAGTGGTTAAAACTTGAGGGTAGACAGTACAAATACAATACACATTAATACAGTAGAAATCAGAGGGCCCTGCTCCTTATGCAGCGTACACAAGAGCGGATTTTTCGACCGGACTGGACAATCCGATCGTGTGTGGGCTTCATCGGACCTTCAGCGGACTTTTCCAGTCCAAAATCTGATGGACCTTAGATTTGAAACATGCTTCAAATCTTTCCGACGGACTCGAGTCCGGTTGAAAAATCCGCTCGTCTGTATGCTAGTCCGACGGACGAAAACCAACGCTAGGGCAACTATTGGCTACCGGCTATCAACTTCCTTATTTTAGTCCGGTCGTACATCATCACGTACGAATCCGTCGGACTTTGGTGTGATCGCGCGTAGGCAAGTCCGTCAAAAGTCTGACGAAAGTCCGCCGGAATGACCGTCGGACTTTGGTTGTCGAAAAGTCCGCTCATGTGTACGCGGCCTTAGAGCTTACAATTTAAGAATACATAAGAATATACTGTCCATTCAAAAGAACGATTCGAGAACACGAAGAAACGAAATTACGAACACACAAATGAAAATACGAACATACGAAATTACGAAGAGATAAAGGATTGAAAATACTGAATGTAAATCATTCGTTATAGATGTCATTTCCTTTTTTTTTTTTTTTTTTTTTACTGTTTCGGAGTTTCGTATTTTCGTAAGTTTGTCCGTTCGTAAATTCTAATTTTTCGTGTTCGTTATTTTGCTTATTCGTAATTTTCGTATTTTTGGTTCTTTCAGCTATTCGTATGTTCGAATTGATCCGAATGTACGAATACTAACAAATTCGTACGAAAATCTATTCGTTACGATCCGAATCGCACTTGTCTATTCTCCATGGTCACACTGCGTGTACTGTAGGAATGTGGCCACCCTCTCTTGCTTACTCCCAAGATGGACTATGGATGATGGGATTTGTAGTGTGCATAGAGCAGTGCACATGACTGCGACTAATGTGTACTGCTTGCTCCAAACAAATGGAAATGGGGAAGGGGAGGTTTGGGAGCTCATGGAGGATGTTACAAGGAAGACGGTAGTGGATGTGTATGGATGTTTTTTGGATATCATTTTAGTGTCACTTTAGATCATGGGTGCTCAACCTGTGGCCCTCCAGCTGTTAATAAACTACAAGTCCCATCATGCCTCAGCCTTTGGAAGTCATGCTTGTAACCGTCAGCCTTGCAATGCCTCATGGGACTTGTAGTTCCACAACAGCTGGAGAGCCACAGGTTGAGCATCCATGCTTTAGATGCTAGTTGAGTACAAATACTGCAGCTGCTGTTTTTTATTATTAGGACACTTACCTGTCCTGGAATCCAGCGATGTCGTCACTGCAGCTGATGTTTCCATTGGCTCTCGGGTACTGCCGCTTCCATTCGTGGTAAGGGAAAACAGCAGTGAAGCCTTTCCTACTGCGCATATGCGGAGCGCGCTGAGTTTTCTAAAATGCCCGGGAGCGGGGGAAGGAGGAGGGGGCCGAACGTTCGAGTGATCTCACCATGGGTACCCAATATCTGCTGGCCACTCGCGATCGTGAAGAGGCAGAACAGCGATGTAAACAAGGCAAGTCGCCGTTTTGACACGGGAGAAGATGGAGATCTTGTGTTCCTGCTAAGCAGGAACACCGATCTCTGTCTTCACCCAGTCAGAGCAACCCCCCCAACAGTTAGCAAGCACCCCCTAGGGACACACTTAACCCTTTGATCGCCCCTGATGTTAACCCCTTCCCAGCCAGTGTCATTAGTACAGTGACAGTGCATATTTTTAGCACTGATCACTGTATTAGCCCTCATGCACACAGGCTGCTAAAATAACGTTATGAAAACGCCAGTATTTTAGCAGTGACTTTCTTTTAACTTTTTTCAGCGTTTTTGCAATAGCGTTTTTCCGCGTTAGCGTTTTTTAGCGTTTTTTTTTTTTTTTCAAATTTTTTTTTTTTTTTCAATGGATCAAAAACGCTAAAAAAAACGTTGGTGAATGACGTTTTTGAGCGTTTTTGAGCGTTAGAGCGTTTTTACAGCTGAAAAACGTCTCTCAGAACCCACTGGTCCTGGGTTTTTTTTACAGCTTAAAAACGCCTATGCCACTTGCAGCTCAAAAACGCCTAGGTGGGCATGAAGCCATAGACTAACATAGACAGGCCGTTTTAAGCTGCAAAAAAAGCTCAAAAAAGCAGCTGTAAAAACGTCCGTGTGCATGAGGACTAAGTGTCACTGGTCCCCAAAAAAGTGGCAAAGGTGTCAATTAAGTGTCCAGTGTGTTCACTGCAATGTCGCAGTCCCGCTAAAAATTGCTGATCGCCTCCATTACCGGTAAAAAAAAAAAAAAAAAATCCATAAAGATATCCCATTGTTTGTAGACACAATAACTTTTGCACAAACCAATGAATATACGCTTATTGGGATTTTTTTACCAAAAATATGTAGCAGAATACATTTTGGCCTAAACTGATGAAGATATTTGATTTTTTTCAATTATTTTATTGGGTATGTTTTATAGCAGAAAGTAAAAGAATATTGCTTTTTTTTTTCAAAATTGTCGCTCTTTTTTTGTTTATAGCGAAAAAAATAAAAAAATCAACTGCCACCAAAAGAAAGCTTAATTTGTGGGGAAAAAAAAGGACATCAATTTTATTTTGGTACAGCATCACACGACCGTGCAATTGTCAGCAGTGCAGTATCACAAAAAATGGCCTGGCCATTAAGGGGGTAAAACCTTCCGGGGCGGAAGTGGTTAAATGGATCCTGCTGCAACAAATATGGCCCAAATACTGTTAGGGGTTGTAGAAGTAAAGCAGTTAAGAAGTATTGATCTGTAAAGGGACTGTAATAGCAGTGATCTTTAGCAATCTGTTAAAGCATGTCTCCAAAAATTCCTATAACATCTTTGCGGTCTCAGGCAACTTTCTTTAGCATAACATTTGGGGGGGGGGGAATCATGTTTGGCCCTTTAGCAATGTTGGGACTACATTTGAGGCCCCCTATATGCAGTAAATCGACCCGCAGTGTTTTTAATCATGCCCCATGGGCCCCCGAAATCCAAGAGCCCAATTATGCAAATACAAGTGTAGCACACCCCACATAGGAGCTGCAGATTAAAGGGATTCCCCACTCCTTCACAGCCAGGCACACCGAATCCTCCCAGACACAGAGTCAGAAAACAGTCTGTAGCTTTGGTTTTTTTTTTTGTTATTTATTAGGGGGTTAATAACTTGGATAGGGATTGGAGGTTATGGGATGCCCACTGGACTTAAGCAATCTTCAGGGACAACTTCCTACCCTGTTTCCCCGAAAATAAGACCTAGCGTGATTGTCGGTGATGGCTGCAATATAAGCCCTACCCCCCCAAATAAGCCCTAGTTAAAGTCCTTGTAGGTCTTATTTTCAGGGTAGGGCTTATTTTCAGGGAGACAGGGTAGGGCTTATTTGGGGGGTAGGGATTATATTGCAGCCATCACCGACAATCACGCTAGGTCTTATTTTCGGGGAAACAGGGTATATACAGTTATATACAGACTCCTCTTCACTTTCCTCCTGCACACCCTTGGCCTTTCTCGGCTCAGCCTCTGCTGGTACACTCCTGGGGGAACTAGACAGTCTCTGTGTCAGTTCAGCAGCAGCCCTTTACAGGCAGGAAGTCCCTTGACAGTAGCACATGTGGAGGGACACAGCAAGTAACTTTTTTCCTTCTACTTCCTTTGTGGTCGCTGATCCCAGCACCACCTCTTCAGGTCCTGCCAGCCCACCTGGCTGCACAAAGCAGCCCAGATCCTCCTCTTCTAGGGTCCCTCTGCGGAGCCCCTCCCTCCTGCCAAGTGCCCCCACAGCAAGCAGCTTGCTATGGGGGCACCTGAGCCGAGCCGCAGCTCCCTGTGTTCATTCAGACACAGAGCTGTGGTTTGGCCCTGCCCCCCCCTCTCTCCTGATTGGCAAACTGATTTTGATTGACAGCAGCTGCAGCCAATGGTGCCTCTGCTGTGTCTCAGCCAATCAGGAGGGAGAGTCCCGGTTTGCCGAGTCTCTCATGCAACATCGCTGCATCTAGATGGGGCTCAGGTAAGTATTAGGGGGGCTGAGGGGGGCTGCTGCACACAGAAGGCTTTTTATCTTAATGCATAGAATTCTTCTGCCTTTACAATCACTTTAAGCACACCGCTGTCTTCAAGGGAATCTGGTAGACTTGTGTACAACAGAAAATTTTGTTTAGTTTCGGTTCGTTGTCATTCGTAAAATACATCATTTATTTCTGTTATATTCGTTATGTTACGGTAATACGTTTTCGGATAATTAGTTATTTCTGTAGAGTGTCGATATTCGTTATACTGAATCTCGAATCATGTCGAATTCATTCGTTATATGCGCTATAATTTCGTTTGTATTGATTGAATTGATATTTATGTATGTATATATATTCGTGATAATGATTCATAGTTTGGAAAGTCGTTTGTTTATTGACTCTATTAACACAAACAATGACAATATCTCTTCTCCTCTGCTCAAATACAATACAACACCCTTCTCACTCAGTTCTCAGGAATGCAATTTGCCAGTAATCCAATATCCAACACAAAATAATCAGTTGTTTGGACTGTAAGATTCACTTTGAGTTGACCTTTTGTTTCATTAGGTCTTTAACGAACTAACGAATCATGTCAAATTCATTCGTTATATCCGCTACAATTTCTTTCGTATTTGTTGAAATTCATTATTTTTTTATTCGGATGCATCCGAATGCCTGAAAGATGCAAAATTCGGCCGAATTTCGATACGTTACAAAACGGATTGCACAAGCCTATGGTGGACAGGTGATTGGTAGATGGCGGACAGGTGATTGGTAGATGGCGGACAGGTGATTGGTAGATGGCGGACAGGTGATTGGTAGATGGAGGACAGGTGATTGGTAGATGGCGGACAGGTGATTGGTAGATGGAGGACAGGTGATTGGTAGATGGAGGACAGGTGATTGGTAGATGGAGGACAGGTGATTGGTAGATGGAGGACAGGTGATTGGTAGATGGAGGACAGGTGATTGGTAGATGGAGGACAGGTGATTGGTAGATGGCGGACAGGTGATTGGTAGATGGCGGACAGGTGATTGGTAGATGGAGGACAGGTGATCGGTAGATGGAGGACAGGTGATCGGTAGATGGAGGACAGGTGATCGGTAGATGGAGGACAGGTGATCGGTAGATGGAGGACAGGTGATCGGTAGATGGAGGACAGGTGATCGGTAGATGGCGGACAGGTGATCGGTAGATGGCGGACAGGTGATCGGTAGATGGCGGACAGGTGATCGGTAGATGGCGGACAGGTGATCGGTAGATGGCGGACAGGTGATTGGTAGATGGCGGATAGGTGATTGGTAGATGGAGGACAGGTGATTGGTAGATGGAGGACAGGTGATTGGTAGATGGCGGACAGGTGATTGGTAGATGGAGGACAGGTGATTGGTAGATGGCGGACAGGTGATTGGTAGATGGCGGACAGGTGATTGGTAGATGGAGGACAGGTGATTGGTAGATGGCGGATAGGTGATTGGTAGATGGAGGACAGGTGATTGGTAGATGGAGGACAGGTGATTGGTAGATGGAGGACAGGTGATTGGTAGATGGCGGACAGGTGATTGGTAGATGGAGGACAGGTGATTGGTAGATGGAGGACAGGTGATTGGTAGATGGAGGACAGGTGATTGGTAGATGGAGGACAGGTGATTGGTAGATGGAGGACAGGTGATTGGTAGATGGCGGACAGGTGATTGGTAGATGGCGGACAGGTGATTGGTAGATGGCGGACAGGTGATTGGTAGATGGCGGACAGGTGATTGGTAGATGGCGGACAGGTGATTGGTAGATGGCGGACAGGTGATTGGTAGATGGAGGACAGGTGATTGGTAGATGGCGGACAGGTGATTGGTAGATGGCGGACAGGTGATTGGTAGATGGAGGACAGGTGATTGGTAGATGGCGGACAGGTGATTGGTAGATGGAAGTCAGGTGATTGGTAGATGGTGCTCTGGGCTTGCTGTCCCACCATCCTAGAGCATCACACAGGGTGAAATTCAGAGGAACTACATGTAAAGTGGGAGGATTAGTAGGGAGGAGGAGCTGTATAATCTGATCCCTCCCCTGTAGTGCCAGCTCCTCCCCTATGGGGAGTGATCCCACCTCTTATCCCGGCTAGCGGTCTCCAGAGTGGTGGCAGCAGCAGGAGAGAAAAGATGAGGTCATAGTGAAGGAATACAAAGGGTAGAATAGTATAGGCGGATTACACACCCTGTGGGTGCAATGTACCTGTAGCTCTCCTGCGCTTAGCAATACATTTCTATTATATCCTGCTGTTTTACCACCCCCCAACTTTACCTGTGAGCAGGGCCGGTGTCTTGCCGAATAAGTTTCTTCGGCGGATAGGTTCCCCCCCTGTACTGCGCAGGCGCAGCGCCTGCGCAGTACGTACTACTGTCGGCCGCCGGAGATAGCCGAAGCTCAAACGCTTCGATCAGCTGTACACGGCGCCTGCGCTCTGGGTCCAGGTTCCTTCCCCTCTATCCAAGTGGACCTAGAGGGGGAATCTAAAAGTGCCGAGCGCAGCGAGGCCGTGCCCGAAGCGTGGCGAGCGAAGCGAGCCCGCGAGGGGCCCTCTTACAGGCGCCGTGTACAGCTGATTTTCAGCTGTTCCGCTTCGGCTATTTCCGCCGGCTTCTACTGCGCATGCGCAGTAGAGGGGGAACTAATCCGCCGAGCGGAACTTTCTCGGCAGAACACCGGTACAAGGGGTGGGCGGAAGGGACGGATGCCCTGGGCGGATCAATTTATTGCATGAAGGGGGGCGCAGCAGTGACGTACTAACTAGGGGGGGGGGGGTGTCAGGCGGCTCCCTCATCCTTCCCTGTATGAAACAGTGTGACATGCTGACAGCGCTTGGAGAGCTCAGGTGGACTGACCCATTGTCACAATGCTGTGCGTCTCACTCTCTGTTAAACTCTAATAGCCCAGTGAATACAACTCCCCCCTCCCTCCACAGAGATGGAAGAGGCTGCATCGGCTCTGCCCCCTCCCTCCCCTCTGTTTCTGTGTCCCGTCCATGCTCCGTGCAGCCCGTGTGCTGCCTCTGAAAGGAATGTGGGGGCGGGAACATTTAAACAAGTAGCCTCCGTCGGAACTAGTGTGAGCAACCTGGGAAGTGAGTGATCAGCACTGTCACTGTCACTTTGTCCAGAATCTGCTCTCTCTCTCTCTCTCTCTCTCTCCCAATCTTTCACTCCCCCTCTTTCCTCTGTTGTCCAGTAGCAGAGTCTTTCATTAACTCTATGCTAATAGTTGGCCCCATCATGTTCCTTTAGCCAGGGTTTTCACTAGTGTGATCAGAGACATTGCATGTGATTTGCACCGCATTGCTGTACAAATCACATGCGATGTCTGTGCAATGTTAATTGCAGTTTGTATGGCTGAAATCGCATTTGCACCGAAACTGTGCAGGACCCTTTTTTTTGGTCTGCACTGGAATCGGATTGGATGGGTGTTTACACCTATCCAATCCGATTCCTGCACCATTTTACAGTTCTCACTGCAATCTGCAAACTGATCTGGGGGTGTCATTAATTTTACATTGACACTCATAGCAGTTTGCAAAGGGCAACATGAACGGCCGACAAGCGACATGCAATGCAGGTATCCGCACTGGAGTCGCTCCGATTTCTGCATCACATATATGTGAACCAGGACTAAGGATGAGCTCCGGCGTGTTCGCATGCTGCATGCGCCGAGCCCGCCAGGAAGTCGGCAATGCGCTAATCACAGGCAGTGAGACATTTCCTGATCTCTGCAGCCGCACATCGGGAAATGTCTCACTGCTTGTGATTAGCGCTGTGCAGTGCCGACTTCTTGGCAGGCTCTGCGCGTGCAGCATGCGAACACGCCGGAGCTCATCCTTAACCAGGACTCAAGTGGGTTCACACTGATGCCCTGTGGTTCAGTTGCAGTGCTGGTGTATACACAGTTTTCCTGCATTTACCTCAATTTTCAATACCGTCCCACAGACTTCTATTAGGTTACACATTTTTGCAACATTTTCTAAAAGCGCACCAAATGTCCTCTATACTGAATCTTTGGTGTGCTTTCAGAAAACACAGTAAAATTACACAAGCTAATAGAATTCTGTGGGACTGCAGCTAAAAATGGGGATAAAATGCAAAAAAAATGCGTATACGCCAGCACTGCGACAAACTCCAGGACACCAGTGTGAACCCAAAGGCTTCAGGGTGCTGTGTAATGTAAAGGAGTCTAGAGGTGCAGGGTGCTGTGTAATGTAAAGGGGTCCAGAGGTGCAGGGTGCTGTGTAATGTAAAGGGGTCCAGAGGTGCAGGGTGCTGTGTAATGTAAAGGGGTCCAGAGGTGCTGTGTAATGTAAAGGGGTCCAGAGGTGCAGGGTGCTGTGTAATGTAAAGGGGTCCAGAGGTGCAGGGTGCTGTGTAATGTAAAGGGGTCCAGAGGTGCAGGGTGCTGTGTAATGTAAAGGGGTGCAGGGTGCTGTGTAATGTAAATGGGTCCAGAGGTGCAGGGTGCTGTGTAATGTAAAGGGGTCCAGAATTGCAGGGTGCTGTGTAATGTAAAGGGGTCCAGAGGTGCAGGGAGTTGTGTAATGTAAAGGGGTCCAGAGGTGCAGGGAGTTGTGTAATGTAAAGGGGTCCAGAGGTGCAGGGAGCTGTGTAATGTAAAGGGGTCCAGAGGTGCAGGGAGTTGTGTAATGTAAAGGAGTCCAGAGGTGCAGGGTGCTGTGTAATGTAAAGGAGTCCAGAGGTGCAGGGTGCTGTGTAATGTAAAGGAGTCCAGAGGTGCAGGGTGCTGTGTAATGTAAAGGGGTCCAGAGGTGCGGTGGCAGAGGCTGCAGCTACAGTATTGTATTGTTGTATTGTTTTAAGTGTTTTCTGGTTTTGAAAGGACACTGACTCTTTCTTTATACCTTGGGGGGGGGGGGGCGCAGTTTGCCATCTTCGCCCTGGGCACCAGATGGCCTTGTACCAGCACTGCCTGTGAGCGAGCCCTCAGGGTGCCGCTGCCGAATGGAACTAAGGGCTCATTCACAAGTGCAGCAGGCACTGCAGCTCCTCTGAAAAGCGATCCCAGTGTGTGCTGACAGGTGGTAAGGAGGCAACATATGCGATCTTCCTCCTCACCACCTGATTTATACCCATGACTGCTGTGCAATGCTCACCACTGGAGCACAGCAGTACGGCAATTAGAGGTTTATATCAGGTGTGAGGAGGCGACTCTGTGCAGCCATGTGCAAACCTGTGCGACCCTCTGTAGTCCTGTGCCACACTGTGTAACCCTGTGCAGCCATGTACGACACTGCACGATCCTGTGCAGCCATGTGCGAAACTGTGAAACCCTTTGCAGCCATGTGCAACCCTGTGCGACCCTCTGTGGCTGTGTCAACCCGCTCTGCTCCGGTCACGTGATCTGACCCTCCCCCCTGTGTCAGTCTGCTCCGCCCCGCTCTGGTCATGTGACCTGACCCCCCGTGTCAACCCATTCCGCCCCGCTCTGGTCACGTGATTTGACTGCCCCGTTCCCGCCCGCTCCCCCCGGATGGGACATGTGGTAATGCTGGGACTAGTAGTTCCTCAGCAGTTAGGTGAGAGGTGTTAGCCCTGCCCCCTACAATCCCACTGGTCCTGGATGAAGAGTTCCCTCCTCCTTGCTGAGTCATGATTGGATGTCCGCTTACAGCCCCGCCTCCACACCTCTCCCTTCCTTGTTTACACTTAGAGTCCCGGTGTTCTGCCGAGAAAGTTCCGCTCGGCAGATAAGTTCCCCCCTCTACTGCGCCTGCGCAGTAGGATCCGGCGGAAATAGCCGAAGCGGAACAGCTGAAAATCATCTGTACACGGCGCCTGTAAGAGGGCCCCTCGCGGGCTCGCTTCGCTCGCCACGCTTCGCTCGCCACGCTTCGGGCACGGCCTCGCTACGCTCGGCACTTTTAGATTCCCCCTCTAGGTCCACTTGGATGGTGTGGAAGGAACCTGGACCTAGGTGTCCGTTTATGAAGCAGTGATCAGCGATGATCACACAGTCCATAAACAGTTTATGAAACAGAGATAATCGGGGGGGGACGGAAAAGTGTTTGAACATGTTCTCCCGCTGATGATCTCCGCACACTGAGAATCCTCATTGACTGACACAGTAACGGCCAGTTTATGAAGCTGCGATCTCAGCGCTTCACTGGAGATCTGTGTCAGAATTCACACTCCCCAATTCACCAGCCCAGAGGTGGTGAATCGGGCAGTGAAGAGGAAATCCCGGGGATTCAGACCCCCCAACACTGTAACCATGTCCCCCTTTCATATTTATGTGTATACATATGTGTACATATATTTATATAATGTGTGTATGTATGTGTATGTATATGTGTATGTATATATATATATATATATATATATATATATATATATATAATATGTGCGTGCATATACATGTATATATAATGTGTGTGTATATATATATATATATATATATATATATATATATATATATATATATATATATATAATGTAGGGGGACTCGTTATTTTTTTTAACATTAACCACGCCGTCTGTCCGTGTATTGAGCCGTGATAATTTATCACTGCTTAATAAACTGAAATCTCGGTGTTTCAGTGAATTTCTGGTGCTGTAATCTCGTATAGTCTCACAAGATTCCAGTATCAGGGGCCGTTCTCCACTGTTCGAAGCATTTGTAGAGGAGAAGCGATCTACACCGCTTCATAAACTGGCACACAGAGGCGAAAGATCTCCTCTGTGAATGCCGGAGAATGAAGCAGTGAATAGATTTCACTGCTTCATAAACGGACACCAAAGTGATTAGAAGTCAGTTTGTGGGGACAGCAGTGTGTGTAACACAGAGACCCCGCCAGGAGAGACTACGAGGAGAGCGGGCATGCTGGGACTTGCAGTTCATACACAGAGAATCCTCCATAAAGGTCTATGGGGATATGCTGGGACATGTAGTTCATACACAGAGAAACCTCCATAGAGGTCTATTGGGACATGCTGGGACTTGTAGTTCATACACAGAGAATCCTCCATAGAGGTCTATTGGGACATGCTGGGACTTGTAGTTGATACACAGAGAATCCTCAGTAGAGGTCTATGGGGACATGCTGGGACTTGTACAGTCTCTTGCAAAAGTATTCACCCCCCTTTGGCATTTTTCGTGTTTTGTTGCCTCACAACCTGGAATTAACATGGATTGTTTGAGCAAAAGCTGGTGGATGGTATGTCCGAATAGATAAGGCATCTCATCCCTAAATCAAAATTTAAATACAGAGCATAGGGAAGGGGATTATAATGGTGCCAACAACAATTAGACACAATAGAGATAGTAAAAATTATATCAAATTTTAATTGTATAAAATTTAAAAAAACGATCAATACATAAATTAGAACCACAGTATAGAGATGGAGCATTATACGGTTATTCTGTTGACCGACACCAATGATGTTGAATGGTAGTAGCAGGTCAATTCTTCCCTACTAGTTTCGCCAAGACATTGGCTTCATCTGGGGAATAGAATATAACAGAAAATAATTTTTGACTCTAGAATAAAGAAAAAAAACAATCATAAGAAGAATTTGAAACAAAATATGTGGATACTATGCTGATTAATCGTTCAGTGATTTGTACTATGCTGTTAGCTACATGTATATTTTGTTTCAAATTCTTCTTGTGATTGTTTTTTTTTTTCATTATTCTAGAGTCAAAAATTATTTTTTGTTTTTTTTGTTATATTCTATTTCCCTGATGAAGCCAATGTCTTGGCGAAACTAGTAGGGAGGAATTGACCTGCTACTACCATTCAACATCATTGGTGTCGGTCAACAGAATAATCGTATAATTCTCCATCTCTATACCCTGGTTCTAATTTATAGATTGTTTGAGGATTTGCATCATTTAATTTACAGAACATGCCCACAACTTTGAAGATGTTTTTTTTTTATTGTGAAGCAAACAACAAATTGGACAAAATAACAGAAAAAGTCAATGTGCATAACTATTCACCCCCTAAAGTCAATACTTTGTAGAGCCACGTTTTGCAGCTATCACAGCTCCAAGTCGCTTTGAATAAGTCTCTATGAGCTTGCCACAGGGATTTTTGCCCATTCCTCCTTGCAAAACTACTCCAGCTCCTTCAAGTTGGATGGTTTGCACTTGTGAACAGCAATCTTTAAGTCTGACCACAGATTTTCTATTGGATTGAGGTCTGGGCTTTGACTAGGCCATTCCAACACATTTACATGTTTCCCCTTAAACCACTCAAGTGTTACTTTAGCAGTGTGTTTGGGGTAATTGTCCTGCTGGAAGGTGAACCTCCGTCCTAGCCTCAAATCACACACAGAGTGGTACAGGTTTTGCTCAAGAATATCCCTGTATTTAGCACCATCCATCTTTCCCTCAACTCTGACCAGTTTCCCAGTCCCCACTGCTGAAAAACATCCCCACAGTATGATGCTGCCACCACCATGTTTCACAGTGGGGAATGTGTTTTTTGGGTGATGTGATGTGTTGGGTTTGCGCCAGACATAGCGTTTTCTTTGATGGCCAAAAAGTTCAATTTTAGTCTCATCAGACCAGAGCACCTTCCTCCATACATTTTGGGAGTCTCCCGTGCCTTTTCGCAAACTCAAAACGTGCCATTTTGTTTTTTGCTGAAAGTAATGGTTTTCTTCTGGCCACTCTGCCATAAAGCCCAACTCTATGGAGCGTACGGCTTATTGTCGTCCTATGTGCAGATACTCCAGTCTCTGCTGTGGAACTCTGCAGCTCCTCCAGGGTTACCTTAGGTCTCTGTGCTGCCTCTCTGATTAATGCCCTCTTTGCCCGGTCCGTGAGTTATGATGTGCGGCCGTCTCTTGGCAGGTTTGCTGTTGTGCCATATTTTTTCCATTTGGTTATGATAGATTTGATGGTGCTCCTAGGGTAGGGTGCCCACATGTCCCGGATTGCCCGGGACAATCCCGCAATTAGCAGGTGTGTCCCGGGTCCCTGGTACCCTCATTCCGGGACAATACAGTGTCCCAGAATTGCCCTGGGTCGATCTAATGCCCCCTAAAATAGCCTTTGCATTGTCTCTGTCCCTCACTGTCTCTGCCTGTAGTGGACCCCTAGCTGGCAGAGACCCTTTTTACTTAATTAATCACCGCCGCTGGCTCAGTGCCCAAACTGGTTGCTACCTGCCGCCCGCTTGGCGTGTAGCAACCAGTGACGTCATGAGCAGGAGAGAGGCAGAGACCAATTACAGCGGAGGAGATTTAACTTCCTCCTCCGCGCCTATTGTTTAGCTCCACCCACCTCCTCCCTGCATGTTTGAGTCCAGCCAGGCAGCGGCATGCAGAAGAAACTTAAGACAGACTGCAGGGCACAAAGGAAGGAGAGATGATAGAAAGGTAAGTAAACTGCTAAACACTCACCAACATGACAGATCCATCAGCAGCCCGAGTTCTGTGCTGAACTGTCAACACTTCACAGAAATAGAGTGTGTGTCAGGCTGGACCCTCTCAGTGCACTGTGCAGAGAGGACAGCAGGCAGATAAGGGTTGGCAGATAAGGGTTGGCACTTGGCAGCAGAGGACACTGACAGATAAGATGACACCCTCGGAGGGATGGAAGAAGGACACATCCTTAGATATCAGGGCAG
This sequence comes from Lithobates septentrionalis, assembly GCA_037952835.1. Classification (NCBI taxonomy): domain Eukaryota; kingdom Metazoa; phylum Chordata; class Amphibia; order Anura; family Ranidae; genus Lithobates; species Lithobates septentrionalis. Next base: position 70,404 of record JBBDGP010000387.1, read on the forward strand.
GGTTCATGCTGGGATTTGAAATCCTTCACTTTTGGGGGGAAATGACCCCCCCCCCCCCAAAAGTGAAGAACTACAGGTCCCAGCATGAACCCCTCAGAGCTGAAGATGTTTCCCTCATCATTGCGCACATAATAACTCCTCACACCCGGCCCTTCTGTCCAGCTGCTCACTGTCTCTTCTCTCCGTGCCAGTTCACACTGGTGCGATGCCAAACATCGCACAGTCATCGCATGTAATTCGCAGCGCACTGCTGTTCACATTACATGCGATGTCTGTACGATATCAGCCATACAGATAGTATTCGGTGCAAACACGCACAGGACCCTTTTTTCTGTTCGGACCAGAATCGGATCGCATGTGTGTTCACACCTATGCGATCCGATTCATTTCCGAGCTGTCGGTTCGCAGTGCGATACGCAAGCTGAACTGGGAGTGTCGTTAACAATGTATTGACACTCCCCAGCGATTCGCATATGGCCGTGTGAACTGACATGCGATGCGGGAACACGCAGTGGATTCGCAGTGTTCTCGCATCGCACCAGTGTGAACCGGCACTCCCACTACTTGTGTGGCTCTCACTACACCTGCAGCAGCCCCTCCCCCCCTCCTCCTTCAGACCCCTTTCACACTGAAGCTTTTTGCAAGCGCTATAGCGTTAAAAATAGCGCCTGCAAAATGCCCCAAAACAGCTGCTACATTCATCCCACTGTGAAAGCCGCACTGGCAGGGCGTCAGAAAAAGTCCTGCCAGCAGCTTCTTTGGAGCGGTGAAGGAGAGATGAACTCACTGCCCCTCCAACGCTCCTCCCCATTGAAATCAATGGGGCAGCGCTGCGATACTGCCAGCAAAATGCTGCACTAGCGGCATTTTGCAGGCGGATCTAACCCCTTTTCGGCCGCTAGCGGGGGTTAAAACAGCCCCGCTAGTGGCCGAATAGTGCCGTTAAAACTACGGTAAAGCGGTGCTAAAAATAGCACTGCTTTACCGCTGACGCCTGGGCGTCGGCAGTGTGAAAGGGGTCTTAGGCTGGCCATACATTATACAATTTTCTTGTGCAACTTTGGTTTAGATTTACCAAAACCATATAATAGGAGGTCAAACCTAAACAGTTTCAATTTGTATGCAATCAGGCAGGCCCTTCTACTACATAGTTGAAGGTAAATCTAAAGAAAATTGAATAAGAAAATTGTATGGTGTATGGCCAGCTTTATCCTCAGCCTTTCATGTTCTGCCACTTTTTCACCTACTAGTCCTCTGTATGCTAAGCAATCCTCTCAGCAGTGGCCCATCTCTCATCTGCAACTATCACAGCCTCAGAATCCTGCCAGCATTCCATTCTTTGCTCCTTCAACCTGCCAGAATTTTTTTTTCTCCACTGCAACGGTGTAACTGCAGGGGTCGCCATTGCAACCCAGCCTCATACTCCAGGGGGCCCATGCAGCTTTCCTCTAAACCTGTATAGGATGGGCGACATATAGAAGAACTGATGCCCTCCATGTTCTTCTTGCAGCCACTGAATGCCTGCAGGTGGTAAAGGAGGAAAAGCGGGCATTCAGTGGCTGCAAGAAGAACATGGAGGGCATCAGTTCCTATATATGCCACCCCTCCTATACAGTTTACTTCTGCTGCCCACAGGTCCCTCAACGCTCTCCTGGCCCCTCTGATCTTATCTTCCCCAGCAACTTCTCTGCTCTCTCCCACCCCACCCTTCTCCAACCCTCTGCTGTCCTCTGGTCCCACCTGTGCTGTTCTCTGATCTGAGCTCTGTTGTCGTATATAGATGGACTTAGGAGGGGGACAAGGACAGTGATCACGAAAAAGGTAAAAAGCCCCCCCCCCCCAGCACATTTCTGAACTCCACCTCTCTAATAGCACAAGTGGAAGGGGAGGGGGTCAGTACTGTGGGGGGGGTCTGTACTTAATGGAGAGGGGGGTACCTACTGAAGGAGGGGGGTCTGTACTTAGTGGAGAGGGGGGTCCGTACTGAGGGAGGGGTGTCTATACTTAATGTATTAATAAAAATACATTTCAAGCCTGGTGTTGGGATGATATAAGTGCTAAAAGCAGCCATTCACCCGACAAATCACTCGCCGCCGAAATCCCGTCAACCCGGAGACTACATTCAACACAAAGCCCCCGCCCCCCCGGTCCTTGGCAAAATTGTCCCTGAATGGCAGTTTGGAAATGTGGTCACCCTATCCTAGGGATCATCAAAGATTTGGATATTTTTTTATAACCTAGCCCTGATTTGTTCTTCTCAACAACATTGTCCCTTACTTGTTTGGAGTGTTCCTTGGTCTTCATGGTAGTGTTTGGTTAGTGGTGCCTCTTGCTTAGGTGTTGCAGCCTCTGGGGCCTTTGCAAATGGTGTGTATATATAATGACAGATCATGTGACACTTAGATTGCACACAGGTGGACATCATTTCACTAATTATGTGACTTCTGAAGGTAATTGGTTGCACCAGAGCTTTTTATGGGCTTCATAACAAAGGGGTGAATACATACGCACATGCCAATTATCAGTTTTTTATTTCTGAAAAATAATTTTATGTATATATTTCTTTCTCGAACATCACGGGACACAGAGCCACAGTAATTACTGATGGGTTATATAGGTATCACTGGTGATTGGACACTGGCATACCCTATCAGAAAGTTCAACCCCCTATATAATCCCTCCCCTTGCAGGGATACCTCAGTTTTTACGCCAGTGTCTTAGGTGATGGACATGTAAAGATGTGCTGTGCTGAGCTCCAAAGGGAATATCCGATATCCTATACTGGGGCAAGCCAGGCAGACCGGATCCATTCAAAGTGTCTTTTAATGGCCGAATTGGATGGTACCCGGGCCTCGTGTCCGAAGAAACGCGGTTTTACCTGTAACGCTTCTCTTTTTAGAGAGCTGGACCCCGCATATTAGAAAATGGTTTTCTAGCCTAATTTCTAGCCGGGTGCTTTACAGGTCCAGAACTGCAGGATCCCCCTATTCGTAGGGGGCCCCAGTCTCTGACGGTTTTTTCAAACGGAGCCCACCGTGAGAGGTGAAAATTGGGTCTGTGTAAACTGAACCCTGCGGCTGGATAAGGTAAGAGGAGATTCCACAGAATTTTTTAATTCTAGTAGGTTTTCTCCTTTAAGGTAAATGCATGCTATGCCTATTGTGACCACCGGGGGCTGCCAAGAGCACATACCTTGTCATGCTGATGTCTGTCTCAGTGTTCATGCTTCACAGCGTCTCCGGCCGGCTCAAGGTAGGATGGATGGGGGGATTTCTCATGTTTGGATGTTCCCCCCAGGCTAGGGGGAGGCCACAGGGGTCTAGACAGCGGTTATACCGCTCGGGCACCGCCGCCTCCGCCGCCATTTTCAGGCAGGCCCTTCACTACCGGCCTCTCTCCCTCCTCCCCCTCCCCCAGCCTTCCTCCATAGTGTTTCCGGAGGGTCGGCCAGCGCGGGAAGCGCTTGTTTTTTCGAAATTCGAGCGGGGGGGCGGGATGTCAGCACAGGTGCTTAGACTCCCACTCAGGCCAGCTGCAGGCTATTAAAGCACACTGTACAGGTGCAAACAGCCTTTGGAGGGACACAGAGCTGTTGGTCGCATGTAAGGTGGGACACAGGCATTCTCCTAGGCAGCATTTGCTAAGGTAACACCAGACTGGGCATTGGGTAGCAAGGCTTTTAGCCGGACTACATCGCTCAGCAGTCAGTGTTCATTTTTTGATACCTCCACCTTGTTGCTTTGCACTATGGGTAGAAGAGGTTCAAACACCCCCAGAACCAGAGACACTAGGGGATCTCGTTCAGGTTCTGAGGACCCCCTGTCAGCAGCATCCTCCCCCCCCTGAGGGGCCAGGGACGGCTAGCCAGGGAGAGCTGTTGGGGTCTGGGGCTACACCTGCTTCTGGCACTTCAGCCCCTGTATACATTACACAGGAGGTTTTTTCCTCAGCCATTAATGGTTTAGAGGAAAGATTATTGGCCGTGATTACAGCTTCACTCAGTGGAAGAAAACGCACTAGGCCTTCCTCTGTTCCCCAAGACCCTCAGACAGAGGAGCTCTGGGATAAAGGAGACGAATCCCTTTCAGAGGATCGGGATGGGACAGATGATTCCTCTTCGGAGGAATCAGGTGGAGAGGGACCCTCTGCAACCTCCCAAGAGGAAAAAGTCTTAGTGCAGATCCTCACTGGATTGGTCCGCTCCACATTTAAGTTTCCCGTACCTGAAACTGTTAAAGAATCCTCTTCTGCTTTGGGGTCACTGAAACCTTCTCAAGCAGCACAGGCTTTTGCTGTTCATAATTTACTTGAAAAGCTCATTTATTCTGAGTGGGATCACCCAGACAAACGTTTTTTTCCGCCGAGAAAGTTTTTAACACTTTATCCGATGGAAGAAAAGTTTATTAAAATGTGGGGAATACCGGCCATTGATGCCGCCATTTCCTCCGTAAATAATAGTCTGACTTGTCCTGTAGACAATGCTCAGATGCTCAGGGATCCTGTAGACAAGAAGATGGAATCCCTATTGAAGGATGTTTTCTCCTTGGCAGGATCAGTGGCTCAACCTGCAGTAGCAGCGATTGGAGTCTGTCAATACTTAAGAGACCATGTTAAGCAGGTTATCAAGGTATTACCTGAACAACAGGCCCAGGGGTTTGCTAACCTTCCTGCGGCCTTATGTTACGTTGTTGACGCCATCAGAGATTCTATTGTGCAAACCTCTCGTCTTTCTCTGGGGTTGGTGCATATACGTAGAATCCTATGGTTGAAAAATTGGTCAGCCGAAGCACCATGTAAGAAGCTCCTGGCGGGGTTTCCATTTCGTGGTGAAAGGTTGTTTGGAGAGGACTTGGATAACTATATCAAGAGAATCTCTTGTGGGAAAAGCACTCTCTTACCTGTTAAGAAGAAGAGTAAGCGCCCCTCTTTCAAACAGACTCTCTCCCCAGCGCCTGGGGCTTCAGCCTCCAGGCAGTCTCGATGGCCTCCTCCGTCTGGGTCCAGGGACAAGAGTCAACCCCAGGGACAGAAGAAGTCCTGGGGGAATAAGCCTACTAGGCAAAACACTAAGACCTCTGCATGAGGGGGCGCCCCCGCTCGCTCGAGTGGGGGGAAGACTGCGGCAGTTCTCAGGGCTCTGGCAGGAGGATTTCCAGGACAGATGGGTAATCTCCACGGTAACCTTTGGATACAAGCTGGAGTTTCAGGAATTTCCCTCTCCTCGGTTCCTCAGATCAGGTGTTCCCAGAGACCCAGAAAAGAAGCAGTCGCTCCTTCTAGCGTTAAAACGACTTTTGTCGCAGGAGGTCATTATGATGGTTCCCGCAAGGTTTGGGCTTCTATTCCAACCTTTTTACGGTCCAAAAACTAAATGGGGATGTCAGACCCATTCTGGATTTAAGGGATCTGAACCGATTCTTAAGGATTCAGTCCTTCCGCATGGAATCAATTCGGACAGTAGTCTCCACCCTGCAGGGAGGAGAATTTCTGGCATCAATAGACATCAGAGATGCATATCTGCATGTGTCCATTTTTCCTGCTCATCAGAAGTTTCTGCGCTTTGAGATAGGAGGGCGCCATTTCCAGTTTGTGGCTCTGCCCTTTGCGATAGCCACTGCACCTCGAGTGTTCACAAAGATCTTGGCTCCTCCTCTGGCCAGATTAAGGGCTCAGGGTATAGCTGTCATAGCATACCTAGACGGCCTGCTTTTGATAGACCGGTCGGTAGCCTCTTTGAATGGAAACTTGAGGACCACAGTCAGGTATCTGGAACACCTGGGTTGGATCCTCAACTTAGAAAAATCCTTCCTAAAGCCAGTAAGAAGACTGGAGTATTTAGGTCTGATCATAGATACAAGCCAGGAGAAAATATTTCTACCCCAAGCAAAGATCACTGCTTTAAGAGAGCTGATTCTGGCAGTCAGGACCAAGAAGGGTCCTTCTGTCCGCCTTTGTATGAGGCTACTAGGGAAGATGGTGTCTTCATTCGAAGCAGTTCCCTATGCTCAGTTCCATTCAAGAATGCTGCAACACAGTATTCTGTCGGCCTGGAACAAGAAGGTTCAGGCGTTAGACTTTCCGATGCACCTTTCGCATGCGGTGCGTCAGAGCCTCAATTGGTGGCTCATACCCGAGAACCTGCAGAAGGGGAAATCCTTTCTACCGGTTACCTGGACGGTGGTAACAACAGATGCCAGTCTGTCAGGTTGGGGAGCAGTTCTGGAACAGTCTGCGATTCAGGGGCTATGGTCCAAGACCGAGAGGACCTTACCCATCAACATTCTGGAGATCTGGGCGGTATACCTGGCACCAAAAGCCTGGACTATCAGGCTACAGGGTTGCCCGGTCAGGATCCAGTCCGACAATGCCACAGCAGTGGCTTATGTCAATCGTCAGGGAGGCACCCGGAGCCGAGCTGCTCAAAAGGAGGTGAACCAGATCTTAGTCTGGGCAGAGATGCATGTGCCATGCATATCGGCAGTTTTCATCCCGGGAATAGAGAATTGGCAGGCGGACTATCTAAGTCGCCAGCAGCTACTTTCAGGGGAATGGTCTCTACATCCCGACGTCTTTTGGTATATATGCCAAAGATGGGGGATCCCAGATGTAGATCTCTTTGCATCCCGATTCAACAAAAAGATAGACAGATTTGTGGCAAGGACGAGGGATCTTCTTGCATGCGGGACGGATGCGTTGGTGATTCCGTGGTATCGGTTCTCACTGATTTATGCATTCCCGCCTATTCTGCTACTGCCACGACTCCTTTTGCAGGATCAGGCAGGAAAGGAAGTCGGTACTTCTGGTGGCCCCCGCTTGGCCCAGAAGGACTTGGTATGCATAAATAATAAGGATGACGGTGGGTTCCCCGTGGACACTACCGGAACGCCCAGACCTGTTATCTCAAGGTCCAGTGTTCCATCCTGCCTTACAAACGCTAAATTTGACGGTTTGGCTATTGAGACCCACGTTCTGAAGAGTCGTGGGCTTTCAGGTCCTGTCATATCTACCTTGATCAATGCAAGGAAGCCAGCTTCCAGAATGATTTATCATAGAGTCTGGAAAACTTATGTTTCCTGGTGCGAATCCAGGGGTTGGCATCCCAGAAAATATGTCATAGGCAGAATTCTTGATTTTCTACAATTAGGATTAGAGATGAAGCTGGCCTTGAGTACCATCAAGGGCCAGGTCTCGGCTTTATCGGTATTATTTCAGCGGCCACTTGCTTCGCATTCTTTGGTCTGAAACTTTATGCAGGGGGTGATGCGTCTTAATCCTCCGGTTAAAGAGCCCCTAAACCCCTGGGACTTGAACTTGGTCCTGGCTGTGTTACAGAAACAGCCTTTTGAACCAATAAGTCAGATTCCTTTGTTGACAAGGAAGTTAATTTTTCTGGTGGCCATCTCTTCTGCTAGAAGAGTTTCAGAATTAGCAGCTCTTTCCTGTAAGGAGCCTTATTTGATTATACACAGGGATAGAGTGGTACTACGCCCTCATCCTAGTTTTTTACCAAAGGTGGTTTCTGATTTTCATTTAAACCAAGACATTGTTCTACCTTCCTTTTTTCCAGATCCCTGTTCTCCGGAAGAGAGATCTCTACATTCGTTGGATGTAGTAAGAGCAGTTAAGGCCTATCTCGAGGCAACTGCTCAGATTCGCAAAACGGATGTTTTGTTTGTGCTGCCAGATGGTCCCAATAGAGGACAGGCAGTGTCAAAAGCGACCATTTCTAAATGGATTCGACAGTTGATTATTCAGGCTTACGGTTTGAAACAGAAGATTCCTCCGTTTCAGATCAAGGCACATTCCACAAGGGCTATTGGTGCTTCTTGGGCAGTGCATCACCGGGCCTCTATGGCTCAAATCTGTAAGGCCGCAACCTGGTCTTCAGTTCATACATTCACCAGATTCTATCAGGTGGATGTGAGAAGGCATGAGGATATCGCCTTTGGGCGTAGTGTGCTGCAGGCAGCGGTACAGGGTCCTCAGGTCTGATTGCACCCTACTTGGTCGTGGTTCCCCCCCCTCAGGTAGCATTGCTCTGGGACATCCCATCAGTAATTACTGTGGCTCTGTGTCCCGTGATGTTCGAGAAAGAAAATAGGATTTTTTAAAACAGCTTACCTGTAAAATCCTTTTCTTTCGAAGGACATCACGGGACACAGAGGTCCCGCCCCTCTTCTAATACACTATATTGCTTGGCTACAAAACTGAGGTATCCCTGCAAGGGTGTGCCAGTGTCCAATCACCAGTGACACCCTATATAACCCATAAGTAATTACTGTGGCTCTGTGTCCCGTGATGTCCTTCGAAAGAAAAGGATTTTACAGGTAAGCTGTTTTAAAAAATCCTATTTTTTCTAATTTTACTTCACCAACTTAGACTATTGTGTTCATATACTGTACATGGACAGAATTTTCACTAAGCCAACATTTCTGTATTAAAAATCCTTTCTTTTTTAATTGGTCTAATGTAATATTCAAATTTTCTGAGATACTGAATTTTGGGCTGTCACTAGCTGTAAGCCATAATGATCAAAACTAAAAGAAAGTAATGCTTGAAATATATCACTCTGTGTGTAACACATCTATATAAAATATGAGTTTCACTTTCTGAATTGAATTACTGAAATAAATTAAATTTTTGAGGATATTCTAAATTTTGACAGGCACCTGAAATCAATAAAGTGTATTTTTGGTCAAAACCCTATTTTTTATTTTTTTTTATCAATAAAGTTGAATTAAAAAAAAAATGAAAAGTGTAAAAAAATTATATTTAAATGAAATAAAATAAAAATGAATTGTTTCTCAGATGTGCACAATTATTAAATCTTGACTTTTTGGGTAGCTGCTTTCAGAAAATATATCATATTTGCCTTTTATAAGCCATTTTTCTAGCTAAAAAAATGTTTATTTTAACAAGTGTGCGAGAAATGTCAAAACTGTCCCTGGCAGCGAAGGGTTAACAGGTTTACAAATTTAAATTTTTCGTCAGTTAGAAAAAAAAAAAGTCATGTGACATGACCATATACATATTTGAATTGTTTGTCAGTTAGAAAGAAAAAAAAAATATTAATATCTTGAATTTGTGGGTATTTATTTACTCATCTCAACCTCAGGTTTAAAAAAAAAAAAAAACTAGGTATAATATGGTGTTTGTATGCACTAAAATGCATTTAGGTGTATTTTGTTCCCTGAAAATTTGCATTTAATAAACAGCTGCGCGAATATCGTGTGACGTAAAATAGGGCAACAACCACCATTTAATTCTCCAGGGTCGCTGCTTTCAGAAAATATATCATGTTTGGCTATTATAAGCCATTTTTCTAGCTAAAAAAAACATGTTTATTGTAACAAGTGTGTGAGAAATGTCAAAACTGTCCCTGGCAGCGAAGGGTTAACAAATTTGAATTTTTTTGTCAGTTAGAAAAAAAAAAGCTCATGTGACATGACCGTGTATACATATGACAATTTTTCAGTTAGAAAAAAACAAATAAAAAAATTATTAAATCTTGTCTTTTTGGGTATCTATTTAATCATCTCAACCTCATATTTTACATTTTATAAAAATTCTTATAATAATTATTATAATAAGCCATTTTTCTAGCTAAAAAACATGTTTATTTTAATAAGTGTGTGAGAAATGTCAAAATTGTCCCTGGGCAGTGAAGGGTTAACTTGTCAGTTAGAAAAAAAAAAAGGTGTCTTGTGACATGCCCATATATGGTCATTGATGATGTCATTGATGATGTCACAATCCTGATAAAAGGAGCTCTGGCAGCAGCTGGGCTCACTCACAGAATTTCTCTTGTAGGGAGAGGACGTGAGATCTGTTGCTCTGAGACACGTTGCTTATTATTTTATAATTGGCGCGTTTTCATAGTGAAAGAAGTGCGATTAAGTCAGCGGATCTTCTGTTTATCATCAGAGGAGACCCAAATATGCAATCAAAAATGGTTGCAACCTTACCAGCGGAAAACCAGCCCCCCGCACAGCCCAAAGCCCCTCGTAGGGGGGTGTGTAAGGGTATCAGGCGGGGGTTCAGGGCAGTTCTTAACACCATCTGCCCCTGTATTCACCTAAAACCCCGACAGAGACACCCAGAAGGTATGTAGGATTTCATTAGTGGGAATGCTTTAGCAGTCCCACTATTGTTATTAGATTTTATTTATTTTTATTCCGTACGTTTTTTGGCTCTGCGTAACTTCTGCATACTTTAAGCTATTAAAACCATTCAACTATTAAAATGTTCGTCTCTTACAGCTGATGATGGGACTTTTTCAACTTTTTTTCTACCATTTATACTTTTTAAAATATTAAGCTTTTTATCACTTTTTTTTAACATTGAAGTCAATGGGAGCATGCTTCAGATCCTTAAAATCTTCTTCCGCTCCCAAAAGTTTCAGCTCCTTCATACTTTCACCTAGAGACACCAAACAAACTTTAAAATGTTTACAAAATATTCAGCTATCTGGCTATATCTTTTCAGTTTGATATCTTTTACAGTTTTTGAGAAAAAGCTTTTTGTTTAGAGGTCATTTCAGGAAATTTTAGCCATTAATCAGAGTGTACTGTGTTTGTTTAGTTGCCATGGTTACCAAAGCTTCTGTTATACACAGTGGGGGGGGGGGGGGTGGCTGGAGCATCTCAGCTCTGATTACAGAGCCCGGGGGAGGGGACAGACACACCATGTACTGATTTATAATAGAGGAATATGATGGGGCAGTTTTGATGGGGTAATTCTGATGGGGCAGTTTTGATGGTGGCAATATGATGGGGCAGTTTTGATGGTGGCAATATGATGGGGCAGTTTTGATAGGGCAATTCTGATGGGGCAGTTTTGATGGTGGCAATTCTGATGGGGCAGTTTTGATGGGGGCAATATGATGGGGCAGTTTTAATGGGGACAATTTTGATGGAGCAGTTTTAAAGGTGGTAATATGATGGGGCAGTTTTGATGGTGGCAATATGATGGGGCAGTTTTGATGGGGCAATTCTGATGGGGCAGTTTTGATGGGGCAATTCTGATGGGGCAGTTTTGATGGTGGCAATATGATGGGGCAGTTTTAATGGGGACAATTTTGATGGGGCAATTCTGATGGGGCAGTTTTGATGGCAGTATGATGGGGCAGTTTTTATGGCAGTATGATGGGGCAGTTTTGATGGCGGCCATTTTAGCAATTTAGCTATTCAGCATTCCCACGCATTTTCCCCAGGAAATGCATTTTCTAGTTCAATTATAATGTAAGAAACTGGAGGGAATTCTATACTGGATACACTTTTATTATTCAAATATAATCTCAGCTCACTCCTTCAGATGACAGTTGGCCAGCAGGAGACATGAATCAGGTGTGTGGGGGGAATGCCCCGATCTCATTGGCTGCCCAATATGAAGGAGAACACACAACAGACCCATCACATGTAAAAGCAAAGTGTGTGTATGTATGTATATATGTATATATATATATATATATATATATATATATATATATATATATATATATATATATATATATATATATAAAATCATTCCCATCATCATTCTACTAAATAATAATGATCCCAGTATCCTGTATTTGTTTTCATTACATTAGTTATACAGAGGAGTTCTATCTGTCACATGACCTGGGCTCGCTTCTAACTGACAAATTAAAAAAAAAATGCCTTGAAGTCTTCATGTACACTGCTGCTGGTAAACGGACGTTTAGGATCAGTTGGGCGTTTTTTTTTCTCTGCTGCCCCTGAACTCTCCGCTATGTTCTCCTATCAGTACATGTACACGGGGACCTTTATAGTCCTTTCAGTTTTAGAAGTATTTATTGGAAAGCAAAAAAAAAATAAATTGTGTTCAGGACGGATGTTCAAAGGAATTTGAAACGCCAAAATGCCTGTAACAGTCTGTATTCGTGGTAACTCGCGTTTAGCCGCGTTTCGTTCACAGGCGTTTTTATTGGAGATACATTTTTGAATATTTAAAAAAAAAATGCCTCTAAACGCAAACGCGGCAAAACTGACATTTTTAAACGTCGGTTACGATCTGTCAAGTTAAATCGTTCAGGAGAGGTTTTAAAACATCCCGTGTACATTAAAGGCGGGTTCACTCCATAGAAACGCAGTCCGGATGCGTTCCAGATGCTTTTCTGCATGCGCGTTTTTGATGCGTTTTGCATGCAGTCCAGTGCGTTTTTTTTTTCTCCCTCTTATTTCTTAACCTTAAATAAGGACATCTGTGTTCTATTGCGTTTAGGTGCATTACGGTGCATTTTTGATACGTTTTACAGCGTTCCAGTAGAGTCCAGTGTAGGAAAAATGCAACATGTTCTATTTTTTTTTCTGGAACTGCAAGCACTGGTGTGAACTATGCCATTGAAAACCATATAACAGACTTTCCATGCGTTTTTGATGCAGAAAAAAAACGCACTGGAATGCATGTGGTGTGAACTGGCCCTAAGCATTAATGCCCAGACATCAATTCCTTCCTCTCAATCTAATTTCATCATTCTGCAAAATCCTAATTAATAATGATCCCAGTATTCTGTATTCTCTATATTATTACATTAGTTATGCAGCAAGGGTGTGAGAACTTTTCTCATGCTCTACAGTCATATACAGTATATATATATATATATATATATATATATATATATATGTGTGTATATATATATATATATATATATATATATACAGCCCTCAAAAATTCCACTCGCCTGCTCGCATTTTGTGAGTGGATTTTGAGGGCTGGTGAGTGTGAGCTGCCTGGAAGCGCGGGGGGGGGGGGGAGCACCGCCAGCAGCCTGGGCAATCATGGGATGGGTGATCTGTCTATCAAAGTTCCCCGGACAAGGGGGAGGGGCTGTATATGATGAGGCACGGCAGGGAACACACAGCTATTAAAAGGAAAGCTGTTATGTTCCTCGCGCTCTGATCGACCAGGCGGCGGCTCTCCTCTCTCTTCCCCTACACAGGTAGGCTGCATTGGGGAGACATAGCTGCATTGGGGACACATAGCTGCATTGGGGACACAGGCTGCATTGGGGAGACATAGCTGCATTGGGGAGACATAGCTGCATGGGGGACACATAGCTGCATTGGGGACTCATAGCTGCATTGGGGACACATAGCTGCATTGGGGATACAGGCTGCATTGGGGAGACATAGCTGCATTGGGGAGACATAGCTGCATTGGGGACACATAGCTGCAATGGGGACACATAGCTGCATTGGGGATACAGGCTGCAATAGGGACACAGGCTGCAAAGGGGACAGAGGCTGCAATGGGGACACATAGCTGCATTGGCGGACATGGGCAGGCTGCATTGGCGGACACGGGCAGGCTGCATTGGCGGACATGGGCAGGCTGCATTGGTGGACAATGGCAGGTTGCATTTTTGGGCACGGATAAAGAAGTTGTTAATATTTATTTTTATAACTTATTTCTGCATAAAACATTTAAGTGTCATTTTCACATAATTTATGAGGACGTGTTTAGGGGCGGGGCTTGGTAGGGATTGGGCGGGGAAACTGGTGGCGAGTAACCCTTGAGGCCTGGCTAGTAGCTCAGGACTTGAAATTTTGAGCCCTGTGTGTATATATATATATATATATATATACATACATTCAGATCGCACCCTTGCTGCATAACTAATGTAATAATATAGGGAATAAATACAGAATACTGGGATCATTATTATTTAGGATTTATCAGAATGGTGAAATTGAATTGAGAGGAAGCATCATTACAGAACAAGAAAATATATTTTAATGACCTCAGATTTGTATATTATAAAACAGAAAGAATTAAATTTTTTTTTTTTCTCTCTCCAGGAGAATATGATCCATCATCTCCCAGTGTCACCACCCCCACCTTGGAGGGGGAGAACAACCCACTGGTTCCATCCACCAGTGACAACGAGGCAACACCGGCTATGACTGTGGAGGACCAACCAAGTGCAGTCTCCCCATCTACCATTGAGGGTGAGCAAACTGCATTGGTTTCATCCATCAGTGACAACGAGGCAACACCGGCTATGACTGTGGAGGACCAACAAAGTGCAGTCTCCCCATCTACCATTGACGGTGAGCAAACTGCACTGGTTTCATCCACCAGTGACAACGAGGCAACACCGGCTATGACTGTGGAGGACCAACAAAGTGCAGTCTCCCCATCTACCATTGAGGGTGAGCAAACTGCATTGGTTTCATCCATCAGTGACAACGAGGCAACACCGGCTATGACTGTGGAGGACCAACAAAGTGCAGTCTCCCCATCTACCATTGACGGTGAGCAAACTGCACTGGTTTCATCCACCAGTGACAACGAGGCAACACCGGCTATGACTGTGGAGGACCAACAAAGTGCAGTCTCCCCATCTACCATTGAGGGTGAGCAAACTGCACTGGTTCCATCCACCAGTGATGATGAGGATGAGGCAACCATAGTATCCCTGACTGTGGAAGGCCATCAATATCCAGTCATCCCATCCACAAAGGACAATAAGAAAACTCCATTGGCTACTACCACCAGTGAGAGTATAATTAAATTGGACACAGCAATGGAGGACCAGCAAAGTATCATCACTTCAGACATCGTGGAGGGTGAAAACCCACAGGATCAGTCCACCAGTGAGGTTAAACTGGATACAGTTAATGGGAACCAGCAAAATTCACTCATTCCTTCTAATGGTGAGGTTGAAAACAAATTTTGGGCAGCATTTGCCAACTTCATAAAGAAACAACAACCTCCAAACTGCAAAATGAGTGAGGCATCAACTCTGGTCCCTTCATATCTTGGAGCCAAAATGCCTGGGCAGAGTCCACCTCCATCCATCCCCACCATGAACATGAAGACATCTGAACTGGTCCCATCCAGCAGTATCAGGAAACTATATGGGGAAACATTCACCTTCCATAAGGTACTTGGAGAGGGGAGCTTTGGGAAAGTGGTGTTGGCCACCCATCCAGCCACTGACCAAAAGCTGGCGGTGAAGTTCATCTCAAAGAGAAAACTACTGAGATGTGATCCCGACCTTGCACTCAATGAAAGATGCATTCTTGAAGAAGGCAGAGAGTGCCCATACATCACCCATATATATGGATCTTTCCAAACAAAGGTAAGTCTTTTAATCTCCCAATGTCTTCTTCTCTTTCCTGTACTGCGCTCCACTATTGATCCAGACCCCCTACAATAGTTATGCAAATGGTGACTTTTTTGGGAGTCAAAACTTACACAAGGCTAAGCATCCCCCTGCCCCATGAGAGGACAGTGTCCAGACCTGTCATCTAGTCCTTCAGGCACTAAGTGCTAAATTGGAGGAGGCAGAAGAAAGCTTCACTTTACCTCAGGTTCTTCTGAGGTCTCTGGCTGTAGATCAGGGCAATGCAGTAAAGGTGAGAGAAGTCTAGAGTGCTTCCTACAAGGCTGGAGCTTGGTGACATAAACTGTACAAAGTAGAGGCTTTCCTTCAAGAAACCATATACTGAGAGGCTGCCATTACGGTCTTTAGATATTACTAGTTGCCTGGCTGTCTCTGTGTCTCTGGCCTTAAAATTTTGAGTCACTGAATCAGAACACATCTACAACTGGCAAGACGGGAGAAGTCAGGACTCCTGATCGACATACATCTTCCAGGATGGGAAGCCAAAATATAGAAGTCATTGGGCCACCATAACAACCAGACAAAACTAGTATTGTGGTAACGATCATCCAGCAATGGCGGTCTACTATCCTTCTCTGTCCGGTTTTTCAGAGTTCCCCCTCAGGAAGCATTTAGTAAAGATGTCACACTGCACTCTCTGCTGGTGTGCGTGTCTTCATATGTTCCTTCACAAAGTGAAAACTTCAATGTCTATAACGTAACCTGTTTTTCTTATTTTCTCAGAAACATCTGGCCTTTGTTATGGAGTATCTGAGCGAAGGAGATCTCGCCAACCTGATAAGATATTCAGCTCCACTTCCTCTGGACACCTTAAGGTAAGTTTGATGTTGGGGTCACTTTGGAGTCGGGGGAGGCTGACCACTGAGGACAGGCAGTGACCTAGCCAGGCCCCTCCAGCTGATCCCATCCATCTATACCCCTATGTACTATAGGGAGAAGTCACTTTATCTTTACCATTAACTGGTCTGTGATGATTTTTGATGCTAATCCATGTATTTCTTTCCCCATCAGAAACCTAACAGCGGAAATTATTTGCGGCCTGCAATTCCTGCATGCCAAAGAGATCGTTCACAGAGATCTGAAGCCGGGAAACATCCTCTTAGACAACGCTGGCCACGCCAGAATTGCGGATTTTGGATTGTCAGTGAAGGGAGTCACCGAGTCTAAGAGAATTAACCAAACTGCAGGGACACCAATCTACATGGCCCCAGAAGTAAGTAAGCGCCTGATATCAGACTTAATTATAACATTTATCAAGATATACCAATTATTATGATTGGATATAGAGAAGAGATAAAGGGGTGCTCCACTTTCACTAAATGGATAATGTCTCCACTCGTGCCCCAGTTGCTTTTAGTGGGTTTCCAGGCCAGAACAATATGCCCAACAAAAGCTGGGAAGTTCTGAGTCATGGAGCAGTGTTGGGGATTCTTTGTAGGGGGCATTGAGGCCGAGTGTAGATGGATATATCTGCCTGGCCCGTTTCACACATATGAATGGGGTAAAACCTCCAGTGACTGCTCACCCACTGTTTCCCTTCTCCTCTTTAACATGGGGAGCGCTTGTAAACATTGAGCTATTGGGGTCAATATACCTTCATCCAGCTACTTTAAATGGGGCAATTAAAGGGCACCTCTAGGCAAAGCCCTAGAGTGTTTAACCCCTTTCTATTCTATCCAAAGTGTAAAAAAAAAAGGGTTTTGACTATACATCCCCTTTAAGCCCCACCTCCAATATTCGCAAGCTCCACTTCAGTTTGATGCCGTTTCCTTGCAATAGTCATGCATGAGCTTTATACATCACATATGTCACTATGTTGTCATCTCTGTCCTCTGCCTGGTCTGACAATGTTCTCATCCCTCTTTCTCTTATGTTTCTACAGGTCTTGCAAGAAATTGATTATTTCAGCATGATTGACTATTTCTCCCTTGGAGTCATAGTATACGAGATGGCGTTTGGCAAACATCCCTTTGACACCAGAACGGACGACTGGGAACAAATAAAGAAGAAAATTATTGAAATGGAGCCCGATTATGAGGAGGGTATGGACCCTGACCTCTATAACCTCTTAGTTAGGGTAAGTTACAGAGAGCCTCAGCTGCTCTATTACTCAGATATTGTTATTGGTCATGCAGCATCTCATTATATTTCATTCTTCATTACAGCTTCTGTGGAAAGACCAAGAGGGCCGAAAACATCTAGTCAGTGACATCAGGAGCCATCCGTTCTTCGAGACCATCGACTGGGCAGAGTTAGAGGGAAGAAAGTCATGCGTGCCATCTGAATCTGAACCAGTAAGTATACAGATAATAGAGTCCAAACACATTGGAGGGGGAGGGGAGATTTTCAGCAGCAGGCTCTTCACCATCTAAGACATTTGTTTTAACAGACTTTTCAGACCTGTCTATGAATTTGTGATCACTTTACAATCATACAGCCTGGTCTGAATGATTTCTGTTTAGTATTGGAGATGATTATTGTGTATGTCATCTGACCACTAGAGGGAGCTAGGGTGGAAGGAGCCTGCTTGGTGAAATCTGCTGCACCTCGGGGGTGGGGTTCACCATACTTTGTTACCATTCTCTGTATCAATTAGAAACAGTAATGAATGTCTTTTTCTCTTTCTAGATTTGTGAGGAACCATCAAATAACAGCATGAATGAATTTTTCAACAACCTGGACCGGGAGGCTCCAATATCACCATATGAGCAGGAGTTTTTCACAGGCTTTTCATACATGAGCGACAGTTTGATGATGTCACCAATACAGCCAGGAGAATCTCTTTACACGCCAATGTACCATGAAGAGGCTCATAACAACGTCATAGAGCCAGAGGAGCAGAATTATATCTATGACTTTGGCTACAAGAGCGTTAGTCAGATTCAGCAACCACCACAGGACTTCTTCCCAACGGCATACAGCCAGGAGAATCTCTTTACACGCCAATGTACCATGAAGAGGCTCATAACAACGTCATAGAGCCAGAGGAGCAGCAACACTTATGTGACATATTTCTACCATCAGAGAGACAGGACAATGGACTTACACCCTGGCCCATGTTTTATGAGGAGGCTCATGACAACATCATAGAGCCAAATGTTCAGTTTTTCCCAATTGCCTACGTCTAGTGCACACCCCTTCAGGTTGGGCGCACATGGGCCAGTTTTAACCAGCTTTTCTTATATTAGTGTGCTTTTCTTATATTCGTGTGCTTTTAGTATATTTGTGTGCTTTTATTATATTTGTGTGCTTTTATTATATTTGTGTGCTTTTTGTATACGGGCAGCACAGTGGTGTAGTGGTTAGCACTTTCACCTAGCAGCAAAAAGGGTCGCTGGTTCAAATTCCAACCACGACACCATCTGCCTGGAGTTTGCATGTTCTCCCTGTGCCTGCGTGGGTTTCCTCCGGGTACTCCGGTTTCCTCCCACACTCCAAAGACATGCTTCAACCCCCACCCCCCCTCCCCCCCACCACCACCCAAAAGTGCATTAGAAGCTGAAATAGCTCAGTTGGGAGAGCGTTAGACTGAAGGTCTAAAGGTCCCTGGTTCAATCCCAGGTTTCAGCGACTGTACATGCACCTTTGTAGCATTTTATTGGATCCACCATGAAGGAGGTTTTAGTTGTGTGATTTTGCAACGTGAGATTAAATAAAGTTGTCAAAAGAATGCTATTTGGTCTCTTTGATTTACTGAAGCAATGAAGGGGTGAAGTGAGAAATCACATGAAGAGAGGGAATGCTGGTAAGGAGAGTGTATGGCGGTCGGGGAGAGGTTTGTCAAGGAAAATTTAACAGAATCCACTTTTGTTGGGCCGAAAGGTGCCCAAAGCTCAGATTTAATCCAATTCAGAAGAAATTGACAAAAATGTGTTTTGCATGGCCAGCTTTAGACCACACACATTATATGTATATTGTATACCCTATATTACCAAAAGTATTGGGACACCTGCCTTTACACGCACATGAACTTTAATGGCATCCCAGTCTTATGCCCCGTACACACGGTCAGATTTTCCAACGGAAAATGTTCGATGGGAGCTCGTTGTCAGAAATGCTGACCGTGTGTAGGCTCCATCGGACATTTTCCATTGGAATTTCCGTCTCACAAAATTTGAGATCTGGTTCTCAAATTTTCCGACAACAAAATCCGTTGTCATAAATTCCGAGCCTGTATACACAATTCCGACGCACAAAGTGCCATGCATGCTTAGAATCAAGCAGAAGAGCCGCACTGGCTATTGAACTTAATTTTTCTCGGGTCGTCATACACGTTGCACTTCACCGCATTCTTGACGTTCGGAATTTCCGACCCACTTTGTGTGACCATGTGTATGCAAGACAAGTTTGAGCCAACATCCGTCGGAAAAAAACATGGATTTTGTTGTCAGAATGTGCGATCGTGTGTACGTCCCGTAACCCATAAGTCCGTTGGGTTCAGTATTGAGTTGGCCCACCCTTTGCAACTATACCAGCTTAGACTCTTCTGGGAAAGCTGTCCACAAGGGTTCAGGAGTGTGTCTATGGGAATGTTTGACCATCCTTCCAGAAACACATTTGTGAGGTCAGACACTGATGTTGAACGAGAGGGCCTGGCTCGCAGTCTCCGCTCTAATTCATCCCAAAGGTGTTCTATCGGGTTGAGGTCAGGATTCTGTGCAGGCCAGTCAAGTTCCTCCACCCCAAATTAGCTCATCCATGTCTTTATGGACCTTGTTTTGGCCAAGGAAGAAGCTAACGGTGCATGATCTGCTCTGTATTAGCTTCAATGGAGGGCAGGTGAGATATCAGGGGTCTTTAAGACCTCTGATTTGACATTAAAGAGAACCTGTCACCAAGACATTATATCACATTGGGAACTTTTTGTCCCATTTTTTTAAGTTATACACACACAAACACACACACACAAAGCTTTGAAAAAGTATTCATACCCCTTAAAATTGTCAATATTTTGTCATGTTACAGCCGTAAATGTATTTTATTGGGATTTTATGTGATAGGCCAACACAAAGTGACACATAATTGTAGAAACAGGAAAACACCGCGCTATCAAAGAAACCCCTTAAAAAACAGCAGTTCAACTGTGCAATATACACAACAATACAGGAAAACAAAGAAAAAACTGCGCTATACCATGAATGATAATAAGTGCATAAAAATCAATGAATGCAAAATAAAAATATGCAAAGACATCAAAATTCATCAAAACATAAGTGTACAAAATTATATTATATAGCGAAGTCCATAAATCAGAAATCCAGAGAATCTTCTAGGGAGATAGGGAGAATCCCCTAATAGCTCTTCATAAGGGCCAATGTGGAAAGGTAGGAAATGGAAACACCCCTTACATTGATCCTCCACCACCTAAAATGCACGCTTACCAGATTGCAAGCACAACAGGCACGTAGATAGACCAAAATCCGGGTATGCAGTTAGCAGTGAAGCATCCCTCTATACAGTGCGACGGGTAGCAAGCAAACCGGGCAAAAGTGGCAGTAGAGGAGCCACGCTGCATAGAGGGATGTCTCATTGCTGGCTGGACATCCGGATCTGAGTTCACTTATGTGCCCGGTTTGCTTGCTACCCGTCGCACTGTATAGAGGGATGCTTCACTGCTAACTGCATACCCGGATTTTGGTCTATCTACATGCCTGTTGTGCTTGCAATCTGGTAAGCGTGCATTTTAGGTGGTGGAGGATCACTGTGAGGGGTGTTTCCATTTCCTACCTTTCCACATTGGCCCTTTTGAAGAGCTATTAGGGGATTCTCCCTATCTCCCTAGAAGATTCTCTGGATTTCTGACTTATGGACTTTGCTATATAATATCATTTTGTACACTTATGTTTTGATGAATTTTGATGTCTTTGCATATTTTTATTTTGCATTAATTGATTTTTGTGCACTTATTATTTATGGTATAGCGCAGTTTTTTATTTGTTTTCCTGACACATAATTCTGAAGTGGAAGGAAAATGATAAATGGTTTTTCACATTTTTTACAAATAAATATGTGAAAAGTGTGGCTTGCATTTGTATGGTACCCCCCTGAGTCCATACTTTGTAGAACCACCTTCCACTGAAATTACTCTATTGCACTGCAATTACATTAATCACTGCAATTCCAATTACTCTACAGGTATCTCCCCCAGCTAAGACCCCATGTCAACAGGTAAAACTGACACTCCCCCTATTCAAATCTGCTACTACAGACGAAGTTGCTAAACTCCTTTCTATCGCCCACCTAACCACCTGTCCCCTGGACCCTATTCCCTCTCATATGCTACGGTGGCCCTCTGACTCCATCCTACACTCTCTTACCCACATCTTTAATCTCTCCCTCACCTCTGGCATCTTCCCCAATGCTCTAAAACATGCACTGGTCACCCCCATACTTAACCACTTGCTTACTGGGCACTTAAACCCCCCTCCTGCCCAGACCAATTTTGAGCTTCCAGCGCTGTCGCACTTTGAATGACAATTGCGCGGTCATACAACACTGTACCCAAATGAAATTTTTATCATTTTTTTCCCACAAATAGAGCTTTCTTTTGGTGGTATTTAATCACAGCTGGGGTTTTTATTTTTTGCTAAACAAACAAAAAAAGATGGAAAATTTTGAAAAAAAAAAAAATCATGTTTAATAGTTTGTTATAAAATTTTGCAAACAGGTAATTTTTCTCCTTCATTGATATGCACTGATGAGGCGGCACTGGTGGGCACTGATAGGCTGCACTGATGGACACGGATAGGCACAGATAAGGCGGCACTGATAGGCACAGTTAAGGCGGCACTGATAGGCACAGTTAAGGCGGCACTGATAGGCACAGTTAAGGCGGCACTGATGGGGACAGATAAGGCGGTACTGATGGGCACAGATAAGGCGGCACTGATGGCCACGGATGGGCGGCATGGATAGGTGGCACAGGTGGCACAGATAGGTGGCACTGATGGGGGGGCACTGATGGGGGGGCACTGATGGGGGGCACTGATGGGGGGCACTGATGGGCAGTGATGGGCGGCACTGATGGGCACTTATGGGCACTGGTAGGTGACACTGATGGGCACTGATAGGTTGCACTGATGTGGGTGCTGATGGGTGGCACTGATGTGGGTGCTGATGGGTGGCACTGATGGGTGGCACTGTGGGCACTGATGGGTGGCACTGTGGGCACTGATGGGTGGCGCTGATTGATGGCACTGTGGGCACTGATGGGTTAATCTGGTGGGCACTGGTAGGCAGCACTGCTGCCTATTGCTTTTTGTTATAAGATCGCCGTGATCGGGACTGATGTCCCGATCACGGCCGCCGGTGATCGGGTTTTTTTTTCCTCCTCACGCTGTCAGCGCGAGGAGGAAAAATAGCCGATTACCGGCTCTGTTTACATCACATGATCAGCTGTCATTGGCTGACAGATGATCATGTGGTAAGGGGTTGGGACCAACCCCTTACTCTGATCTGTGATCAGGCGAGTCTCATAGACTCGCTGATCACCGAGCGCGCCGCGCGCGCCCTGCAGGGGGCGCGCAGGCCGCTCGTGCACGGGACGACGTCAATGGACGTAGTCCCGGCAATTTAGATCCGCGCTGTTGCCGTCATTTGGCAATGGCCCGGAAGCAGTTAAAAAGCCGTCCTTGGACCTTACCAATCTTAACAACCTACGCCCTATCTCCTTGCTCCCCTTTTCCTCTAAACTCCTTGAGCGCCTGGTTTACAACCAACTGAGTGACCACCTCATTAAAAACAACCTTCTTGATCCCCTTCAATCTGGATTTCGCCCTCAACACTCCACAGAAACTGCTCTTTTAAAACTCACAAATGACCTACTAACTGCAAAAACCAACGGACACTATTCTGTACTCCTACTTCTGGATCTTTCAGCTGCCTTTGACACGGTTGACCACCCCCTCCTCCTTAAAAAAAACTTTACTCCCTCGGTCTCCGTGACGGTGTTCTTCAGTGGCTCTCATCCTACCTATCCCAACGCACTTTCAGTGTCACTTACAATTCTACTTCCTCCTCTCCTCTTCCCTTCTCTGTCGGGGTCCCCCAAGGTTCTGTTCTTGGACCTCTTTTATTTTCAATCTACACCTCTTCCCTGGGTCAGCTGATAGCCTCTCACGGCTTTCAATAACATTTCTACGCTGACGACACACAAATCTATCTCTCCACCCCTCAACTTACCCCATCAGTCTCCTCACGCATCACTAACTTACTAACCGACATATCTGTATGGATGTCACACCACTTCCTCAAACTCAACTTGTCCAAAACCGAGCTTATACTATTTCCTCCCCCACGTGCCTCTTCCCCTGACCTCTCTGTCAAGAGCAATGGCACAACCATCCACCCGTCCCCACATGTCAGGGTGCTAGGTGTGTTATCCTGGATTCTGAACTCTCCTTTCGGCCCCACATCCAATCACTTTCCAAAGCTTGCCGCCTCAACCTCCGCAACATCTCCAAACTACGTCCATTTCTAACCAAGGAAACCACAAAGCTCCTGATTCACTCCCTGGTCATCTCTCGCCTCGACTACTGCAACTCCCTTCTCATTGGCTTACCTTTACATAGACTATCCCCCCTTCAGTCCATCATGAATGCTGCTGCCAGACTCATCCACCTTACAAACCGCTCAGTGTCTGCTACCCCTCTCTGCCAATCCCTCCATTGGCTGCCACTCGCCCAACAAATTAAATTCAAAATACTAACAATAAGTTACAAAGCCATCCACAACTCTGCGCCCAGCTACATCACTAACCTAGTCTCAAAATACCAACCTAATCGCCATCTCCGTTCCTCCCAAGACCTCCTGCTCTCTAGCTCCCTCATTACCTCCTCCCATATCCACCTCCAGGACTTCTCCCGAGCCTCGCCCATCCTCTGGAATTCCCTACCCCAATCTGTCAGACTGTCTCCAAATTTATCCACTTTTAGGCCATCCCTGAAAACTTTCCTCTTCAGAGAAGCCTATCCTGCCTCCATCTAACAACTGCACTATTTTCTCCATTAGCTCATCCCCCACAGCTATTACCCTTTTGTATAACCTGACCCTCCCTCCTAGATTGTAAGCTCTAATGAGCAGGGCCCTCTGATTCCTCCTGTATTGAATTGGATTGTACTTGTACTGTCCTCCCTAATGTTGTAAAGCGCTGCGTAAACTGTTGGCGCTATATAAATCCTGTATTATAATAATAATAATAATTACAGCTGCAAGCTTTTTGGGGATGTCCCTACCAGCTTTGCACATCTAGAGAGTGACATTTTTGCCCATTCTTCTCTGCAAAATAGCTCAAGATCTGTCAGATTGAATGGAGAGCGTCTGTGAACAGCAATTTTCAAGTCTTGTCACAGATTCTCAATTGGATTTAGGTCTGGACTTTGGTTGGACCATTCTAACACATGAATATGCTTTGATCTAAACCATTCCATTGTAGCTCTGGCTGTATGTTTAGGGTCATTGTCCTGCTGGAAGGTGAACCTCCGCCCCAGTCTCAAGTCTTTTGCAGACCCTTATGCCGCGTACACACGATCGGAATTTCGCTGAGAGTTTTTCATCAGAAAATGCGACCGTGTGTATGCTCCATCGGTTTTTTGCTGGCCGAATTCCAGCCAGCAAAAGATTGAGAGCATGCTCTCAATTTTTCGGTCGGGAAAAGTTCCTATCTGAAAATGCGATTTTCTGTGGCAATTCCGACGCGCAAAATTCCTACGCATAATCGGAAACAATTCGACGCATGCTCGTAAGCATTGAACTTTGTTTTCTCAGCTTGTCGTAGTATTGTACGTCACTGCGTTCTTGACGGTTGTAATTTCAGCGAACTTTTGCATGACCGTGTGTATGCAAGGCAAACTTGAGCGGATTCCCTTCGGAAATGCCGTCATATCTTTTTCCGACGAGAAGTCTGATCGTGTGTACGCGGCATAACAGGTTTTCTTCTAAGATTGTCCTGTATTTGGCTCCATCCCTCTTCCCATCAACTCTGATCAGCTTCCCTGTCCCTGCTGAAGAAAAGCATCCCACAACATGATGCTGCCATCACCATGTTTCACAGTGGGGATGGTGTGTTCAGAGTGATGTGCAGTGTTAGTTTTCCACCAAACATAGCGTTTTGCATTTAGGCCAAAAAGAACAATTTTGGTCTCATCTGACCAGAGCACCTTCTTCCACATGTTTGCCATGTCCCCCACATGGCTTCTCGCAAACTGCAAACAGGTTTTCTTTCAACAATTACTTTCTTCTTGCCACTCTTACATAAAGGCCAGATTTGTTGAGTGCACGACTAAGGCCCCTTTCACACGGGCTTTCCGATCAGGTCCACCTGTCAGTTTTTCAGGCGGACCTGATCGGAGCCTCCATTCACTACTATGGTGCGGAGAATGTCAGCAGTGACATGTCCGCTGACACCCGCTGCTATCCGATCCGATCCTGTTCGTGAAATCCAGACGGATGGTGACCCTATTTTCCATCCATCTGGAGGATCGGATCGGATCAAAACAGACAGGCGGTCCGTTTTCAATCCATCTCCCCATAGAGGAGAACAGGACTCTGTCCATCTCCACTCTGCACAGTGAGCGGAGACGGACCTGTCATCCGCCTGCTCAACGGAGATCAGCAGATTCCACTGAGCAAAGCGGACTGCCCGTGTGAAAAGACCCTAATAGTTGTCCTGTGAACAGATTCTCCCACCAGAGTTACGATGGGCCTCTTGGCTGCTTCTCTGATTAATGCTCTCCTTGCCCGGCCTGTCAGTTTAGGTGGACGGCCATGTCTTGATAGGTTTGCAGTTGTGCCATACTCTTTCCAATTTCGGATGATGGATTGAACAGTGCTCCATGAGATGTTCAAAGCTTGAGATATTTTTTTATAACCTAACCCTGCTTTAACCAGTTAACAACTGCGCCATAGCCGAATGACGGCTACAGCGGGGCTCGATAACTCTGGGAGGGCGTACTATGACGTCCTCCCAGAATCGCGCTCCCGCACGCCCCCCGGGCTGTCCATGTCGAACACTTCCACGGATTGTGATAAAGGGCCAATGATGGAGAAATCAATGTAAACAAACTGGTGTCATGTCCAGTTCTCTCTGCTGCTCACACCGATCGTGTGAGCAGAGGAGGGAGAAACTGCAGAGTAAGGCTGCTTCAGGTACTTTTCGTATAATGCCAGTGCCCCTGTGCCAGATCAGTGCCCAGCAGTGCCCCAATCCGTGCCATATCTGTGCCGCAATCCATGCCATATTCAGTACCCAGCAGTGCCATATTATTGCCCAGTAGTGCCATATCAGTGCTAAGCAGTTCCATATGAGTGCCCAATCCGCACCATATCAGTGTCCCAATCCGTGCCATATCAGTGTCCCAATCCATGCCATATCAGTGCCCAGCGGTGCCATATCAGTGCCCAGCAGTGGCCCAATTCGTGCCATATCAGTGCCCAGCAGTACCATATCAGTGCCCAGCAGTGCCCCAATCCATGCCATATCAGTGCCCAGCAGTGCCCCAATCCGTGCCACATCAGTGCCCAACAGTGCCATATCAATGCCCAGCAGTCCCCCAATCCGTGCAATATCAGTGCCCAGTAGTGCCATATCAGTGCTAGGGTTGCCACATCATCCCTTTAATCCAGGACATATATTAATTACACAGGTTCTGAGGCTGATTTAATGCAGATAAGGCACAAAGTGAGTTTAATTACCACCTAAATCAGCCACAGAACCTGTGTAATTAATGTGTGTCCTGGATTAAAGGGATGATGTGGTAACCCTAATCAGTGCCCAGCGGTGACATATCAGTACCCAGCAGTGCCCAAATCTGTGCCATATCTGTGCCCAGCAGTGCCCCAATCCGTGCCATATCAGTGCCCAGCAGTACCATATCAGTGCCATATCAGTGCGCCATCCGTGCCATATCAGTGCCTAGCCATGCCATATCAGTGCCACATCTGTGCCCATCAGTGCTCTATAGTGCCACGTCATATGTAAATGATGTCCCTAGATCGCCTGACGTTGCTCCCTTCATGTTGGGAATCTGTATGTGGCCAGGCTGTGAAAAAGTCTCACACATGTGGTATCACCATGTGCTTCTCTGCTGGGTCCCTAGCTTGGCACTCCAGATACCTCTCAAGCTTCACCCCACTGGCCTGCTCGGTCCCTGGCTTGACACACAAGGCTGCTCTGCAAGCGTTACCTCCGCTGGTTGGGTCCCTGACTTGATATATTAGTGTGATTTTCTTATATTAGTGTGATTTTCTTATATTAGTGTGCTTTTCTTATATTTGTGTTCTCCCCCTGTTGGAAGAACAACAGCAATCTGCTTATACATTGGAACCTCGGATTACGAGCATAATCCGTTCCAGGAGTATGCTCGTAATCCAAAGTACTCGCATATCAAAAGCAAGTTTTCCCATTGAAGTCAATGGAAACGAAAATAATTTGTTCCGCATTGACTTCAATGGGATGCAATACCGCATGCGGCCAGAGGCGGGGGGCGCCAGAGAGCCTCGGAAACGGAAGAAAAGACCTGAGCACACTTCGGCGGACCTCGGCAAACCTCGGAAAGACTCTGTTCACGAGCCTTTCCAAAGTTTGCCGAGGTCAGCCGAACCGTCCTCGGGCCTTTCCGTGCATTTCCGAACGGCGACTTTCGGCTCTGCTCGGCTCCGGTGCCCCCCCACCTCAGGCCAAAAGCGGTACTGCACACCGCTTTTGGCCTAAATCCTGCTCGTTTTGCAAGACAACACTCGCAAACCGAGTTAGGATTTTTAGAAATACAGTGCTCGGTTTGCGAAACGCTCGTTAACCGCGTTACTCGCAAACCGAGGTTCCACTGTATATATACTGTGAACTATGTACAGTGTACATTATACCTATCTATCCAGCCTGTGGCACTGTAGTGTGTATTCTATTATACAAAGTAATAACAAGATGTGCCGTCTATATCTAAATGTGTACTCCTCGCCAGCAGGGTGAACCTGGGGGTCGTGACGCAGCACGCAGCTAAGTCCAAACTCCCGTGAGGGGGTCCCTGGCAGAATACTGGTTGGCCCTTAGATTCCACACCCTGGGGGATCCCGTGTCACCTGCTCGTCTATGAGCTCACACCAGTGGCACCGTAACAATCGCCTACTGAGGGACGATCAAGAGCAAGGTGTTATTCCAGGTATACAACTACTTATCTGATGAAACACAAGAATGAAACATCAGAGAGACTTCAAGAGTTCTTTTTGCCATGTCTTTTAATTGGAAAAAAACATCTTTATTGAGATGTAAACATGTTATACATTGGTACGTTCAGCATACATGTAGAGTTTTGTATATTGCATAAAAATTCATTATACAATAATCATTTTTACCACTACTGTTCATTTTATAACTATAAAGGTTTTTAAGTATGTTATGTTATTTTATTTATTTCCCTTAACTGCTTGCTGACCGCAGGCTGTCAATTGACGGCCAGGCGGCGCAGCTCTCGTTGCGGGCGGGCGTCATATGACGGCCTCGCTTTCCCAACCCACCAGGGGGCGCGGGGGCGCGCACGCCCGCCGTGTCACTGGGCACCCGGTGTGCGTGCCAGGC
Organism: Lithobates septentrionalis; assembly: GCA_037952835.1. Taxonomy (NCBI): domain Eukaryota; kingdom Metazoa; phylum Chordata; class Amphibia; order Anura; family Ranidae; genus Lithobates; species Lithobates septentrionalis. The sequence goes on from JBBDGP010000387.1 coordinate 99,125, forward strand.
GGCCGCGATGTCCGCTGGGCACCTGCGATTACCGGTAACACAGCAGGACCGTGGATCTGTGTGTGTAAACTGTCAGAGGAGAGGAGACCGATGGTGTGTTCCCAGTACAGAGGAACACCGATCGGTCTCCTCCCCTAGTGAGTCCCCACCCCCTACAGTTAGAATCACTCCCTAGCAACACAGTTAACCCCTCGATCACCACCTAGTGTTAACCCCTTCCCTGCCTGTCACATTTATACAGTAATCAATGCATTTTTATAGCACGGATCGCTGTATAAATGTGAATGGTCCCAAATATGTGTCAAAAGTGTCCGATATGTCTGCCGCAATATCGCAGTCACGATAAAAAATCGCAGATCGCCGCCATTACTAGTAAAAAAATTTAAAAAAATAAAAATGTTATAAAACTATCCCCTATTTTGTAGACGCTATAACTTTTGCGCAAACCAATCTATATACGCTTATTTCGATTTTTTTACCAAAAATATGTACAAGAATATATATCGGCCTAAACTGAGAAAAAAATTGTTTTAAAGAAAAAAAAATTGGATATTTATTATTGCAAAAGGTAAAAATTATTGTGTTTTTTTTTTAAATTTGTCACTCTTCTTTTGTTTATAGCGCAAAAAATAAAAACCGCAGAGGTGATCAAATACCACTAAAAGAAAGCTCTATTTGTGGGGAAAAAATGATAACAATTTCATTTGGGTACAGTGTTGTATGACCGTGAAATTGTCATTCAAAATGTGCTGAAAGCTGAAAAATGGCTTGGGCAGGAAGGGGGCGAAAATGCACTGTATTGAAGTGGTTAAACATATCGGGTCAATTAAGTACGCGCCTCACCATCTTCCATCCATCTGTCCCTTACTTTAGAGTATTTTTGTGTACATCCTCTATGCGTATAGATCAATTTCCTATATGGAAGGGTGTCATTAATTTCTTTTTTCCAAGCCTGAATTGTAGGGGGTGAAGTCTGCATCTAAGATCTGGCTATCATTTCCCGTGCTATAAATAGGGTTTCATATATGAATACGGCTTGGTATTTATCAACATCCACATCGGCAATAGGCCCAATAAACATAACTTTGGGTCTAGGACCACTGGGGAGCCCATATTGTCATGCAGAAAGCGAATTATCTGCATCCAGTAGGTTTGTAGAATAGGGCAGTCCCATATCAGATGGAAAAATGAGCCAGGGGCCCGTAAACATAGGGACAAAGCGGGTTTCTTGTGGTTTGGAATTTAGTAGAAATGTGCACAGCCAAAAAATTCGTTCATTTTCATTTTCGTTTCATTAGTTTATTATTTTTTTCGTTTTTCGGGTCATTCGTTATGATCGCGATTCGTAAATGCGTTCATTCGTACATTCGTAAATTCGAACATTCGTTCATTCGTAAATTCGAACATTTGTTCATTCGTACATTCGTTCATTCGTACATTTTTACATTTGTACATTTGTAAATTTGTACATTCGTAAAATCGTACATTTGTAAATTAGAAAATTCGGAAATTTGTAAATTCGAAGTTTGAAAATCCAAAAACCCAAAAATTCAAAAATCTGAAATAGTAACTAACTATTAAAATATAGGTATTGTAATTTCCTTTCAAATTTGACTGTCAGTGAACGTAACAAATACGAATTTATCCGAAGTTACGAATTATCCAAAACGAATACTGCATCTAAACAAATGGAACGGAACAAATTAATAATAAGTAATAATAATAAAACGTTGTTATTATTATTATTGTTATTTATTATTATCAATTCATTACGTTCCATTCCGTTTTTTCGGATCATTCATAACTTCGGATAAATTTGTATGTGTTACATTCACTAACAGCCAAATTTGAAAGGAAATTACAATACCTATAATTTAAAAGTTACTAGTATTTACTAATAGTTAAGTTATTATTAGTTAACTATTATTTCAGATTTCCGAATTTTCGAATTTACAAATTTACGAATTCACTAATTTACTAATGTACGAATGCCCGAATTTACGAATGTCCAATTTTATCGAATTTACGAATATTCGGAAATAATTCGTTAAACGTCTTTTCGTTAATTCGGATATTCCCAAATTAACGAATTTGTCGAAATTCGTTAAAAAACGAATTCAGAACGAAACGAATTGCACATGCCTAGAATTTAGGTAGTGTCACCGGCATCAGATATGCACGGTGTATTATGTATAGTTGCGTCAGTCTGTCTGATAGTTTGGGAGAGGCGGTTTTGACCCTCCAGTATTTCTATCCAGTCAGGGTCTTCCATGGGATCCACATCCTGCATTGGCCTTTTGGAGTCTAAGGGTATAGTAAATATTAGATATGGCTGGGTCTGTTCCCAAGATAGTATTGAGGACAGGGGGAGTGTTTAGAGTAATCGTACGGTTTGTGATTTGTGCTTGTATGGCGTGCCGAAGTTGCAAGTATCTAAATGGTCCGGGAGTGCAAGTTCCCCTTTAAGCGCTTGTCCAGTTCCGGCATATGGACATTGTGCCATAACGGGGCGTCAGAGTAGAATTGAGTCATGTTCTGTTTTTTCAGGGCTATATCCCATACCTTCTGATGGTGTGTGAGCATACCTTGATTATACTTATAGGGTTTATTAGTCCGTGTCTCCTTTCGGAGGATTGTCTGTATAGGGGTGAACAGCGGGTGGCCTGGTTTATCACACACTAGATTTCTGTAGTGCTGTGCTTCACTTGTGTTAAAGTAGTGCATAGGCGAGAGCTGTGCAGCCAAGTAATAGTCCTGCACATCAGGTAAGGCACACCCCCCCTGTTATGTCCCCAGACAAAGGAGTTCAAAATTGCTTCCATCTGTTTAATTATTCTCAGGGGAATATAAAGAGGAGCATGCCACACCATGTACAGGATTTTAGGCAGGAGGATCATTTTTATTGAGTTTATTCTTTCCATTACACCTAATTGTAATCTAGACCAGGTTTGTGTTTTACATTTAATTATTGCAAATAGGCGTTCTATGTTGGGAGGGATATAATCTCCCAGATTCCTAGTCACCCTCACCCCCAGGTATTCGATCTCCGAGACTCTAGTCAAGGGGAGTTCAGGCTGGACGGCGGGTGGGGGAAATAGATCAAGTGGGAGAATTTGGGACTTTTCCCAATTTATGCGCAAACCAGAATATCTTCCCATTTTCTCTATAATGGCCAACGCCACCTGTAGTGACAGTCTCTGATCTGCCTGATATAATACTGTATCATCTGCATACAGTCCTATTTTTTCCCATGTATCACCCATTCTTAGGCCTATAATATTTGAGTCCGCTCGTATTGCTATAGCTAATGGTTCTGCAGCCAGGGCATATAGGAACGGGGAAAGAGGGCATCCTTGCCTTGTGCCCCTCTCAAGGGAGATTTGATCTGATAACCAACTGTTCACAAAAAATCCATGCCTTGGGTGTCTGATACAAAAGCTGCACCCATTTTATAAATTTGGGTCCAAATCCATAGCAACTGAGACATTCCCATAGATATAACCATTCGACTGAGTCGAAGGCTTTGGCCGTATCAAGGGCTACGACCACTCTGGTGTTTCAGTTATCATGTTGGGCCTGGATGTTCATGAACAGTTTCCTAATATTCATTGCAGTGTTTTTCCCTGGCATGAACGCTGTTTGGTCTGGGTGAATAAGGGATAAAATTACTGTATTTAACCGATAAGCTAGTATTTTGGCCAATATTTTAATATCTACTGGAAGTAGGGATATAGGGCGATATGATTCCGGAAATGGGGGTCTTTACCTGGTTTAGGAAGAACTATAATTTGGGCTTCTTGCATGGATGAAGGGAGTTTCCCCAACTCGAAGATTGAGTGGTATAAGACCTTAAAGAGGTAGTAAACCCTCCCACATAAAAACTATTTTCACAATATTCTGAAATAAATATTAATCCCAATTCAAATGGTCACTTTGAATAATTATAAAATTCGTTCTTACCGCAAATATTCTTTATCTTATAATAGTTTCTTCTGCATATTAGCCGGCGCCATCTCCACTGCGGTCTTCCGCGTCTGAATAGCTATGTATTTCCGCCCACAGTACACACTCGTCTCGTAATCCCGCGCATGCGCACTAATATCAAAGTAACCACGATCCTCTTGGGGAAGAAAGCGAAGGAATCATCGCGGGATGTCGGGGCTGACGTCTACAACAGGAAATGGCGCAGCCCCAACATACACAGAATTTTTTCGGCTTGCCGGAATGATAGAGGATACGGCGCATGCGCGTTACACGTCATTAGTCAGTAATATAGCGATTAGTCGCAACGGAAGCAGGTACAGTAAAAATGATTGATGGCAAATGATTTTACTTATTACAATACAGAATGATATGCAAAGTCATAATTTTGGGTATACAACCGCTTTAAGTTTAGGGGTAAGTACTTCTGAATATGTAGCGTAGAATTCCAAAGGCAGGCCATCTAGTCCCGGTGCCTTGGACTTAGCTAATTGGGAGAACGCTGTAGATATATCCTGGGTGGTTATAGGGGAATCTAGCATTTGGATTTGATCGGCATTTAGTCTCGGAATTGTATTGTGTGTAGATATGATCTAATTTCACCCGACGTGTATCTATTCTGCGACTTATACAGGTTACAGGTAAATTTATCTGCCACTCAAGGGGGGTTTGTGATCATCCTCCCATCTGGTCCAGTCAATGAGACCACCACTGGTGGTTTGTCATCTAAGTGGGCCAGATATGCTAACAGCTTTCCCGCCTTCTCCCCATGTTCATACACTCTTGCTTTGCAAAAGAATACCTTTTGTCTAGCCTTTTCCAAGTACAGTTGTGAAATTGTGCGGACCTGCAGTTTAACCCTACCCAGATTTTCAGGGGATGGGTGCGTGTGATAGGCTTCCTCTAATTCCTGTAGTTTATCTGCTGTCAGTTGTACAATCATTTTAGATGATTTTTTAAATCTATTGATTTACATGTCAAGTACTCTACTTGCGTGTATTTTAAAAGCATCCCACCTTGAATTAAAGGACAGGGAGCTTTGACCCTCTGGGAACAAATATTGCAGTTCCCGCGCTATGGCATCATGATCCGTTAGTGTTGACATCCAGAACGGATTTAACCTCCACACTTGTTTAGGTGCCGTCCCCAAAAGTGATGCCAGCATCCAGCATGGGGAGTGATCTGATAATGCCCTAGGTGCAAATCCTGACCCTATGATTTTTGGTAGGAGAGTTTTGGAGTTTTGGACCCCAGTATGAAGTCTATCCTGGACATTGTTCCGTGGCTGGTGGAGTGGCATGTGTATGCTCTCGTGTTAGGGTGCTGATATCTCCATACGTCCACCAGGGTAAACTCCGTCAACATTCGGCTTAATCTGGTTTCCCGTGACCCTATGTCCCGTGTGCCCTGCTGTATTGGGCGATCTAGGGAGGGATTCATATTTATATTGAAGTCCCCCATCCACACAGCCGGGACCGTCAGGTACATCGCCATATACTAGGCCAGCTGTGACGACCTCCGAGCTGTATGGGGGCGGGACAAAGCATGCAAGTATTAACATCGGTATTCCACCTATGCTAGCATATAGAAACACGAATCTGCACTGCTGGTCCGACTTCAATGAGAATAATTTGAATGGTGTGGATTTAGTTACCAGTATAGACACTCCCCTGGACTGGTGTGGGTACCATGGTAAGTCCAACCTATCCAGGGGCGCTTCAGAGCGGACTGTAGATGTCCTGTAACATGCGTTTCCGTTAGAGCTATAACGTTAGCCTTCTGCGCCTTCAGGAGCGTAAGTGCAGCAATGTGCTTTATTTTATCCCGCATCCCTCTCACATTCCATGTTAAAAACTTAATCGTGGTCATTTAGCCAGTGGTAGGCATACAGACGTAGACCAGCATGGCCGAGACTTAACAGTTTACAGACAACAGTGCTATAGTACTTATATCAGTGTAATTTCATGTGTGCCCTATTACACTAATTCACTAATACATCTCAAAAAACATTTCCTAATATCTCTAAAACTTTTCTTCATAAAACTACAAACCCATAATCGGGTAACTTCCCTCCCTCCCAGCTCCGCACCTCCCCAACTTGGCAGGAGCATGTTGTGCCCAAAACCATTATGAAAGCAATCTTCCAGCTATAATCTCTAGCTGGAGGCACAGATCTTATTTTAGGAAATAAGTGTATAGCTTCGAATTATACCAACTTTAGGGGGAGCGATTTCTCACTGATCAGTGCGTGGTAAGTCAATAGGGGGAGAACAATGCTCCTTGGGAGACCGGTTCTTTGGGTCTCTTGCTTTAGAAACTTTATGTTGCATTTAACCATAGCCGTCATATCCCATACATTCAGTTCTGTGAATATCCAAGGGGATTGATGGGGCAAAAAGAAAATATCCAGGGGAAGTCAGGGAGTTGAATATCAAAGAGGTGAAGGTATGCATAAGGCCTGTCTGCCGGATCAGTGGCAACCAGAGGATACGTCGTAAGTGCCATTCCCAAATGTGCATGACTTGCAGTGTATTAAGAAGTCCTGGGCCCTATCCGCCTGCACATTCCCGCTCCCCCCGCCATTCGGTAGTTCTGGGTACATGTACGTACCTACAGGGATGTGTAATTAACATAGGAGTTAGCAGGGGCTAGCAGGGGGGGAGGCACAAAAAGGCTGTATGACAGGGGCAAATCAGTCATACTCACTGGATTCAGTCTGTGCATCTCTTAGGCTGGTCTCTCCCTCCGATTGAGCCAGGCTGCAGCTGCTGCTGGATTTTCAAAGAACTGTGCTCGCCCGCCTTCCTCCACTCTGAGCCTTGCTGGGAATAGCATGGCGTACTTGAGATGTAGCACACGAAGGCGACGCTTCACATCCTGGAACTGGGATCTTCTTTTCTGCACTTCGTTAGAGAAGTCAGGGAAGACTGCCACATGACAGTTGCCCACCTGAATGTTGCCTTTATCCCTCGTCAGCTGCATGATCTTGTCCCGATCTCTAAAATTCAGGAATTTGGCCATAAAGGTTCAAGGAGGTGTCCCAGCTGGTGGTGGTTTTGCCAGTATATGGTGCGCTCTCTCTACTGCAAACATGACACAGAAAGCCTCTCTGCCGTAGGTCGTTATAAGGAGGTTTTCCAGGTATTCGGCTGGGTCTTTACGTTCTGCTCTTTTAGGCAGGCCTATAAAACGGAGATTACAGCTGCGTAATCTGTTCTCCATTTCGTCCTGGTGTGCATGAAGCTGGTGTATCTGCCTCTGCATGTCTTCCATGGTGTGCTGCAAAGGGTGTATAATGTCCTCCGCTACACCAATACGGGTTTCTGTCTCTGTGACCCTGTCCTTTAGTTTGGATAGGTCTTGTCGAAGCAGAGAGATGTCGATTTTCACCTCATCTATTTTGGCTGTAAGTGTGCCCTGCAGTGTATCAATGGCATCCAGCACTTTTGCTGTGTCTGTAGCGTGGCGCTCTTTGTCCGGGCATGTGTCGGCGCCATCTTTAGCCTGTTGGTCTTTGTCCATGCGGTGGTATTTAGCCAGTTTATCTGCCGGATCCACGGCTTTTTTTGGCGGCGACATGTTCCCCCTTAGTCCCCTGTGCTCAGGGAAGTCTTTGTGGGTCTGTGTAGGTCCAGAGTTTCGCTCAGTATGTCAGGCAAAATAAACGGCAAGAGCAGCTCCCTTCACCAACGTCTTACTCCATCGCTCTCCAGGCCACGCCCCCCTTTTTGCCATTTCTAGCAACAAATTCCAACGCAAACCAGGTCTAATACGCACCGACAATGCAGGAGAATACCTAAGCAAAGAAGTGGCCTCGTACCTGAAGAGTCAAGGAATAGTACACCAGACAACCACACCATATACTCCTGAACAAAACGGTGTAGCAGAAAGGAAAAATCTCACTGTTATAGAAATGGCCAGATGCATGTTGTCAGATGCCAACCTACCTCACAAGTACAGACTACCCTCAAGAGCTGTTAAAAGTTCTCCAATCGAAATGTGGCATGGATCAAAACCTAACATAGGGCGCATCAGAGTCTTTGGATGTAAAGCATTTGGCTATATTCCAAGTGAAAAACGATCCAAGCTGGAGAAGAGAGCCAGAGAGGGCATTCTAGAAGGCTGCAGCAAGAAAACTAAGGGTTACAGAATCCTACACTCAAAGACTGATAAAGTGACAATAATCCGTAGTGTTTATTTTGATGAGAGCCCATCACCAGAAACACTCAGGCCCGGATTTACTCCCTTTGCCGCCCCAAGGCCGGGCCCTTCAATGCTGCCCCCCCCCCCCACACCACCAGAAAGAGCCCCCAGACATAATATGGTCAAAGACTGCAGACATGATACAAGAGATGGTCAGAGACTGCAATCATAGTACAGGAGATGGTCAGAGACTGCAGTTCCTATGGACGTTAGTAGATCATGGCCGATCGGACCTCTCACCTGACCCAGCGATACAGCAATGCTTCCCCTGATCAGGAGTCGGCTCACTCTGAATTGCCTGTGGCGACTCCGTTGGGTAGCACCTAGATCTGTATTCCTGCGATGACTCCATTCCTTTCTCCGCCAGGGCAGTGGGGTTCTCTCTCTGATGGTGTTCCCTCAGCACTGCCCTCTCCCTCTGGAGCCCTGGGTGTACTTTCCTGGGTGTAGACCCCCCCAGGACAAACCACCCCCTTCCATTAGTACAGACCCTCCCCCCCAGGACAAACCCCCCACCATTAGTACAGACCCCCCCAGGACAAACCCCCCTCTCTTCATTAGTACAGACCCCCCTCCCTTAGTGCAGACCCCCCCAGGACAAACCCACCCCCCTCCCTTAGTACAGACCCCCCAGGACAAACCCACCTCCCTTCATTAGTACAGACCCCCCCCAGGACAAACCCACCTCCCTTCATTAGTACAGACCCCCCCAGGACAAACGCCCCTCTATTAGTACAACCCCCCCAGGACAACCCCCCTCCATTAGTACAAACCCCCCCAGGTCTACCCCCCTCCATTAGTACAAACCCCCCCCAGGACAACCCCCCTCCATTAGTACAAACCCCCCCCAGGACAAATCACCCCTCCCTTCATTAGTACAGACCCCCCCAGGACAAACCCCCCTCCATTAGTACAAACCCCCCCAGGTCAACCCCCACCCCCTCCATTAGCACAGACCCCCCATGGACAAACTGCCCCTCCCTTTATTAGTACAGACCCCCAGGACAAAACCCCCCCTTCATTAGTACAACCCCCCCAGGACAACCCCCCTCCATTAGTACAAACCCCCCAGGACAAATCCCCCCTTCACTAGTACAGACATCCCAGGACAACCCCCCTCCATTAGTACAACCCCCCCAGGACAAACCCCCCCTTCACTAGTACAGACATCCCAGGACAACCCCCCCCTCCATTAGTACAGACCCCCCCAGGACAACCTCCCCTCCAAGTGTGTACAACAGAACAGATGGAGACAGGCACAGGCTTGGGCGGGAGTGAAAGACAGAGGAGAACACGCCCCCCCCCCCGCCGCACAGAGACCAGCCGCTCCGATCTTCAGCGGCTGCTCTCCTTCTCTGACAGGAGGATGGAGGGGGGACAGGCTTGAGCAGCGAAAAACACAGCGGTGGCGGCGGTGACCTGCGGAGGGAGCCGCCTCAGTCTGGACACAGAGAGGAGGAGGAGGGAGAGGAGCACTCTAGCGCTTCAGCGCCCCCACCTCTCTGGCGCCCAGGTGCACTGCATGCTGATGTTAGTGTGGGGGGCGGCGCCGCCCCTGTACCACTGCCGCCCCGAGGCCTGGCCTCGGTGGCCTTGTGGGAAATCCGGCCCTGGAAACACTGATCCCTGAAAGCTGTGAAGTGAATATGCCAAGCACACCAGAAGAAAAGGTTGACCAAAGCAAACCTGTGCAGGAGTCCGAGGTGGAACTCACATCGCCTAAATCAAGTTCCCCACCAGATCCTGCTGACCTGCCTGAAGTCAGAAGATCCACTTGGACTACAAAGGGGATACCATCCCGCAAGCTGTTATACACTGTCAAAACACACAGCATACGTGAACCAACATCCTGGAAAGACATAGAAAAACTGCCAAAACATGAAGCCAATAAATGGAGAAAAGCAGGAAAGGAAGAATTAAAGTCACTTCAAGAAAATAAAACCTGGACACTCACAGAGCTCCCTCCTAACCGCAAAACTATAGGAAGTAAGTGGACTTTCAAAATAAAGTCTGAAGCAGAAGGGAATATCCACAAGTACAAAGCCAGACTAGTTGTCAAGTGTTACTCTCAGTAATTTGGTGAAGATTACGATGAAACTTTCACTCCACCATCAGAGCGCTTCTTATGCCGCGTACACACGGTCGGACTTTTCGGCTACAAAAGTCCGACAGACTTTCGACAGACTTTTGGCGGACTTGCGGCGGACTTTCTAACGAACGGACTTAACTACATACGATCACACAAAAGTCGGACGGATTCGTACGTGATGACGTACGACTAGACTAAAATGAGGAAGTTGATAGCCAGTAGCCAATAGCTGCCCTAGCGTGGGTTTTTGTCCGTCGGACTAGCACACAGACGAGCGGATTTCTGGGTCCGGCGGAGTTACGACGTAAAGATTTGAAGCATGTTCCAAATCTAAAATCCGTCAGATTTGCGAACGGAAAAGTCCGCTGAAGGTCTGGTGAAGACCACACACGATCGGATTGTCCGCCGGATTTGGTCCGTCGGCGTCCGCCGGACCAGTCCGGTCGAAAAGTCCGACCGTGTGTACGCGGCATTAGTGTTGCAGCCGGAAAGGGCATGCAAGTGAAACACCTAGACGTTAAAACTGCTTTCTTATATGGAGACATTAAGGAAGATCTCTACATGGAGCAACCGCAAGGGTTTGAGCAAGGGGACAACCTTGTGTGTAAACATCAGAAGAGCATCTACGGTCTTAAACAATCTGCAAGGACGTGGAATGCGAAAGTGAACAAAGTACTTACTAAAGAGGGATTCTCAAGAAGTAAAGCAGACCCCTGTCTCTACTCCAGGAATCAAGAAGACAGATAGATATACAGTACATCCTTATCTATGTTGATGACATTATAACCTGTTTTGAACAAGAAGGGGATTACAATCAGATAGTTCACAAACTGAAAGAAAATTTTGAAATCACAGAACTTGGGAACATTAGCTACTATCTGGGTATCCAAATAGAGAGAGAAAAAGATAGAAGTTATCTTCTCAGAAAATCTCCGAAATCTTGCAACAATTCCATATGCAATAGGCAAAGGAAGTGAAAATGTCTATGGAACCAGGCTATCAAAAGAGCAATGAAGGAGAAAACTTGCTACCCAACAATGATACATATCACAGAGCAATTGGTAAGCTGCTATATGTTGCCATTGTGACAAGACCAACATAGCCGCAGCAGTGGGATCCAGCGCCATCCTCATCTCTTTTCCTCCCACACTTCAAAGACATTCCTCATGTTGGTGGTGCAGTGGTGAGCATAGCTGCTTATCCAACATGGCTGCCTCGACCGCTAACTGCTTTGTGTCCCCAGGGAGAAATCTGCTGTGTAAATGAAATGCTGATGAAATAAAATTGAAACTAAAAGAAATGTGTTTATGTATGTATTTTAATTACAAGTGAATGATCTGAATAATACCGCCCTTAACTCAAAATCACCCCCACTGCGCCAATGGATGGAGTGTACAATGATGAAGAGTGAGATCAAGTGAATGGCCCACTCAGTGTGCAAACAAATCAAAACTTAACGAAAAGTAATGAAAAAAATATATATGGTGTGACAAAATAAAATAAAATAAAATAAATAAATAAATAAATAAATAAATAAATAAATAAATAAACCGAGCTGCCCCTTTAAATAATTATCAAGAGTATAGTATTATTTGATCTCATGTAACAAATGCCCACCTAAATACACAAGAACAAATAAGAGGCGCTCATATACCTAATGGTGAAAATCTAAATAAGTGTTAACATGTCACCAAATAATGACTACATTAAAGTGTGTACATATATGGACTGAATAACGTGATAAATCAATACACAAATTAATCCTGTGTGACAGTGAATTAAATAGTGCCAAACAACTTATAATGCTTATGCAAATCAGGTAAAAAATCACCAATTAATGTGACATACCCAATAACAAAATTATTACAGTGCAATATAATTTAATAAGACACATCAGTCCTTGAATCTTTTGTGACAAAAAATACGTGATTAAATCTGTGACAAAAAAATCCACATAGATCTTCTGAGGTGCAGTGATCCTGGTAGTGTAAACTCAAAACGTCCTTCACCTCACCAACGTGAAAACGTGAATCCACTCCCAATGGAATCTCACTCACCAAATATTTTTGCCAGCACTCTCATGCACGGCAAAATACGCTTAAGAATCACACTCCAGAGTGATCGAATAGTAATTAGGCCACCATGGTTAGGATCAATCCACATGTAAAAGAATATGAAGAACTCACATAGCGTAAACCAGCACGGCAAATTTTATTTAGAACCACTACAATCTTCCATAAAACCACTCACATTTTAAAAGATAAATGACAGCAGTAAAACCAGTGCAGTTCACAGCAGCTTCAAAATTCAGTGGATACACTCAAAACAGCAAATGGTCACGGCGGACCCGAGATGTGCAAATGCCAGAACTCACGGTCCCTCTCACCCCCTTCGTGGAGCGCCGTACAGCCAAAATCTCTCCTTCCTCGAGTGCGGCTCTCAGTGTAGCTCGTCAGACCTTACAGCCACGCCCCCGACATGTTTCGTCATAGATTTGACTTATTCATGGAATCCCATGAATAAGTCAAATCTATGACGAAACATGTCGGGGGCGTGGCTGTAAGGTCTGACGAGCTACGCTGAGAGCCGCACTCGAGGAAGGAGAGATTTTGGCTGTACGGCGCTCCACGAAGGGGGTGAGAGGGACCGTGAGTCCTGGCATTTGCACATCTCGGGTCCGCCGTGACCATTTGCTGTTTTGAGTGTATCCACTGAATTTTGAAGCTGCTGTGAACTGCACTGGTTTTACTGCTGTCATTTATCTTTTAAAATGTGAGTGGTTTTATGGAAGATTGTAGTGGTTCTAAATAAAATTTGCCGTGCTGGTTTACGCTATGTGAGTTCTTCATATTCTTTTACATGTGGATTGATCCTAACCATGGTGGCCTAATTACTATTCGATCACTCTGGAGTGTGATTCTTAAGCGTATTTTGCCGTGCATGAGAGTGCTGGCAAAAATATTTGGTGAGTGAGATTCCATTGGGAGTGGATTCACGTTTTCACGTTGGTGAGGTGAAGGACGTTTTGAGTTTACACTACCAGGATCACTGCACCTCAGAAGATCTATGTGGATTTTTTTGTCACAGATTTAATCACGTATTTTTTGTCACAAAAGATTCAAGGACTGATGTGTCTTATTAAATTATATTGCACTGTAATAATTTTGTTATTGGGTATGTCACATTAATTGGTGATTTTTTACCTGATTTGCATAAGCATTATAAGTTGTTTGGCACTATTTAATTCACTGTCACACAGGATTAATTTGTGTATTGATTTATCACGTTATTCAGTCCATATATGTACACACTTTAATGTAGTCATTATTTGGTGACATGTTAACACTTATTTAGATTTTCACCATTAGGTATATGAGCGCCTCTTATTTGTTCTTGTGTATTTAGGTGGGCATTTGTTACATGAGATCAAATAATACTATATGTATGTATTTTGTTAAGCACTTTTGAATAATATATTTTTTTGCGCAAGAATATGAATGTTTTGTATTCTCATTTTCAGCCAGGAGGTGGAGCACTCAGCTCATTTTCAGGTGTTTTCTAGGCTATCCTTAGCAACTTGGCTGAAAAAAGCCTGCTGCTTACTATATAGTATTTACTATATAGCTCTTTCTAACACTAACCCTCCCTGTAACCCCAATACTATCCCTCCCTATATCCCCAAGAATAACCCCCTCTGTAACCCCAATACTATCCCTTCCTATATCCCCAAAAATAACCCTCCCTGTAACCCCAATACTATCCCTCCCTATATCCCAAAGAGTAACCCTCCCTGAAACCCCAATACTACCCCTCCCTATGTAGCGATGTGAACTGTATCCAGAAAGTTTCGCACCTTCCAGTTTTTTGAATATTGTTGGCCCCGTGATTATTCGACAGCCAGTGACCTCATACCTGTGCGCCAGCAGAGTGAGTTATGGGGCGTATAGTCCTTCTGGAATCTGCTGTTATATATTCCCGTACTCTAAGACTACAAATCCCAGGGACTTTTGCTGTGGCCTGAAGGTTGCTGGGAGGGCTTATAAAAGTAGCTTATGAAGTCCGGGCATGCTCTCTTCCTCCTGGGCCTGACGTAAGGTTTACAAATATGTTATTCTTGCCTGCTCTCTATAATAGTTTTGCATATAGCAGCTGCAATCCTCCCCTTCTTGGGTTCCCTGCTGGTGCTCCTGGCTCTTCCCCCTTGCCCAGTGCACCCCATAGAAAGCCACTTGCTATGCGGTCCATTGAAGGACAGAGCACGGCTCGGCCCCACCCCCTGCTATCTGCTCACTGGCTGTGATTGGCTCCCACTGCTGCCTCTCTGTCCAGTGAGGAGAGAGAGAGAGCTACTGCTCTCAGGAACAGTGCTGGATCAAGATCGAGCTCAGGTAAGTATGTGGAGGGGCTGGGGGGAGCTGCATATAGATTCTTTCCTCCCACACTCGAAAGACATTCATCATGTTGGTGGTGCAGTGGTGAACATAGCTGCTTATCCAGCAGCTGACCCGGGTTCAATTCCCGGCCAACGCAATTGCCAAGATAGCTGCCTCGACTGCTAACTGCTTTGTGTCCCCAGGGAGAAATCTGCTGTACAAATTGAATGCTGATGGAGTAAAATTTAAACCAAAAGGAGTGTGTCATATGTATTTTGTTAAGCACTTTTGAATGATATATTTTTTTGCACTAGGATATGATTGTTTTGTATTCTCATTTTCAGCCAGTAGGTGGAGACCTTGGCTCCTTTTCAGGTATTTTCTAGGCTATCCTTAGCAACTTGGATGAAAAAAAGCAAGCTGTTTACTATATAGCTCAACAGCTCTCTCTAACACTAACCATTCATGTAATCCTAACACTAACCCCCCTGTAACCCCAATACTATCCCTCCCTATATCCCCAATAATGACCCCCTGTAACCCCAATACTATCCCTTATTATATCCCCAAGAATAAACCTCCCTGTAACCCCAATACTAACCCACCCTATATCCACAAGAATAATCCCCCCTGTAACCCCAATACTAACCCTCCCTATATCCCCAAGAATAACCCCCTTGTAACCCCAATACTATCCCTTCCTATATCCCCAAGAATAACCCTCCTTGTAACCCCAATACTAACCATCCCTATATCCCCAAGAATAACCCTCCCTGTAACGCCAATACTATCCCACCCTATATCCCCAAGAATAACCTTCCCTGTAACTCCAATACTATTGTTATGACTAATTTCTGATTGGGACTCTAAAACAAAAGTTAATACTGCAGCTGCAGGAACAGATTCACAGGACTCAATCACTGTGTTTGAAATGTCTGTTCAGTGTCAAAATGTATTATTACATGTTATTTTATACATAGATAAGAAAGGGGTGGCGTGAGACGTTACCAAAAACCAACAAATAGAAATATGTTATTAAAAGCTAACAAATAGAAATATATTATTAAAAGCTAGCGAATAGAACAATTGCAAAAGTAAAACCTTGAGAAGGGAGGGGGGAGTAGAGAGCTTTTAGTAGGAGATGTGTCTATGTGTTAGGTGAAGGTTACAGAACACATTTCAACAGTGAGAACAAAATGGAGTCTCTTGTGCTTAAATGAACAGTACAGTGAATGCCCATGTCATTTCCCTCCTTTTGTTTACTTTTACACCATTCTTCTCCGCTTTACATTCAGCCGATTGCTGGTAACTCCTGTTACATTGGCGCAGAGAGACCGTGTCCTGTTCAGCTCTCTCCTAGCTTTCTCACAATAATGGCTTCATCAGGGCTGGTGGACCATTTGTTGATACAGCGGGTAGTCACACAGAGGCATAGCCTGATGAGGAAGTAAATAACAAATATGAGAAGCAGGAACATCACAATGTAACCGCCTAGTTTCTGTAACCATGTTGCTATGCCATATAAAAAGTCACCAAAACCTCCTAATCCCTGAAAGGGGTTCCATTCATCTTTAGCAATATCTCTGGCCTTATTCTCTTATCTTAGCAAGATGTCCTTTAATATTGTCCTCATTATGAGAAATGTATATACAACAGTCAGTGTGAAATACCTTACACATCCCACCTTGAGCTGCAGTGAGATAATTTAGCGTTAATCTGCGCTCTAATATTACTTTTTTAAGCTGAGCCATTTCTTCACTTAATAAACCTATATCAGTGGTAGTAAGGTTAATAATCTCATCTACAATTCTAGTGTAATTATTTATTCTTTTCATTGCTTCAATTCCCCATCCTGTCTAGGATGGGAACCATGACCATGCCATGTCACCTTCAGTGAACAGCTCTCTTTTTGAACACTAAAGGGTATTCTGGACTTTGATCTGGTCGCACTGTATCTTTGGGAACAGCCAAAGCAGGTGCTAACTTCCCAATATAACATGTACCTGTAACGTTAGTAGGAAGCCAGGCGTAAGCTTTATTTGCACAAATATAATAAAACCCTCTACGTATGGATGGTATGCCTGCTCCTAAAAAACTGGAAGTAATAACATGGAATCTCAGGAAACCGATATTTTCACATATTGGGAACTGTGAGCAATTTGTATTATAAAGGGTTGTAATTTTTGCTCCGGTGCAATCTGAATTGCCCAACCGTGTACATTTCTGTGTTAAACGGGCATGTAATGTTTAAACAAATCTGTGCAGTGTCTATCTGTTTTGAAACCATCAAAGTTACTGATCTGTGCTCATTAGCTGTGGAGACGATGTATGAGCCATTTATTCTGGTCCTGTTTAGATCAGTGAATTTGAGAGGCATTGCTATCATGGGTATTGTTCCTGTTTGGGGATGTAAGTGAGAACACACCCAGCAGTTACTAGTCTTGTTATGGGTTGCATACAATTTTAACATTTGGATGAAAGGGTTATTTTTCCATGTCTCAGTTCTCACAAACAACAAAAAGAAAAGAAACATCATCATCATTTTTTCAAAGGATATCATCACTTCAGGATTTTCTTGCAGTGACTGGCGTGAATCCAGGTGGGCTTTCCTTCCAACTTGACAGCAGAACCGGTTGTCATAAGCACCAAATGTGGTCTGTCAAATTTTGGTTCTAGTGGCTTTCTGACGTGTCGCTTGACCACCACCCAGTCACCTGGTTGGATTCTGTGAATACCTGAAACAGAATCTGGGTCGGGGATAGATTTATAAACACCTTCATGTATTTTATTCAATGTTCTTTGCAAAATCTGAACATATTCTAACAGACTAGAGTGAGAAGCCTGCAACTGTTGGGGAAAATATAGCCCTGTTTTGCGCGGCCCTCCAATTAAAATCTCATAGGGGAACAGCCCATGTGGTTGTTTAGGGGTAGTTCGTACAGAATATAGGGCTAATGGCAAAGCTTCCACCCATCCTTTTCCTGTATCTGCTTTAATTTTTGCACATCTGTTTTTCAAAATTCCATTAAGTCTCTTAACTTTACCACTACTTTGTGGATGATAAGGTGTATGGAAAGCTTGCTGTATGTGAAGGGCTTCCATTACCTCTTTCATTACTTCCCCAGTAAAATGGGTTCCTCTGTCACTCTCAATAGTTTCAGGAACTCCATATCTACAAACTATTTCATTCAAAATTTTCTTTGCTGTTGTTTTTGCATTTGCTTTAGCTACCGGCCAGCACTCGGGCCAACCTGAGAGCATGTCAACACACACTAAAGCATACTCATAGGTGCCTTTTTCTGGGCATCTGAATGTAGTCTATTTGAATTCTTTGGAAAGGGAAATCTGGCTTAGGAGAATGCTTTTGGGGAACATGGACAGGCCTCCCTGCATTGTACAGAGCACAAGTGAGACATGAAGCACAAGACCTGGCTGCAAATGCACTAAATCCAGGTGCTATCCAATAGCAGTCAGTAAGTGTCACCATCATGCCCTTAGCAAGATGACTGACGCCATGTGCCAGTTGTGCTAAAACTGGGTACAAACTCCTGGGTAGACACCACCTGTTGTCAGCGCTCCACAGGCCCTGCTGATTTTGGGTAGCATTACATTTGATCCACTTATCCTTCTCTTCATCAGGGGCCTGGTTCTGCAACTGAATTTGAGTTTCTACATCCCACTGCTCTTGATGAGGGGATGATCCTTTGCCACTTGGTCCGCTAAAGCATTTCCTCTGGCTGTCATGTCTTCATGTCATTTCCCTTTGCATGCCCTTTTACCTTCAAGATGGCAACTTCTGCTGGTTTCTGAAAGGCCTTAAATAGCTGCTCTATGAGTTTTGCATGTCTCACTGGCTTCCCTGCACTAGTCAGGAAATTCCGTGCTTTCCAAATTTTTGTAGAGTTTTAACTCGATCTGGGGTTAGGTGACGGATTCCATGTGAAATGCAGTGACCCAGGAAGATCACTTTCTCTTGGCAGTATTGTAGCTTATCTTTGCTAACTTTGTTGTTACTGTTATAGAGAAACATGAGAAGGCTTACTGTTCCTCTGCTACAAATGTCCTTTGTATCAGAACAAATAAGCAAATCGTCTATGTACTGAAGCAAAACTGTGTTTGGGTGTGAGGGGGACCATTGGTCCAATACTCACACAGCCTTGGGGCAATCTTGTCCATGCTAACTTTTGGGCATCATGGGTAAATGAAAAAAGGTGCCAGCAATCTGGGTGCAGGGGCACCGAAAAGAAAGCATTTGCAAGATCAATCACTGTAAAGCAGGTGCTGGAGGCAGGTATCCCACTTAGTAAAGTGCGGGGGTTGGGCACGATCAGGGTATCTGCCTCAATTATATTGTTAATGGCTCTCAAATCATGCACCATGCGGTATGACACCTGCCCACCCTTCTTGTCTGGCTTCTTTGCAATTTGGAACAGGGGTGTATTGACTTGGGACTTAATTGGTACAACAACCCGTGCTGCTTTCAGTTGAGTGATTTGATCCTTTATCCCCTCAGTCTGAGCAATACTCAGTGGGTACTGTTTAATCTGTGGGAGATGGGCTCCTGGTTTAATTTTTATCAAGACTGGGGTGCAATCCAGCAGACCTACATCATATTTGCTGGTGGCCCATAATTCAGCGGGAATCACTTTCAATTCTGGTGGAAATGGCAGAGTGGAGTCTTGGATTAAAAATACTCCACAGGCAGAATTTAAAACTTCTCCTGACAGACTACTGTCCACTTGGACTCCTGTAGGAGTGTAGTCTATGTTTGCTAAAATTTGGTTCAAAATGTCAGCTCCCAAAAGATTGGTAGGAACTTTGTCTGAAACTAACACTTTAGTGACAACTTCTGTTTGCTGTCCTAGCCTGAGTTTAAGTGGCTTGGACTCAACCAAATCAGTAGTAGTAGGTCCCGGTTAGGCCAACACCAGAGATAACATTTGTAGATAATAATCCTGGAGGTAAGTCCTCTATATTAAAAACACTTCGGCTTGCACCAGTATTGATTTAAACAGGTTAATTCTGTTTCTCCTCCAGGATAGGGGAGTTCTTGTAAAAATACTTTTACTCTGGCCTCGGGACCATTGTCTCCCCTATTTAACATGATTAATACTGGCATGCCATTTTCCTTTGCCTGATCCACTGCTTATGGCAGAGAACTGGGATCAGCATGAGATGCCTCTAAGCTCTTATCCAGTCTACGGTCATGAAGATGGCAGAATATGGCTATGTGTCCTTCCCCATTACAATTGTAGCATATAATTGGTCCCTGATTGCCATGATTTCTGAAATTGTCTTTGCCTCTTCCTCTCTGCTTCCCCATCTACATAACCTTGGGTTTGCGGTCTTTTTGGTAAATCCTGTTTTCTATGGATAACAGGATAGGCAGGACATCTCGAATAGACATATTGCCTGCCTCAGGCCTTGCTGTGAACAACTTTTCTTTCAACTGGGATATTAAACCATCAAGAAACCTTTCACCAATTGTGTAGATGGACTTGCAATTTCTCCTGCCTTCTCTTCCTCTATTTTAATGCCTGCTTCCTCAGCCATATTGCTTAACCACCTCCAATAAGCCCCTGCTGCTTCCTCTTTCCCTTGCTTAGCATTCATAAATTCAGCATGTCTGGTTTGTCCATATATTTGGGGCAATTTTTCCTTCAATTTCTCACAAACCTCCCGTCCACTAACCATCTTACCTAGATTTTCGATGTCTACACCATATTCTTTAAGTATATAACCAGACATGTTGCTTCCCACTGCTTTAATAAGAAGCTGATGAATGTCAGTAGCAGAAGCCTCATATGCTTCCTGTGCAGCGCTAAGTTTGTTTGCAAACCCAATTGAATTCTTTCTAGGATTTCCCAATCCCTCTAATATGGCTCTCATATCTTGGGGACTAAAAGGTACATGCCATTTAATTTGAGACTTACTGTCAACAGCATTACCTTCAAAAACGAATTGGGTTCTGACAGGATAAACTGCAACAGATTGCTCTGTGCCAGGGGCAGAAGGGGTGGCATCTCCCTTCCTTCTCTCTTCATCTTGCTGCCACAATTTGGAAATTATGGTTTGCTCCGGAAGTTCAGACTCTATCTCTCTTTCTCTGGCCAAAGCCTTAAAGTGGGGTTCCACCCAAAAAAACAAAAATACCTGAAAAATTCTAAAAAAAACCCCAAAAAAACATTTGGATATATATTTTTTTTTTTACTTACCTCTAAATGCCTGTTGCTAGGGGGTCCCTCGTAGTCTGCCTCTTCCTTTGCCTGGGCTGGTGACATCACTTCCCCCTCGGCACAGGAAGGGCTCGGCTCTGCTCCCTCCCTCCTGTCAATCATCTGGGACCCATTACAGGTCCCAGGTGATTGAGCGGCCAATCACGGCGCGCGGCGCCGCTCGCGCATGCGCAGTGGGTGCCAGGCTGTGAAGCCACAGCCCGGCGCCCACAGTTGAAATGCCGGCGCCAACGAGCGGAGGGGGGGGACGAGCGGGGCTTCGATCCCCCGCATCGCTGGACCCAGGGACAAGTAAGTGTCCAATTAAAAGTCAGCAGCTGCAGTATTTGTAGCTGCTGACTTTTAATTTTTTTTTTTTTTAAGGGACCCCCTGGGTGGAACTCCTCTTTAAGTTCAGAGAGATCTAGTTTTGCATATGTGCCTTTTGATTTATGCCAATCATCTGTTTCTAGGATACGAGCCAAATCCCTCTTTGTAGGTTGATATGGGGCTGTTAAACCTTTGCTCTCTACTATATTCCATAGCTCATCTTTTGTGTGTTCCATGTGTAGCAATAACTCCATTAGGAGCTGCTGATTTTGATCGGGCTGTTGCCGCCACCCTTTACCTGTATTTTCACCATATCAGGAACCTAGAGTCCATATTGAACTTTGTATTCACAACGTATGAACCAGTCACTTTAGTACTTTTCCAATGCTTTGATGGGAGATAAACGAAAGATGTAGCAGGAAAGAGGTAGAGAGGGAGTTTCAGGGAAGTTCAAATACCTTTTCTGTCTTTGATCTTTAAGTACTTGAATATCTTAACCACTTCATTACCCGCCCATAGTCATATGACATCCACAGATGGGATCTCCCATCCTGGGTGGGCGTCATATGACGTCCTGGGATTCCCGGCCGCCTAGGGGGCGCGCGCGCGCCGCCGGGAGCGCGCGCGCGTGCCCGCCGCGTTGCTCGGGACCCGGTGCGTGTGCCCGGCGGCCGCGATGTCCGCCGGGCACCCGCGATTGCCGGTTAACCGGACCGGCATGTGGATCTGTGTGTGTAAACACACAGATCCACAGCCTGTCAGCTCTGAGGAGAGCGATCTGTGTTCCCAGAACGGAGGAACACTGATCGGTCTCCTCCCCTTGAGTGTCCCCTCCCCCTACAGTTAGTAATCACTCCCTAGGAAACATATTAACCCCTCCCCGCCCCCTAGTGGTTAACCCCTTCACTGCCTGTCACATTTACACAGTAATCAATGCAATTTTATAGCATTGATCGCTGTATAAATGTGAATGGTCCCAAAAATGTGTCAAAAGTGTCCGATGTGTCCGCCATAATGTCGCAGTCACGAAAAAAAATCGCGATCGGTGCTAAAAAAATAAATAAATATATATTTTTTTAAAACGCCATAAATCTATCCCGTATTTTGTAGACGCTATAACTTTTGCGCAAACCAATCAATATACGCTTATTGCGATTTTTTTTTACCAAAAATATGTAGAAGAATACGTATCGGCCAAAACTGAGGAAAAAATTTGTTTTTTTTAAAAAAAAATGGGATATTTATTATAGCAAAAAGTAAAAAATATTGTGTTTTTTTCAAAATTGTCGCTCTTCTTTTGTTTATAACGCAAAAAATAAAAACCGCAGAGGCGATCAAATACCACCAAAAGAAAGCTCTATTTGTGGGGAAAAAAGGACGTCAATTTTTTTTGGGTACAACGTTGCACGACCGCGCAATTGACGTTTAAAGTGCGACAGCGCTGAAAACTAAAAATTGGCCTGGGAAGGAAGGGGGTGAAATTGCCCTGTATTGAACCGGTTAAGGACGAGTATTCGCTCAGTCCAAGATTTAATCTTTTGCCCACCCGGATAGGCCTCTCTCACTGACCTAGCAGCTGGAGCGTAGCACGAACAAGAAAAGTCTCTGCCACAGACTTGAGAAGAACAAAGTAACTGCACGATCCTCTGCCACAGGACGTAGAAGTTTTAGATGAACAGCAACACAGTACCAGAACCTTTAAGCCGACCCGGCAGTACTATGTGGTAGGTTGAATTAAGATGCGTCCTCCAATTGAGTCACCAGGCCCCTCTCTAGACCAGCGCTCCGGATGATCCTTCCAAGATGGGTCCCCCCCGTGGATCTTCTCCATTGTCCGGCTCCTTCCCGCAGGACAGACAGCACAGGACCATCCCTGCAGTAGGAGTAGTAGGCCCCAGATAGACTTCTGGGCCCACTCACACGCTGCAGCGACGCAGTCCTCCGGCCCGGAGGACCACGAGGTAGGACTAGCACATACCTGTAGGCCAAGTTACTTCTGGGAAAGAAGAGCACTCAATACACCTCAGCCTGTTGCTTTCCAGCTCCGGTCTGTAGTGACACCGACATCTACAGGCGACGGAGTGGAACTGCACGCAACACAGTCAAGACTGGAACAGAGGCTAATTTAGCCATAGATTAAATCTGAACTATATACAGAACAGACGACCCACTAAATTTACATATAAGCGGTAAATTGAAAATCTACCAGCGCTACACATGTAATCTAATTCTTTTGCTTTTGTGCGTGGACCCCTTAAAGCCAAACTGGCAGCAACATAAGGTGGGGGTTCTCCTCTACAGAGTCTTCTGGCCAAACGTAGTAAATTTGGGCAGTACTTTTGTTTAGGCTCGGTTCACACTAGGACGACTTGTCAGGCGACCTAGTCGCCTGACAAGTAGCGTCCCGTTCTGTACAATGGAACCGTTCTAAGGGGAGCAACGCAAGTCGCTCCGACTTAGAAAAAGATTCCTGTACTACTTTGGGGGCGACTTGGGGCGACTTGCATAGACTTCTATACAGAAGTCGTTTTGCAAGTCGCCCAGGCAGTCGTGTGCAGGTCGCCTCGGTGAGGCGACCTGCAAGTCGTGCCACCCCTAGTGTGAACCGAGCCTAAAACATCTCTGTCAAGCCAGTTTGATTTGCTACTTTAGCTTCTGTCTCCCATGTGCAAGCTATTCTCCATGTTCCTTCACTGCACAGTAGTGGGCCATAATCGTGCAGATTCCCGCTGATTCCCGCTGAATTATGGGCCACCAGCAAATATGATGTAGGTCTGCTGGATTGCACCCCAGTCACGATAGAAATTAAACCAGGAGCCCATCTCCCACACATTAAACAGTACCCACTGATTATTGCTCAGACTGAGGGGATAAAGGATCAAATCACTCAACTGAAAGCAGCAGGGATTGTTGTAGCAATTAAGTCCCAAGTCAATACACCCCTGTTCCCAATTGCAAAGAAGCCAGACAAGAAGGGTAGGCAGGTGTCATACCGCATGGTGCATGATTTGAGAGCCATTAACAATATAATAGAGGCAGATACCCCGATCGTGCCCAACCCCCGCACTTTACTAAGTGGAATACCTGCCTCCAGCACCTGCTTTACAGTGATTGATCTTGCAAATGCTTTCTTTTCGGTGCCCCTGCACCCAGATTGCTGGCACCTTTTTTCATTTACCCATGATGCCCAAAAGTTAGCATGGACTCAATCTGGCTACATGTGGCAGTCTCCGCCCTTTGTTTATCCCCAACAATGTTGATCTACTCACTCTGTCCTCTCTTGCTCAGGTGCCTCCAGGAAAGCATTCTCCCTTTGTGTTTTTGGCAGGATCCTTCCAGCGTCCGAGCCCAGGCCCAAGGCTGGACACCCCCTCGTAGGCTAGGGGGTACCCATCAGGGCCCCCGACAGCCTCCTCAACATTGCATCTCCATCTTCCAAGCGACTACCCCTGCTGGTATGACCCATGTCTCTTTATGAGGTGAACTCTGGGGATTGGCTGAGCCTCATAAATATTCAAGGTAGCTCCTCCTAACCCCCACCCTCTAGTTCTAGAAGATTCTCCAACCTTCTAGACCAGGGGGAGGCACCAGAGAGCTGCCAAGATGAGTCACCCAGCCCTGATCATTAATAAACCCTGACCTAATTGAGACTCGGCACCTTAAACGTGAGCCAGGGTATGGTTTGCCTGCACTCACCTCTAATGCCGCGCACACATGACCGGACTTTACGGCATACTTGGTCCGGTGGACTGGAGTCCGTCGGACAATTCGATCGTGTGTGTGCTCCAGCGGACTTTTTTTCCCCAAAAGTTCGACGAACCTAGAAATGAAACATGTTTCAAATCTTTCCGACAGACTCAAGTCCGGTCGAAAAGTCCGCTCGTCTGTATGCTAGTCCGACGGACAAAAGCCGATGCTAGGGCAGCTATTGGCTACTGGCTATGAACTTCCTTGTTTTAGTCCGGTCGTACGTCATCATGTACTAATCCGTCGGACTTTGGTTGATCGTGTGTAGGCAAGTCTGTTCGTTCGGAAAGTCCATCGAAAAGTCCGCCGGACAAAGTCTGCCGTAAAGTCCGCTCGTGTGTACGCGGCATAACACACACTAGAAGGTGCTACACAAGCTTTAGCTCCTTACTATTGGTCCAGGGGGATGTTTTTTATACTGAACAACCAATAAAAAAATTAGATGGGGGTGGGCCAGAGTGCAGCTTTGCAAATTGCGGCCAGTATTTGCATAAATGGCCCTCTAGATTTGGGGATGTCTATAGCACTTGAGAAGCTTGCCAAACCTGCGGCACAAAAATGCACAAGGTTCACCACCCAAAAAAGGTGCAAGAGCTACTTTGGTGCGTTTTTCACACATAGTGCAACCCATTCATGTGAATGAGTTGCCCTAAGCTGTCATGTGCAAACGTACAAGGAAATGCGCTTAGGCGTGTCAAGCAGATGTGAATGGGGCCTGATGGCAGAGTGGTCTGTGGTATCTTCACTCTTTTAGAGCTTGTTCACATGGATGGTCAGGAGGTAGTAAAATCAGGCGATCGAGCCGCATGTTTGATCACCCACCTAAACATAGAAATGCAGCTGCTCAAGGCTGTACACGTGCTGCAGCTGCTTTGTGGTATAAAATGAAATGGCGGAAGATTGCCCCCCCCCCCCCCAGTGTGACTGCGGATTGCTTTTAAAAGGGGCAACAATATTAGCCACACCGGTAAACCAGCCCTTGAAGAGCTCCAGGCACTGCTGCCATCTGCAATTACAGGTGTGTGAGATAGCGTGTCCCTGCTGGACGCCTTGGTCTCTAACTAAGCTGAGCCAGTAATGCGGATCTCCTGCAGCCTCTTCCTGTCTATATCCTCCGCAGTGATGGCCGCATATCATTTCTACAGATGGTGACAACAGGGGACCATGATTGTTTAATGTGAGTTGAAATGTCCACTTATTAGGGACCTTGCATGTGGCATTTTTAATCGGCGTATGGATCTGAACGCTGTGTACTGTTTTCTATGGCCTCGTGCACCTGGAGGTGTAGCAGCTTAACATATAGGCCTCATGCACACAGGACGGTTTTTATTTTCCTCTCTTGGATGCCTTTGCTCCGGGGGAGGTAAACGCAGCTTTAATAATGTGCCTAAAGCTGCGTTTTGCTTGCACATTTATGTGCATGTTTGGCGTTAATCCGTTCTATTGACCATTATATT
This sequence comes from Lithobates septentrionalis, assembly GCA_037952835.1. NCBI lineage: Eukaryota > Metazoa > Chordata > Amphibia > Anura > Ranidae > Lithobates > Lithobates septentrionalis. Next base: position 125,520 of record JBBDGP010000387.1, read on the forward strand.
ACATTTATTCTGACCATTATGCCTAGTACACACGTTCTGATTATCGGATGATAATAATCGTTTTCGGATTGATTGTTCAGCTTTCGACAGCTGATCACGACAGTTCGTCCAACAAAACCCGAAGGGACAAACACGAAAACTTTGCTCGGATGACAGCCCATCGTACGACAATCGTTTAATCGGTACAGTATGCGTCCGCTAAAAATCGATAGACGAACACCACGCATGATCGGAAACACGAAGATAAACCAGAAGGACACAGGGGCCACACGTATTTGACATCATTTCAGATACGTAGCTACGCACACAGGAAGGTTTTTCCAGAATCGTACGGCAAAAATCTTACTTTTCGTAGAGCACTTTTTGCACTGTTGTCTTCGATATTAGTTTTATGCAACGAAATGCAAACCATACGTCGTACAATAATCGGACCGTGTGTACGAGGCATTAAAATGCACTAACGCTCCTAAAGGCGTCTAGCGTTTATGTGCGTTTGGCTTTTTTCTTCCCAAAAGCTCCTCTTCTGAACACGCAAGTTATGTGTTTTTTTTTTTTTTATCTGCCTCTGAATGTCTGCATAGGACATACAGGCTAAAATAGAGGGGCATTTAAAGGCAAAAAAAATAAATCCTCAAACGGCTATTTTGGACGTCCGGTATGGATGAGGTCATAGGCTATGACATATGGGGGTTGATTTACTAAAGGCAAATCCACTTTGCACTACAAGTGCACTTGGAAGTGCAGTCGCTGTAGATCTGAGGGGAAGATCTGAAATGAGGGGAAGCTCTGCTGATTTTATCATCCAATCATGTACAAGCAAAAATGCTGTTTTTTATTTTCCTTGCATGTCCCCCTCAGATCTACAGTGACTTTACTTCCAAGTGCACTTGTAGTGCAAAGTGGATTTGCCTTTAGTAAATAAAACCCAGAGTCCGTATATGCATGACATTATAAAAATAGGTTGGGCTCCATCTAGTGATAATAAAAGGAATGACAAGGGCACAGATGCTGCTTGCTCTGCTCTGGGTCTTATGCCGCCCCCCGTTCACCTCAGCGCAGTGCGGTTTTCTGTGTCACGTTTTTATGAGCATTTTTAAGTGCACTGCCATAAAACGCTAGTAGAATGCGCATTTTTGATTAAAGCTCCTTTGATATGATTTCATAAATCGTGTGTTCTATTAGTGTTTATAGGCAGCGCACCTAAAAATGCATGTAAAATGCACATAAAAAAGCGACTTGGAAAAACCGCACCGCACTGATGAACCCGGCGTTAAAGTAGAATTCTATGTTTAATTTCAATTTAAACTGGCCCCAAACACACCATTTAATGTCAATCTAAACATGGTATTTTACTTGAATTCAAATGACTTCCATTTATAATTTAGCCTGTGACAACCAGCAAGTCATTTATTTACTTTGTTAAATTACAGCTGAAATCTGATTGAAACAGACAGTTTCCATTTTCTTCCCCTTTTGCAGTTCAAGCTTCATTTTGAATTTAGGCGGCTTTCGCACCGATCCGCTGAGGTTTGGCCACAGTGCAGGTATACCGGCGCTTTTCCTGCAGTTAACCCTTGCTTTCCCATAGACGTCTATTACAGTAGGGAGGTTTTGGTTTGTTTTCTGAAAGATTTCAGGTGCAACAGTGGCGGCCGGTGCTCAAAATTGTTGAGGGGGCGCAAACAAACGGAAAAATACTGAACCCCCCCCCATCAATTGCAGCCTCATTGTGCCCATCAAACGCAGCCACTGTGCCCATCATATGCAGCCATTGTGCCAATCATATGCAGCCACTGTGCCCATCATATGCAGCCACTTGTGCCCATCATATGCAGCCATTGTGCCAATCATATGCAGCCACTGTGCCCATCATATGCAGCCACTTGTGCCCATCATATGCAGCCACTTGTGCCCATCAAATGCAGCCACTTGTGCCCATCAAATGCAGCCACTTGTGCCCATCAAATGCAGCCACTTGTGCCCATCATATGCAGCCACTTGTGCCCATCAAATGCAGCCACCTGTGCCCATCAAATGCAGCCACTTGTGCCCATCATATGCAGCAAACTTGTGCCCATCAAATGCAGCCACTTGTGCCCGTCATATGCAGCCACTTGTGCCCGTCATATGCAGCCACTTGTGCCCATCAAATGCAGCCACTTGTGCCCATCAAATGCAGCCACTTGTGCCCATCATATGCAGCCACTTGTGCCAAAATGCAGCCACTTGTGCCCATCAAATGCAGCCACTTGTGCCCATCAAATGCAGCCACTTGTGCCCATCAAATGCAGCCACTTGTGCCCATCAAATGCAGCCACTTGTGCCCATCATATGCAGCCACTTGTGCCCATCAAATGCAGTCACCTGTGCCCATCAAATGCAGCCACTTGTGCCCATCATATGCAGCAAACTTGTGCCCATCAAATGCAGCCACTTGTGCCCGTCATATGCAGCCACTTGTGCCCGTCATATGCAGCCACTTGTGCCCATCAAATGCAGCCACTTGTGCCCATCAAATGCAGCCACTTGTGCCCATCATATGCAGCCACTTGTGCCAAAATGCAGCCACTTGTGCCCATCAAATGCAGCCACTTGTGCCCATCAAATGCAGCCACTTGTGCCCATCAAATGCAGCCACTTGTGCCCGTCATATGCAGTCACTTGTGCCCGTCATATGCAGCCACTTGTGCCCGTCATATGCAGCCACTTGTGCCCATCAAATGCAGCCACTTATGCCCATCATATGCAGCCACTTGTGCCCATCATATGCAGCCACTTGTGCCCATCAAATGCAGCCACTTGTGCCCGTCAAATGCAGCCACTTGTGCCCATCATATGCAGCCACTGTGCCCACCGACCCCCCCCCCCCACTCGCAGGGCTCGCAGCTTTGGCAGAACCCCCAACACCACCCCAGCCCCCCCCCCCTCCCCGCACGCAGCTCTGACAGAGAGGTCTTACCACAGCAGCTCCTCTCCAATGCACCAGAGAGGCGGCAACCTCCGCTCCCTTAACATACACAGTCAATCACATAAAGTGGACGACCCGCAGGAGTCTCAGGTGAAAGCATGTGCAGCAACTCACAGCCATCTCCATACAGTCTCTCCTCTGCACAGGGTTATAAGTACTCACAGGACTGTGTCCTCTGTAGACACCTCGTTGCTAGGTACATCTCTCCTGGGAAGCAGCCTCACACAATGATCTCCTGCCTGGTCTAAAAGGCCTTTTGCAATCCGCCCTAGCCCCCACCTCCTTCAGGGACAGAATGTCTACAGCTGGTTCCTCCTGCATACAGGCCCACTCCACCGGGCCTCCTGCCCTGTCCAGGGCCCACATGTGTAGATTGCATTCTCACAGATGTGGGGCGTATGACTCCCATGCCCCAAGTCTGCTGTTTCCCTCCCTACCTAGCTTATACTGTATTTGGGTACTGACCCACCCTTGACATCACTGATTGGAGGATTCTACCTAAAAGGGGCCTAACACCCAGTGTCACTTCCTGCTGTAGCAGAAACTATATTGGTCCTGAGCCACCTAGTGGCAAAGTGGCTAACTGCACCTGCCTACAAGGTGCTCTTTGGTAACATGTTACAGAACAAGGGTGAACTTATCTTTCAATCGCTTGCCGACCGCCGCACACAGATATACGTCGGCAGAATGGCACAGGCAGGCAAATGGGCGTACAGGTGTGTCCCTTTAAATTTGCCGCCTATCGGACGCACGATGCATGCCGCGGGTCCCGGGAACTCAATGTTTGCCGGTGGTCCGTGATTGCGGTGTGGAGAGGTAGAACGGGGAGATGTCTATGTAAACAAGGCATTTCCCCGTTCTGCCTAGTGACAAGACAGAGATCTACTGCTCCCTATCATTGGGAGCAGCGATCGCTGTCATGTCAGTGGTAGCCCACCCCCCCAGTTAGAATCACTCCCTAGGACACACTTAACCCCTTGATCGCCCCCTAGTGTTTAACTCCTTCCCTGCCAGTGTCATTTACACATTTTTTATAGCACTGATCGCTGTATAAATGACAATGGTCCAAAAATAGTGTCAAAAGTGTCCAATGTGTCCGCCATAATGTCGCAGTCACGATAAAAATCGCAGATCGCCGTCATCATTACTAATAAAAAAAAAATTAATAATAAAAATGCCATAAAACTATCCCCTATTTTGTAGACGCTATAACTTTTGCGCAATCCAATCAATATACGCTTATTGCGATTTTTTTTTTAACCAAAAATATGTAGAAATTTTTTTTTTTTTAAATATATTTTTGGGGGATATTTATTATAGCAAAAAGTAAAAAATATTGTGTTTTTTTCAAAATTGTCGCTCTTTTTTTGTTTATAGCGCAAAAAATAAAAACCGCAGAGGTGATCAAATACCACCAAAAGAAAGCTCTATTTGTGGGGGAAAAAGACGTAAATTTTGTTTGGGTGCAACTTCGCACGACTGCGCAGCGACGCAGTGCCGAATCGCAAAAAAATGCTCTGGTCAGGAAGGGGGTAAAATCTTCCGGGGCTGAAGTGGTTAAAGTGGAGTTCCACCCACTTTTACAACTCTTCAGCATCCCTCACTAAACTGTGCACTGCAAACAAATTGGATATTTTTTTTTTTTTTTCTCAGCACCTACTGTATATCTGCTGTGTTCATTTTTCACTTCCTCCTCCCTGGCCGCGGCCCATCGCATCACTTCCCGTTTGCAATGCCTTCTGGGAAGGGGCAGCAACTTCCTCCGAAACTGCCGTTGCTATGGAAACCTGACCTGAAACCTATTACATTGCGTGTGCTGCACTGAGCATGTGCGAGATCTGCAAGGATGAGATCCAGGAAGAAATACAGTCTGGCTTCAGATGCCCACACTTAAGATGGCCACGGCCTGCTGTACGTTTATAAAATAACAAACTACTGCTATAAACTAACAAAACAGACCTTAGTTTACAGACTAACTTTACTAGAATACATTACGCTTGTGTATTATAGGGGTATTTTTATTTAAAAAGTATAATTTCGGCCGGAACACCACTTTAAAGATTATGAAAAGTAAAATCCTTGGTGATTTCCTGTTCCCGGGGAGCCGCAGGTGCTGTGTACAGCCGCCAATACAAGTGAATGGTATCGCTGTAAAGATCAAGGCAGAGGCCATCAATGTGTAGATGAGTGCAGCTTTTAAATTGTATTGGTGGTTGAAAAGCAAAACCTGCAGCTCCCCAGGCGTGGGAAAGTGCTAAGGATTTTACACTTGGGAAGTTTCAGCTAATAAACATCTGTGTGCTTGAGGCCTATGAGTCCGTACACTCCGGACCTACAGATCAGTAACACTGCATTGCGTTCAAATCCATTAAAGTGGTTGTAAACCTCAGTCATGAAAAATGAACAAAGCATATCCCTCTATAGTGTGTGCTTGTCTCTATCCAGAACACTGAGTGTCATTTCTGTCTGCTGCTTCTTTTCTCTGCTATCAGTATGAATCACTTCTGACAAGTTTACCTGACACCAAGAGAAAAATGGTGACAGGGGAGGGACCTCCAGCAGATTGACAGCCTCTGCTCTGTTTCTGTGTGGCGGAGTGTGTGTCTCTTCCCTCCAATCAGCTCTCAGAGCTCTCCTCACTGAGCTCTGCAGAGTGTAACTTCAGCTCTCCGCCCCTTTTTTTTTCTGACAGCTCAGACAAGCTTTATAAATTTCAGACTTTGAAGAGATGTAGAGAAGAGAAGATTGCAGATGGACAGGTAGGAGGATGTTTCATCTCTGTGTATCACCTGAGGCCAGTCCCTCCATGGAAGGGTTTACAACCACTTTAACCCAGCTTTTTTTGAGATGGGAATAAGCAACGCCTATAAGCAAACGTACCCTGTTTCCCCGAAAATAAGACCTAGTGTGATTATCAGTGATGGCTGCAATATAAGCCCTACCCCCCAAATAAGCCCTAGTTAAAGTCCTTGTAGGTCTTATTTTCAGGGTAGGGCTTATTTTCAGGGAAACAGGGTAGGGCTTATTTGGGGGGTAGGGCTTATATTGCAGCCATCACCGACAATCACACTAGGTCTTATTTTCGGGGAAACAGGGTATGTAGGCATAGGACACACCCCTTAAAGGAGAATTATATAAAAAAAGGATTTGTTAAACCCAAAAATGCTGTTTTTACCACTACTATTCCTTTAAGCTATTTTTTATTTTATTTACAAATTTAGAAATCAGATGAAAGGTTTGGCACTTTTTGAAAGATAAAAAGGGCATTTTATATACAACTATATAGATCAGACCAAAATGAGGGACAAATGAGTAGGAAAGAGGGACAGAGGTACATTGCTCCGAATCAGGGACAGTCCCTCGAAATCCGGGACAGTCCCTCCAAATCCGGGACAGTTGGGAGCTATGCTTTAACCAAAAATAGGCTTCATGGACGCGGTCGTACCGGGTGCAGATCCTGCGTAATCACTCTCCCAGGACTCACATGAGCAGCGAACAGCCACATCTTTTAATTTATCTCACTTCCTTGCCGCCTCTGAAAAAGTCATCCACAGCAGATTGCCTTTCAGAGGGGAGGAAAGCACTGCCGCATGTGTCAACAAGCCCTTAGGCCCCCGATCCCATCTGCCCATAAAAAAGCACATTGTACTTGTGGGGCCATTCACTGTTGTCACCACAGATGCAGGGAGCAAAACTTGCATCTTGCCACGTATGAAAAAACACATACCTCCCAACTTTTTGAGATGGGAATGAGGGACACCTTTTAGCAAAAGCATGCAGGCATAGGACACACCCCTTGCCACACCCCCCTTAAAGGAAAATTGTACAAAAAAAAAAAACAAGATTGGTTAAACCCACAAGAGCTTTTTTTTACCACTACTATTCCTTTATATTGGCTTTTGTATTTACAAATGCAGCAATTTAGAAATCATATGAAAGGTTTAGCACTGGGAAACACTTTTTGATAGATAAAAAGTGCATTTTATATGCAACTATATAGACCAGACCAAAATGAGGGACAAATGAGGAGGAAAGAAGGACAGAGGGACTTTGCTCCAAATCAGGGACAGTCCCTTGAAATCAGGGACAGTCCCTTGAAATCAGGGACAGTCCCTTGAAATCAGGGACAGTTGGGAGCTATGAAAAACATGCAAACTGGATCGCAGTAAGATGCTCCATGAGCTACTCTGCCATGCGGTGGGCAGCCCATTGAAATCAATAGGCTGCCCTATATGCGTGTTGCGGGAGGAACGCCCTCAGTCTCTCCATGTGAAATGCCGCCTTAGGCATTTCCGCACATGATTTTTCTTTTGGGGGGGGGGGGGGTGGCGATCCACATGCGTTTCCGCTTGTCACACATAGGGTAGCCTAGTCACTTGAACGGGCCGCCCCTATGTGCATTTGTGGCTTCAAACAAAACTCATGCACCTTTTTTGGGTGACAAGTTTGGCACATTTTTATTCGTGGTAAAAATTGCATGGCATTTGGGGTGCCATGAAGAATGAGTGGCACCCGGACACACATTTTGCTGCTATTTTTGCATAATTTGGAATCACCGCCGGATTAGCGCTGATTCTATCTGCGATTCCAGATCAGTGGGGGTGAAGGTGACCTGGGGTAGGAAGTTGGGACTAATGACATCTACTTTGTATAGATACATGACCATACCTCCCAACATTTTGAGATGGGAACGAGGGACACCTACTAGCAAACGTATGTAGGCATAGGACACGCCCCCTGCCACACCCCCTTAAAGGAGAATTAACCAAAAAAAAAGGTTAATTAAATCTACTCAGGCTTTTTTTTTTTTTACTACTACTATTCCTTTATATTGACTTTTAAAATTTACAAATGCAACAATTTAGAATTTGGATAAAAGGTTTAGTGCTGGGAAACACTTTTTGAAAGATAAAAAGTTCATTTTATATACAACTATATAGATCAGACCAAAACGAGGGACAACTGAGGAGCAAAGTGATGGGAGCATAATGTATAAATTAGAAGACGAACTAATAAGCTAGACATACAGAGGGAGAAGAAGAAGAGGGGAAAAGTTGAGGATAGATCTGGTATGAGAAAGGGAGAAGAGGAGGCCACGGAGAGGGGGTGGGAGGGGGGGAGGTGTTGTGGCTGGGATATTTGGGAATGTATTATGAATGTGATTTAAAGAGGAGTTCCACCCAGGGGGTCCATTAAAAAAAAAAAAAAAAAAATTAAAAGTCAGCAGCTACAAATACTGCAGCTGCTGACTTTTAATTGGACACTTACCTGTCCCTGGGTCCAGCGATGCGGGGGATCGAAGCCCCGCTCGTCTCCCCCTCCGCTCGTCGGCGCCGGCATTTCAACTGTGGGCGCCGAGCTGTGGCTTCACAGCCTGGCACCCACTGCGCATGCGCGAGCGGCGCCGCACGCCGTGATTGGCCGCTCAGTCACCTGGGACCTGTAATGGGTCCCAGATGATTGACAGGAGGGAGGGAGCAGAGCGGAGCCCTTCCTGTGCCGAGGGGGAAGTGATGTCACCAGCCGAGGAAGAGGCAGACTACAAGGGACCCCCTAGCAACAGGCATTTAGAGGTAAGTAAAAAATATATATATATCCAAATGTTTTTTTGGGTTTTTTTTTAGAATTTTTCAGGTATTTTTGTTTTTTTGGGTGGAACCCCACTTTAACTGTCGTTATTATGCGAAGTTGTATCTTACTAATCGTAAAGCGTTTTTGATACAGAAAAAAATAATAAAGAAAAAGAAACAACAAAAAAAAAAATGAGGAGAAAAAAGAGGGACAGAGGGACATTGGTCCAAATCAGGGACAGTCCCTCGAAATCAGGGACAGTTGGGAGCTATGGATGACTCTGCCAACACCCCTAGAAGATATGGGGGCTCCCTGACCCAGCATCCCTCCCCCCTACAGGAAGTGACAGTGTCACCAGCTATTCTATATTATAAGACATAACAGGTGTCACATGATCACAGCTCACTGACATCTACTGATCCCCAGCACAGCCCTGAGGACAGCTGAGCCCCGCCCACACACGCCTCCCATCAACCCAACTATCCCCGCCCATCACACGTGGACGAGCCTGCGCCAGCATGGCACTCGGCTCAGAAAACCCCGCCCCCAGCCCCTACTGAAGCCCGCCCATTCTACCATCCCAGTAGGTGTGTCCGGCCGCGGCCTCTCCCCCCCGCCCCGTGGTTGCCTAGCAGCGGGACGCTGTGGACGGCGGAGCGGTAGGTGAAGGTACCATGGCGCCCAAGAAGAAGAAGGGGAAAGGGAGCGCGGCCGGGAAGAAGGAGAAGAAGGCGGAGGAGAGGAGCAGAGGGGAGCCCGTCACCGAGGAGAGCAAGGAGTTCTACCAACTTCAGATCCGGGACCTGGAGGGCCGCCTAGAGAGGTGATTGTGGGGGGGACTACAGGTCCCAGCATGACTGAAATCAGAGGGACTACATGTTTCAGATGTAGTAGTAGTAGCACTACAACTCCCAGCATGCACTGGCGTTGTGAAAGGACCGGTGTTCCATCAGAATCGGCGACCCGTCAGATTAGGTAACAGAAGGGACATTATGCTGTCAGCTGAATCCTTGCTGCACATGCGTAGCGGGTTCACTGATCTGATGGAACACCTGAAAGCAGAAGGCGTTGTTCTAGCGATGCGTTTCACCATGCGCTCCACGATGCGATGCGTTTCACCATGCACTCAACGGTGCGATGCGTTCCACCATGCACTCCACGGTGCGATGCGTTCCACCATGTACTCCACGGTGCGATGCGTTCCACCATGTACTCCACGGTGCGATGCGTTCCACCATGCACTCAACGGTGCGATGCGTTCCACCATGTACTCCACGGTGCGATGCGTTCCACCATGTACTCCACGGTGCGATGCGTTCCACCATGCACTCCACGGTGCGATGCGTTCCACCATGCACTCCACGCACCATTTCTACCCGGCAATGCAGTCTGACTTTGGGGGTGATTTGACAGACATCTGTGACGGTTCCTGCACAGATGTCTATTCAAATCGCCCCGGAAGTCGCCAAAAGTAGTGCAGGAACTACTTTTGGGAATCGGTGCGGTGGCGCACCAATTCAGATGGTGCCATTGCCGGTGTCTTGTCAAATACAGTCCCCTATCATATAGTGTCCTCCCTGTACTGCGCAGGCGCAGCACGGAGGACAAACGAGACGCCGAAAGTCTCCGAAGTTTAACAGCTGATCATCAGCTGTACACGGCGCCTGCGCTTTTATTCTCACCCTATGTCCAGGATCATTCCCTACTATCCAAGTGGACATAGAGTGAGAATATATAGTTGCCGAGCGCAGCGAGGCCGTGCCCGAAGCGTGGCGAGCGAAGCGAGCCCGCGAGGGGCCCTCTTACACTGCCATCGCTAAGAAGTGCAGAAGCGCCGTGTACAGCTGATGGTCAGCTGATCAACTTCGGACATTTTCGGCATCTCCTTCTGCTCCGTACTGCGCAAGCGCTGCGCCTGCGCAGTACGGAGCGGACACTATCCGATAGGAGGACACTATATGGCAGAACACCGGCAATAACCGTCGATTTGACACGTCAAATAGTATGCCAAAGCTGCCCAATGTTAACGTGGGCTCAAGGTTTAGCGCTGAGCACTGCGGGGTGTACCAACATGGCCTCCGCCACCTTCCTACTGCTGGCGTCCAGCTTCTTTCAAAATGTAACATCAAAACAGCATCACAAATGTCAACACACTATATTTATTTCTATACGCTCACTTTATTGCTAAAATTACTCTGAAATTCAAGACGTAGCTGGGTGTAGTAAGATGTCCGCATGGGTGTTCTATCAGATTACCGCTACCCGTCAGATCATGAGGGTTTGGGACGCATAGCGCCATGGAACGCATGTTGGAATGCATTGCACATGCACAATAAGTATTTTTCCGTCAGAATGTCACTTCTGTTGCATTTTCTGATGGGTTGCGGTAATCTTGATTTGCTGTTTTTAATGTTACATTTTGAAAGATCACAGATCTGAATATACGATATTGATCTCTCTACACTTACTTTATTGGTAAAATGACTGTGAAATTCAAGACATCGCTGGGTGTAGTAAGATGTCCGCTGGCGTCTTATGACTGCAGGTGTTCTGTCACATTAGCAAATCTGCGCATGCGCAGTAAGGATTCGGCTGATAGAACGTCACTTCCGTTACCTAATCTGATGGGTCGCCGATTCAGAATCAGCAACCCGTCAGATTAGGTAACGGAAGTGACGTTCCGTCAGCTGCAAATGTGTTCCACCGCTACCAGGTTTGCTAATCTGACAGAAGACCCGTAGTCAGAAGAAGGCGGCGGACATCTTACTACACCCAGCGATGTCTTGAATTGCATTTTAGCAAGTGAGCATATATAGATAAATATAGTATATTGACATCTGTGTGCGGGGTGTACCAACATGGCCTCCGCCACCTTCCTATTGCTGGCATCTAGCTTCTTTCAAAATGTAACATCAAAACAGCATCACAGATGTCAGCACACTATATTTATTTCTATACGCTCACATTATTGTTAAAATTACTCTGAAATTCAAGACGTAGCTGGGTGTAGTAAGATGTCCGCTGCTGCCTTCTTCTGATTGCAGGTCTTCTGTCACATGAGCAAACCTGGTAGCGGTGTAATGCATGCGCAGCTGACATAACGTCACTTCCTTTACCTAATCTGATGGGTCGCCGACTCTGACGGAACACCGGTGTTCCGTCAGAATCGGGACCTGTCAGATTAGGTAACGGAAGTGATGTTCCGTCAGCTGAATCCTTACTGCGCATTCGTGATGCTTTCCATGGCACAATCCGTTCCACACACATTCTGATGGAACCCCCGGGGTCATAGTTACATATATAGTTACATAGTAGGTGAGGTTGGAAAAAGACATAAAATGACTGCCAGAAAATGAGCATTTCCAGAGATTGATGTCAGTGACATTAAGGACAGAGAGGGCTCGTTTACATCGCAGTCTCAGTGTTCACTTGCAGGTTCAGTGCGTTCGCGGTGCGTTTTATGGAATAATTACACGTGTTTTCAGGCACGCTGCCATTAAACTCTATTAGAATGAACGTTCTCATGAAAGCGCATCAAACTCCTGCATGCCGCCTCTTTGGTGCCCTTTCATAAAACACGCGTTCTGATAGAGTATAATAGCAGCGTCCCTAAAAACATGCATAAAAAATCGATGCATGCTAGTTATGCTTTTACTTTGCAGGGAACAAAGAGGAAGTAAAACCCATCAGATGTTATCCTGCAGACAAATGTAAATTGGCCCTCAGGCCTCATTCTCACTTGTGTGGCTCGGGGAGCTGCATTTTGTGCAGACATGGCAGAAAATTAATTCGAATGGGCTGCTGTGCCACCTAAAAACACAAGGAAAAGGTCCCTGCTCCATTTTTTAAATTGCAGCCCACACGGAAACTGCAATTGCAGTTCGGTTCCCAGTGCGGGAAGCGGCTGCTGCAATTTCTAGTGCTTGCCGGTGCCATTAGGATTAATGACACTCGCACGCATCTCCTGCATTCTTCTGCGTGGGTGGTATCTAACCAAAACTGAAAAAAAAAAAAAAATGAGCTGTACATAAACTTTAAATTTGAAGTGCAGTTAAACTTTTAGACCTCGTTCACACAGGAGGTATTCATCCGTGCTTCCCCTGCCGTAGGTGTTCACCCACATGTGGTTGCACTGGTGTTCCTTAGAGTCACATTCGAGTCAATTGGGATGCAGCAGCTGCACGGACACAGCTGTTGCTCCCAATATAACACCTATGCAGGTGCGTTCGGGGCCGTGCACCCACATAGATGTCACATTGGGAGCAGCGGTGTCCGTGCAGCCGGTGTCCTAATTAACCTGAATGTGACTGTCCGCATCATAAAAGTGTGGAACACCTGTGCATCCTCGTGCTGTAAACATGGCGTCACACAGGGCATGGATGCATAGGCCCCATGCAGTGGCGTAACTAGAACCTTCAGGGCCCAGGTGCAGACACACACACACACATGCAGACATACACACATGAAGGTATACACATGCAGACACACACACACGCAAACACACACATATGCAGACTCACACAAACACATACATGCAGACACACACACACACATGCAGGACATACACACACACATGCAGACATACAAATACACACACATGCAGACACACACACACACGCAGACATACACACACACATACAAATGCAGACATACACACACACACATGCAGACATACAAATACACACACACATACAGACACACACACATACAAATGCAGACATAACCCACACACATGCAGGACATACACATGCAGACATACAAATACACACACACATACAGACACACACACACAGACATACACACACACATACAGGACATACACACACACATGCAGACATACAAATACACACACACATACAGACACACACACACAGACATACACACACACATACAAATGCAGACATACACACACACACATGCAGACATACAAATACACACACACATACAGACACACACACATACAAATGCAGACATAACCCACACACATGCAGGACATACACATGCAGACATACAAATACACACACACATACAGACACACACACACAGACATACACACACACATACAGGACATACACACACACATGCAGACATACAAATACGCACACACATACAGACACATACACACAGAAATACACACACACATACAAATGCAGACATACACACACAAACACATGCAGGGCATACACACGCACATGCAGACACACACACACGCAGACATACACACACACACATACAAATGCAGACACACACACACATGCAGGACATACACACACACAAACACACATGCAGACATACACACACAGACATACACACACACATGCAGACACACACACACATACAAATGCAGACATACACACACACATGCAGACATACACACACACATGCAGGACACACACACACACAAACACACATGCAGACATACACACACAGATATACAGACACACATGTAAATGTGGCCTTACTATTGTCTTATACACAGGTATCAGAACAAATGGGATGAAATTTGTGCAAAGGACAGCCAGTTCCAGGCACAGTTCGAGCAACTCTCCAGTGACAAGAAGGAGATCGTGTCTTTCCTCAAGAGAACCCTCAACCAGCGTATGGATGAAATCGCTGACCTCAACGATCAGCTGACTGGACTACAAGAGGCCAAAGATGCTGAGAAAGAAGCCTACGAGGCCCAGCTGGGGCAGGTACGGAGTGAGTCCCAGGAGAAAATGGACCGCCTTACTTCAGAGAACATGCTTCTGGGTAAGAGTTGTCCTCCACACTCACTTCCATCCTATCTGTATTAACCTCCCTAGCGGGATTCCCGAGTCTGGCTCGGGATGAATTTTCATTACCAAAAGCGGTAATCCCGAGCCACACTTGGGATTGCATCACAGGATTCAGGAAAAGTTACTTACCTTGTCCCCAGGATCCTGTGATGTCTCCCCGCTGTCTGTGCGAGCCATGTCCTCCGCTCGATTCATCACAGTGCCGGGCTCCGTTCCCTGCGAGCGTCGGAACGCACAGGGGCGGAGCACGGCGCCAAATTCAAAAAGTGAAAAACACACAATACATACAGTACACTGTAATCTTACAGATTACATTACTGTATCAAATTATTTCACATCCCTTTTGTCCCTAATGCTTTGTGTCCCTTTACGTCAAAAGCAGTTTTAGACCAGCTAGAAAACAGCGATAATAAATTAGAATCACAAAAAAGAGGCTCTGACAGGAAGTAGTAGAAAGAAAGGTATGCCACATCCCATAATTTGGAAAAGGATAGAAGAATTCCCTCTGGGTGGGATTTTTAAGGCATTACCATAAATAATACAATGTAAGTATAAAAATAATTTTATTCCAAAGATCAAAAAAGTACCAAAGAATACAACATATAAAAATCAAACACAAATAATATATACAGACAAATGCATCAAAAATATGAGGTGTGAATTGGAGGATACCACAACATGGCAATATAGAAAGGACCAATAATCTGGAATGTGGTAAGTCTCACTGAACCGACGCGTTTCATCAACCTTCATCAAGGTTTACCAAGTGAGAATTACCATTTTGAAAATGCAAATGTTATAAAGATATCCAAAACATAAAATCAACTTCGCTGCGGTTTCCCAGGCCATGTGCACATAACAGTAATTGTTGGGCTCAAAATCCATGGCTGTGAAGGTTCCCTTGCCATTTGTAGCCTTTTGGTTGTCAGCATGGATTTTGAGCCCTCTTCCCCTTCCCTACATTATAACTTGTAGGTGTCATCTTTGGATCTAGTCTACAGGTCTGGAGATTTTTTTGGACCCCAGCCCGCGCACAGGCGCCGCGCCAAATCTTTGGACGTGGCGTCTTCCAGCACCTATTGGGATTACATCCTGTACATTAGTTACCTACAACATTACTCTATATTACCAACAATTGGGTTACTGTTATGTGCACATGGTCTGGGAAACCGCAGCGAAGTTGATTTTATGTTTTGGATATCTTTATAACATTTGCGTTTTGAAAATGGTAATTCTCACTTGGTAAACCTTGATGAAGGATTTTCCGAAACGCGTCAGTTTAATAAAATCAACATAAAATCAACTTCGCTGCGGTTTCCCAGGCCATGTGCACATAACAGTAACCCAATTGTTGGTAATATAGAGTAATGTTGTAGGTAACTAATGTACAGGATGTAATCCCAATAGGTGCTGGAACACGCCACGTCCAAAGATTTGGCGCGGCGCCTGTGCGCGGGCTGGGGTCCAAAAAAATCTCCAGACCTGTAGACTAGATCCAAAGATGACACCTACAAGTTATAATGTAGGGAAGGGGAAGAGGGCTCAAAATCCATGCTGACAACCAAAAGGCTACAAATGGCAAGGGAACCTTCACAGCCATGGATTTTGAGCCCAGCAATTACTGTTATGTGCACATGGCCTGGGAAACCGCAGCGAAGTTGATTTTATGTTTTGGATATCTTTATAACATTTGCATTTTCAAAATGGTAATTCTCAATTGGTAAACCTTGATGAAGGATTTTCCGAAATGCGTCGGTTCAGTGAGACTTACCACATTCCAGATTATTGGTCCTTTCTATTGCCATGTTGTGGTATCCTCCAATTCACACCTCATATTTTTGATGCATTTGTCTGTATATATTATTTGTGTTTGATTTTTATATGTTGTATTCTTTGGTACTTTTTTGATCTTTGGAATAAAATTATTTTTATACTTACATTGTATTATTTATGGTAATGCCTTAAAAATCCCACCCAAGGGGAATAAATTAGAATCACTTGCAGAATTGAGCGATAGTGATTTGTGGGGAAATTCGTCATCAGACACTGAAAGTAATGACAGCCACAATTCTGCAACTGAGCAAATTTCAGTGTTTTTGATTTGATTACATTATTGAATACATTTTATTGTTATTATATTATCATTTGTTATAATTATTTATAGTTATTTATTATATTTGAATTTATGATTTTGTGTTTCAAACTTTATCCCACCCGGGATGTCTGCTAGACTCTTGTTTGGACAGATTTAAGTGCTAAGAATTACAGGCTCATTGCAGTTTATGAGAAGCTATGTGGGGGACACAGCAAACATGCGGAAGAAGATGCTCTGGTCAGATGAGACCAACATTGAACTTTTTGACCTAAAAGCAAAACACGATGTGTGGTGGAGAATAAACACTGCACATCACCCTGAACACACCATCCCCACCGTGAAGCATGGTGGTGGCAGCATCATGTTGTGGGGATGCTTTTCTTCAGCAGGGGCAGGGAAGTTAGTCAGAGTTGATAGGAAGATGGATGGAGCCCATCTCCATCTATCTTCCCTGTTAGAGTCTGTAAAAGACTTGAGACTGGGGCGGAGGTTCCCCTTCCAGCAGGACAACAACCCTAAACATACAGCCAGAGCTACAATGAAATGGTTTAGATCAAAGTATATTCATGTGTTAGAATGGTCCAACCAAAGTCCAGACCTAAATCCAATTGAGAATCTGTGGTAAAACTTGAAATTTGCTGTTCACAGACGCTCTCCATCCAATCTGACAGAGCTTGAGCTATTTTGCAAGGAAGAATGGGCAAAAATGTCCCTCTCTAGATGAGATGCAAAGCTGGTAGAGACATCCCCAAAAAGACTTACAGCTGTAATTGCAGTGAAAGGAGGTTCTACAAAGTATTGACTCAGGGGGGCTGAATATAAATGCACACCACACTTTTCACATATTTATTTGTAAAAAAAATGTGAAAACCATTTATCATTTTCCTTCCACTTCACAATTATGTGCCCCTTTGTGTTAGTCTATCACAGCCCTCAAATTTTCCACTCGCCTACTCGCATTTTGCGAGTGGAAAATGAGGGCTTGCGAGCTGGGCTGCCTGGGAGTGGGGGGGCGAGCACTGCCGGCGGGTGGGGTTGATCGGGAGCTGTTCTCCCAGTGATCGCCCCGGTGGAATGGAGGAAGAGGAGAGCGACGGCTCACGAGTTATGAGGGTGTGATTAGGGGCAGGGCAAGGTAGCAAGGGGCAAGGTAGGGGTTAGGCGGGGCAACTGTTGGCGAGTAACCCTTGAGACCTGGCTAGTAGCTCAGGACTTGACATTTTGAGCCCTGGCCTTTCACATAAAATCCCAATAAAATACATTTACGTTTTTGATTGTAACATGACAAAATGTGGAAAATTTCAAGAGGAATGATTACTTTTTCAAGGCACTGTATAAGGTCATTGGGTTGCCTATCTACTCGCATGATCTAGTTTTATGGCAATTGCTGATATGATTTTTCCATTCTATTAAGGGGCTTCAGTTATTTCAAACATTGCCATCGCCCTACACTGTAGGCTCCCGCTACCATTTCTAATACACAGTATTCCTGTACAGTGACACCCTGCTAATGTTTTAGCCCCAAAGCGATCTTTGCTTTGCCCATGCAGGGAATACCAGTCTTGTAGCTACATATAGTCACCTTCCTTTGTTTCCTTGCCACTCATTTCTCTGGAAACTATGAAGGAATCTGTCATAACCTGTCATAACCTGATTTACTATGACCAAGATGGGCTTTAACCTCCCTGGCGGTATGATTATTTCGGATTTTAGGTGCTGAAAGCGGTACAATTATTTTGCATGGAAATTTGGCGTTTTATATTGTAGGCCTGTAATTCTTAACAATAACACACTTAAATCTGTCCAAACAAGAGTCTAGTAGATATCCCGGGTATGATAAAGTTTGAAACACAAAAACATAAATTATAATATAATAAATAAAAATAAATAATAAAAAAAAAATAAAAAAATAATAATAATAAAATAAATTTCCCCACGATTCACTATCGTCCAATTCTGTTCTAATTTACTATCGCTGTTTTCTAGCTGGTCTAAAGCCACTTTTGACGTAAAGGGACACTTTTTGGTTGCTATGGACAATCTCCAGTTTCCAGGCAGAAAGAACAGTATATATAACATAAAACTGCATGCAGGGCATAGGCCAAAGCACTGGGGACAAAAGGAATGTGAAATCATTTCATACAGTACTGTAATCTGTAAGATTACAGTACTGTATGTGTTATGATTTTTACAATTTTTTGAATTTGCCGCCAGGCTCCGCCCCCGTGCGTCGAAACGCTCGCAGGGAACGGAGCCTGGCAAGGAGAGGCTTCGGAGGAGGACGGAGCCCGCAGACACAGCGGGGGACATCGCAGGATCCCGGGGACAAGGTAAGTAAAGCCACACCAGGATCCTGCGATGTAATCCCGAGTGTGCCTCGGGGTTACCGCTAATGGTCCTGAATTTTAACCCCGAGCCACACTCGGGAAAACCGCCAGGGAGGCTACGTAGACAGCCTTTTTTTTAATGACTGTGGGAGAGACATTATACTGTAAGCTCCTCAGGGGCGGAGACTAAAGGTTGAGCCAGCTCTATGCAAATTAACACAATAAAGTGAGATGGCAGTTCGGGCACCTGGGACAAATTGTGACATAAGTAAACTTGATGTCTGACTGGTGTGCTTTGTTTGCAGCTGGTAAATTGGCTTCCTTGGAAGAGTTCAGGGTGCAGAAAGAGGAGCTGATGGCCAAATTTGCTGCTCTGGAAGAAAAGTTAAGATCTCAGGAAGAAGGACACAAACAAATGATGTACGGTCTGGAGAAGAAGGCGGTGCTGGATAAGGACAGGTTAGGCTCGCTGTGAAGTCAATTCATTTCGGTGAAAGTATCCAATTAGGGGTATAGAGGAATTATTCCTCTGTCTTGTGCACATCTTATGTTTCCCCAAATAATGGTCTGATCTTCATTCTCTTTATAGTTTAAGGCTGGGTTCACACTATTGCAAATTGGATGGGGGTTTCCCCCCATCCAATTCGCACAGCAGGAGATTGTGAGCGGCTCTCTATGGAGCCGGTTCACACATCTATAGAGCGGCTCCGGTCAGAATTGCACAGGAGTCCTGTGCATCTTTTGGTCTGTTTCAGGTCTGAATTCAGCCAAAAATTCGGGGTGAAATCGGACCTGAACAGGTGAATGGAGACGCACCGGACGCCCTGCTGTGAGCCGCTCCGTGCTCTAGTGTGAACCAAGCCTAAAGGATAAGAGCACTTTTCTTCCCTTCCCCAGCATTTAAAGGGAACCTAACATATTTTTTTTATGTTACGTACACAATAGTACCTAAGTAGTGCAGCACTTACAGGTATTCATTACTTCTAAGGCCCCTTTCACACGGGGCAGATCTACTCAGCGGACTCCGCTAGCTCAGCAGGGATCACTCTGCTGATCTCCGCTGAGCCGGCAGATGACAGGTCCATCTCTGCTTACTGTGCCGGGACAGACCTATCAGAGCTGTCCTCTACGGGGAGATCAGATGAAAATGGACCGCCTGTCCGCTTTCATCTGATCCCTTCCAAGCCGATCTGCTTGACGGATGGCAAACTTATCGCCACTTGTCTGTTTTGAGCGGATCTTGTCGGTTCGGATGGCAGGTGGGTGTCAGCGGACACATCTCTGCTGACATCCACTTGCCCGAACAAGTCAATGGGTGGCCCGCTCGGATCCTACTGAAAAACGGACAGGCCGATCGCGCGGGCCGATCATGTAACAGTACAATGCAATTGACAATACAGACATATATGTGGATGTTAAACCTTTTTACCTGCAATTACAAAGAATGCCTGTGTGTCTTTTGAATTGACTTTTAAGGGTTAGTTCATCCTTTAATGATATTTGTCAAAAACATCCCTATGCATTCCAGCCTCCTCAATGCAGTATTATGCAGCCCTTCTTGTATCTAAAAGAATGCTTACTTAATAAGCTTTGTGTTCCATTGTCCTACCCTCTCTGTCCTGAAGTTAGCAGGATGCAACATGTGTTGGATATACAGCCCTGGCAACTCTTATGCCGCGTACACACGAGCGGAATGTCCGACAGAAAAAGTCCGGCGGAAGCTTTTCATCATATATTCCGATCGTGTGTGTGCCTCATCGGACTTTTTTTTTTTGAAAATTCTGACGGACCTAGAAATAGAACATGTTCTAAATATTTCCGACGGAACCAATTCCTATCAGGAAAACTGATCGTCTGTATGCTGTTCCGACGGACCAAAAACGACGCATGCTCTGAAGCAAGTACGAGTTGGAAGCTGTTGGCTACTGGCTAATGAACTTCCTTTTTCTAGTCCCGTCGTACGTGTTGTACGTCACCGCGTTCTGGACGGTGGGACTTTGGTGTGATCGTGTCTACGCAAGGTTCATGCACAAATGTCTATTCAAATCACCCCCGAAGTCGCCAAAAGTAGTGCAGGAACTACATGGGCGGTGCCGTTGACGGCAATAGACGGCTATTTGACTATTTGTCAAATCACATGTCAAAATGGCCCGGGCCATGGGCTAAAAGTAAGCATTATTTTACTAAATGGAGTACTGCCTAATAATGTACTGAGGATGCTGTAATGCATAGGGATGTTTTGGCAAATGTTATTAAAGGTCATCCAATCTTTTTAAAGTGAACTATTTTCCTTTTGAATTTACATCATGGACACTTTCTGTTTTTACAGATCATATTCCCCTAGTCTTCTCTTCTTGTAGGGGAACACATTCTGTTCAGCTAACATTTCCTTATAGATGAGATCCTCCAAGCATTCCATAGTTTAGTCGCTCTTCTCTGCACTCTTTCAAGTTCCATTACATTCTTTTTGTGAATTGTTGCCCAAAATGTAATTATTTAAGATAAGGGGGGGTGTTATTTACTAAAACTGGGTCACACAGAATCTTGTGCAGATGTACATGGTAACCAATTAGCTTCTAGGTTTTATTGTGAAAGCTTAAAGAGGAGCTCAGGTCATATTTGTATTTATTAAAAGTCAGCAGCTACAAAAACTGTAGCTGCTGCCTCTTAAACACTCACCTGTCCTAGCATCCAGCGATGTGCTCACCTGAGCAGTTCCTTCCCTCTGTCTTTTTTTCCCGGCACCAGCATGTCAACTGTGGGCACCCGGCTGTGACAGCCCAACTGTGGGCACCCGGCTGTGACAGCTCAACTGTGGGCACCCGGCTGTGACAGCCCAACTGTGGGTACCCGGCTGTGACAGCTCAACTGTGGGCACCCGGCTGTGACAGCTCAACTGTGGGCACCCGGCTGTGACAGCTCAACTGTGGGCACCCGGCTGTGACAGCCCAACTGTGGGCACCCGGCTGTGACAGCTCAACTGTGGGCACCCGGCTGTGACAGCTCAACTGTGGGCACCCGGCTGTGACAGCTCAACTGTGGGCACCCGGCTGTGACAGCTCAACTGTGGGCACCCGGCTGTGACAGCCCAACTGTGGATACCCGGCTGTGACAGCTCAACTGTGGGCACCCGGCTGTGACAGCTCAACCGTGGGCACCCGGCTGTGACAGCCTGTGACTTCACAGCCAAGTACCCACTGCACAAGCACGAGTCGCGCTGCGCATTTTGAGTGGCCCCACAGTTTTCTGGGATCTGTCACGTGTCCCAGAAGACTGCAGGGAGGAAGGGTAGAGAAGAACTTCCTCTTGGATCGCCCAGGCCAGTGATCTCCAAACTGTGGCTTGGGGGCCAGATGCGGCCCTTTGCTTGTCTTTATCTGGCCCTTGGTGCACTATTCCTCCAACAGGCACCAATGATGGGGCACCATTCCTCCCACTGACACTATAAATGGGGCTTTAATCCTCCAACTGACACCAATGATGAGGCACCATTCTTCCCACTGACACCATCAATGTGGCTTTATTCCTCCAACTGTCAGCAATGGTGGGGCACCATTCCTCCCACTGACACCATAAAGAGACACTATGGGGGTTATTTACTAACGGCAAATCCACTTTGCACTGCAAGTGCACTTGAAAGTTCAGTCGCTGTAGATCCGAGGGGGACATGCAAGGAGAATAAAAAAAACAGCATTTTAGCTTGCACGTGATTGGATGATAAAATCACCAGAGCTTCCCCTCATTTCAGATCTTCCCCTCAGGTTTACAGCGACTGCACTTCCAAGTGCACTTTCAGTGCAAAGTGGATTAGCCTTTAGGCCCCTTTCACACTTATACGACTTCAAAGTCGCGCGATTTTACCGCGATTTCGCGGCGATTTGCCGCGATTTTACCGCGATTTGGGAGCAGTACTACTTTGTACGACTTTGCCACGTTTTTGGCATTAACAAATGAAAACATACAGTAGTTGGTATGAATCATAAGGGGGAACTCCACACCAAGTTTTAAATAAAAAAACTGGCGTGGGTTCCCCCCCAGGGGCATACCAGGCCCTTAGGTCTGGTATGGATTGTAAGGGGAACCCCCTACGCCGAAAAATCGGCGTGGGGGTCCCCCCAAAATCCATACCAGACCCTTATCCGAGCACGCAGCCTGGCCGGTCAGGAATGGGGGTGGGGACGAGTGGGCGCCCCCCCCCTCCTGGACCGTACCAGGCCGCATGCCCTCAACATGGGGGGGTGGGTGCTTTAGGGCATGGGGGGCGCCCTGCCGGGCCCCCCCCACCCCAAAGCACCTTGTCCCCATGTTGATGAGGACAAGGGCCTCTTCCCGACAACCCTGGCCGTTGGTTGTCGGGGTCTGCGGGCGGGGGGCTTATCGGAATCCGGGAGCCCCCAGATCCCGGCCCCCCACCCTATGTGAATGAGTATGGGGTACATGGTACCCCTACCCATTCACCTAGGGAAAAAAGCGTCAATAAAAAACACAGTACACAGGTATTTAAAATAATTTATTAGGCAGCTCCGGGATCTTCTTCCGACTTCGGGGGTCCTCTTCCGACTTTGGGGGTCTCTCCGGCGTCTCCTCCCGGTGTCCTGATCTTCTGCCGGCTCCTCCGCTTTCTTCTGCAGCTCAATTGCTAGCGGTGGTCCGGACTTCTGCCTTCTGCCTTCTTCTTTTCTTCCAGAGATGTTGACACGACGCTCTCTCCAGCTGGAATGGTCTCTGAACGCTCCGCAACGGACTTATATAGGCGGTGACCCCGCCCCCTTATGCCGTCACAGTCCCTGGGCATGCTGGGACTGTGACGTTTTAGGAGGCGTGGTCACCGGGTGATGACCACGCCCCCTTATGACGGCACAGTCCCAGCATGCCCCGGGACAGTGACCTCATAAGGGGGCGGGGTCACCGCCTATATAAGTCCGTTGCGGAGCGTTCAGAGACCATTCCAGCTGGAGAGAGCGTCGTGTCAACATCTCTGGAAGAAAAGAAGAAGGCAGAAGGCAGAAGTCCGGACCACCGCTAGCAATTGAGCTGCAGAAGAAAGCGGAGGAGCCGGCAGAAGATCAGGACACCGGGAGGAGACGCCGGAGAGACCCCCGAAGTCGGAAGAGGACCCCTGAAGTCGGAAGAAGATCCCGGAGCTGCCTAATAAATTATTTTAAATACCTGTGTACTGTGTTTTTTATTGACGCTTTTTTCCCTAGGTGAATGGGTAGGGGTACCATGTACCCCATACTCATTCACATAGGGTGGGGGGCCGGGATCTGGGGGCTCCCTTATTAAAGGGGGCTCCCAGATTCCGATAAGCCCCCCGCCCGCAGACCCCGACAACCAACGGCCAGGGTTGTCGGGAAGAGGCCCTTGTCCTCATCAACATGGGGACAAGGTGCTTTGGGGTGGGGGGGCCCGCAGGGCGCCCCCCATGCCCCAAAGCACCCACCCCCCCATGTTGAGGGCATGCGGCCTGGTACAGTCCAGGAGGGGGGGGGGCGCTCGCTCGTCCCCACCCCCATTCCTGACCGGCCGGGCTGCGTGCTCGGATAAGGGTCTGGTATGGATTTTGGGGGGGACCCCACGCCGATTTTTCGGCGTAGGGGGTTTCCCTTAGATCCATACCAGACCTAAGGGCCTGGTATGCCCCTGGGGGGGAACCCACGCCGGTTTTTTCATTTAAAACTTGACGCGGCGTTCCCCCTCAGGATTCATACCAGACAGCTGTCAGCACTGCCTGTCGCTCATCGGGAAAGGAAAAAGAAGTTTTCCTTTCCCGAATAGCGAGCCAGGCTTGTGCTTACAAAGTCGTACTGAAGTCGTGTCTATATTATTCAGGCACGACTTGCATGCTACTTCAGGGTTTAACATTGAGGTCTATGGAGTACAACTCGCATAGAAGTTGGACCAAAGTAGTGCAGGGACTACTTTCAAGTCGGCACGACTTAAAGTCGTGCCAATATGAATGTTAGTCATTGCAAATCATGGAGAATGACTTGTCATACGATTTTGCAGTACAAAATTGTGGGACAAGTCGTATAAGTGTGAAAGGGGCCTTAGTAAATCAACCCCTAATTCTCCGGGTGACAACAATAATGGGGCACTATTCCTCCCACTGGCACCATAGATGAGAAACTATTTCTCCAACTGACACCATCCATGGGGCTCTATTCCTCTCACGGATACCAATGATGGAGCACCATTCCTCCCACTGACACCAATGATGGGGCACCATTCCTCCAACTAACACCAATGATGGGGCACCATTCCTCCAACTAACACCAATGACAATGCACTATTCCTCCCACTGAAACCATCGATGAGGCTTTATTTCTCCAACTGACACCAATAATGGGGCACAATTCCTCCCTCTGAAATCAATGATGGGACAAAATTTACTGGCACTAACGCTGTGGATGTTTCCACTCCCACTAGCCACAGTCTGGCCCCCCCCTAAAGCCGGAAAGACAGTGATCGGCTCTTTGTTTAGAAAGTTTGGAGACCCCTGGCCTAGGCAATCCAAGTGGAAGTGGGAGCAGGTACCTGTCCAAACCAGGTATCCCCCCCCCATAAAAAGTGCCATTTCTTCAGGAGGAGGGGGGTGCCTTAGAGTAGAGCTTCCCCATTTGGGTGAAGCTGAGCTTTAATGGAGCAAGCTGAAGTCTGAAGCTGATAAGAGAAATAGCAGGGAACACACCTCTCAAAGCCACCTATGAGGATCTGATGAGCTGCTGAAGAGATCCGGGTGCCTACCTGGTCCACAGCCAGGGAAATCCAATGGAAACAAAGAAGAATGGCGGCACATCCGCAAGTAAAATCAAAAGAGTTTATTGAAAGTCCATAAAATCAAGCGAGCATGACAAACATCAATCCAAAAAAGGTGCTCCTTGGACGCGTTTCACACAGACGTGCTTACTCATCACACCATGATGAGTAAGCACGTCTGTGTGAAACACGTCCACTAAGCACATTTTTTGGATTGATGTTTGTCATGTTTGCTTGATTTTATGGACTTTCGAATAAACTCTTTTGATTTTACTTTTGATTTTACTTCCGGATGTGCCGCCATTTTTTTAAAAGTTTCCATTGAAGTTAAAAGCTGATTGGTTCTGGCACTCCAGTTTTAGGGTTAATTTACACTATATACAGTGACAGGCATTTTAATGTGTGGTAAAATGCCTGTCACCGCGGGGACACACAGAAAACCACAACGCAGCGCATCACACTGCTGTACATTGCCAGGAATGAAGTGTACATTTTGTACACTTCAAATAAAGTTAATTTGAAAAAAAAGGGGGCTGTCTGATGCGCTGAATTGTCACCTACCACAAGCAGCAATGGAGAGCTGTCGCAGCGGTAAATCTCCCCCAAGGTCTTGCTAAAACTGGCCATACATGGATCCAGGGGCGGACTGACAACTCATGGGGCCCCCGCGCAATAGGAGAAGATTATGGGGCCC
Organism: Lithobates septentrionalis; assembly: GCA_037952835.1. NCBI lineage: Eukaryota > Metazoa > Chordata > Amphibia > Anura > Ranidae > Lithobates > Lithobates septentrionalis. The sequence goes on from JBBDGP010000387.1 coordinate 151,711, forward strand.
CCGGGAAAAAGGAGATTATGGGGCCCCCAGGCAATAGGAGATTATGGGGCCCCCAGGCAATAGATTATGGGGCCACACAGTATACACACACACACATACAGTATACACACACAGACACACAATATACACACATAGTATACAAACACAGAATACACATACACACACTGAAAAGGTACTGGAGAGGCAGGGCAGCTAAAATCTTGGGATTTTTAAAAAAACACAGATTTTTACATACTGTCCCTGGTTTTATGGAGGCTGGCAACCCTGATGGGGCCCCTTAGTGGCATGGGGCCCTCGGGCAGTGCCCGAGTGCCCGAATGGTCAGTCCCCCCCTGCATGGATCATAATGTGGCCAGTTCAGCAAAGACAGGCCAAATTTTGATCCATGTATGGGCCTGGTGGATAAACATAAGTTGAACTACCAATTGACTTCTGTACAACTGCTCTGCCGGATTTTTGCTATAGCCGGTGGTGCTGATCGGTGTAATCTGACAGTGGATAAGTCTCCCCTCTGTCAGAATACAGCCGCTCAGCGGGGAGGATTCCTTCATCCACCTTGAACGTGTGGATGGGGGAATCAAGCCCTTTTTTTTGTTCAACACGCTGGTTGAACGAAAAAAAAAAGACTCATGGGCTTCTTAGGGCTTTGTATAAGGGCAAGATAAAGGTATATTGAACAGACCAAAAGGGAATTGTAAGGAATCCCATACACTTTAATAATGTGCTTCCATAAAGTTATTTAAGAGAGTTTCTTGTGTATACAGATAGAACTACTTAGTAAGTGTCTACACAGGAGTGACATTGTTGTCAGGTGCACAAACAAATCCCAGGGATAGTAGTTGGTGCCCATTCTTGGTGCTGGTCCCACTAGTAGAAATTCCCTTCTAGTTGATGTTTGGTTGGTCAACCTGGTCTCCATAATGGTTACAACACCCATTCTATGTATGGATTCATGACACAGTGAGGCTGCATTCACACCTGAGCGTTTTCAGCTCATAAAACGCTCGTAAAACGCCATGAAAAAACACCTAAAAAACGCCCAACAAGCAAAATCCCATTCATTTCAATGGCACCTGTTCACATCTGAGCGTTTCGTCACCTGAAGCAAAACACCTGAAAATCGCCCTAAGCTCAAAAAAGAACATGAGCTTCTTTGGGGCAGATTACAGGCGTTTTTCTGCCTTTTACATTGGTGAATTGAACAAAATTGCGGCAAAATCGAAGTAAAAACGCACGACTTTGAAACGCTTGGGTGTGAATGCAGCCTAATGCTGGCCATAATTTGAAGAAATAAAGCAAATATACCGCGCTGTCTACAAACAATGTCAGAAAGCAGCTAGCACAGCAATGGATCAATTGCAAGAAATAGGAATTATATATAATATATATAATGAAAAAGTGCACACACATGATCTAAGAATAAACTCAAGACAATACAAACAATGTATGGATACATATAAGTATACGCTAAATATACAAATGTAATAAACCTAAAATCAAAATGATATAGTGAGGGTCATATCAACAAATGTGCAGATAGGAATTAAGTGAGTAATGTCCAATAGTAATATCCAAAGAAAAGGGAAAACAAGTCCTTAATGTTTGGAAAGGTGAACCAAACAATAAAAAGTAAAATATTCAAAACATGGTTCAAAATGGCTGACACTTGAAGACTGACAGTTCAACTGTCAGCCATTTTGAACCACGTTTTGGATATTTAACTTTTTATTGTTTAGGTTAATGTGTTTCCCATTTGAACTGTTTGCACTAGGTATATGTAAAAAACGAACAAATAATACATTCATTTATGTCCACTGAACGATTTATCGGTCATTACATGATGGCACTATCGTTTGCTGTCATGGCCGAATGTTCGTTTTTCGAAAATTGGTTTGGCCGATTTTTCGTATAGTGTATGCCCAGCATTAAGTTTTCCAAAATTACATTTTTTTTTCCCCACAGGTTAAAGAAGGAAATGGTCCAGCGGGTGAATACTGTGGCAGCTGAATTCCGCCGGGTGTCCAACAACCAGATGGCGGAGACTACAAAGCGAGCGATCCGCGAGAATGTGGCTATTGGTTCCCAGCTGGCCAAGATGTCAGATAAGAGCATGGAGCTGATCCATGAGAACGACCTTCTGAAAGAGCGAGAATCTGAACTCCACAAACAGCTGGTGGTGCTGGAGGAGAATGAGAAGGAGCTGGTGAAGAAAAGTCTCAGCAACCAAAAGGTGACATATTACCCTCAACAATGCTGGAGTCATTTGTGTGAAGTGTAATCCTAGAGACAATGATCAGAGATGGACGCAGAATAATCACAGTAGAGGGCCCACTTACACGTGCGTTTAGGGGCCAGCTATAATTTCCTGCGGTAGACTCAGCAGGATTTTAGGGGACAGCTGTAGACAGGAAGCCCAATGTAAAGCAATGAGAAGCTGACAGCGCATGCAGCCATTTGTGGTCATTCACATGTAATCAGACACCTGTAGATGATTGGTCATGGCTGCAAACTGTTTAAACCAATAAGGAATTTAACCCTTCACAAAAACTAAAAAAACTATCCAAAACTAAAAAGAATCTATTTTTGGCTATACATACACTATACTGTTATGCCCCGTACACACGGTCGGACTTTCCGATGGAAAATGTGTGATCGAGGCTTGTTGTCGGAAATTCCAACCGTGTGTAGGCTCCATCGGACTTTTTCCATCAGAATTTCCGGCACACAAAGTTTGAGAGCTGGATCTAAAATTTTCCGACAACAAAATCCATTTGCGTAAATTCCGATCATGTGTAGACAATTCCGACGCACAAAGTGCCACGCGTGCTCAGAATCAAGCAGAAGAGCAGCACTGGCTATTGAACTTCATTTTTTTCGGCTCGTCGTATGTGTTGTACTTCACCACGTTCTTGACGTTCGGAATTTCTGACCAACTTTGTGTGACCGTGTGCATGCAAGACAAGTTTGAGCCAACATCCGACGGAAAAAATCCGATGGATTTTGTTGTCAGAATGTCCGATCCTGTGTACAGGGCCTAAGTGTTGTCAGATTTGATGCTGATCTCCATCAGGAAGCATGACAACAAGTCAACTAGTATTGAACCGGCTTCCTGATAGCGACAAAGCTGGACCATGTCTAGGCAATGTGTGTCCCTCATAGTCTTCATTATGGACATGTGGGTATGTGCAGCAGCAGAAAACACTCAGAGTCCAGGTGCAGAGAACAGAGATATATTGTAATTAAAGTTCGGCAAAATACAACAAGCCAGACGGAAGGGCAACCCGACCAGGAGCATTCACAGGATGTAACAGCAAAGAGTAGTAGTAGAAGGCCTCAGGTGTGCCGACAGCATCTGTCTCAAGGGGTGGAATGTCCAAACCCAAGTGGGGATCCATCTAGGTAGGTTGGCATGTTCCTGCACCTTCCGTGCTCCTTCGGAACCGCTCCCTTTCGCTAAGCACTGTTCCCAACAGACAGGTTACCTGTTCCCACTGTAGCCACACATGAAATGAGCACCAAGCCCAGGAGTCTGGGCCTTACAGTGAGGGAAAAAAGTATTTGATCCCCTGCTGATCAGTCTATAATTTTAATGGTAGGTTTATTTTAACAGTGAGAGACAGAATAACAACAAAAATATCCAGAAAAACGCATTTCAAAAAAGTTATAAATTGATTTGCATTTATTGTGAAATAATTATTTGACCCCTTCACAGAACATGACTTAGTACTTGGTGGCAAAACCCTTGTTGGCAATCACAGAGGTCAGACGTTTCTTGTAGTTGGCCACCAGGTTTGCACACATCTCAGGAGGAATTTTGTCCCACTCCTCTTTGAAGATCCTCTCCAATTCCTTAAGATGTTTGGTAACTCGAACCTTCAGCTCCCTCCACATATTTTCTATGGGACTAAGGTCTGGAGACTGGCTAGGCCACTCCAGGACCATAATGTTCTTCTTCTTGAGCCACTTCTTTGTTGCCTTGGCCGTGGGTTTTGGGTCCTTGTCATGCTGGAATACCCATCCACGACTCCTTTTCAATGCCCTGGCTGAGGGAAGGAGGTTCTCACCCAAGATTTGACGTTGCATGGCCCCGTCCATCATCCCTTTGATGCAGTGAAGTTGTCCTGTCCCCTTAGCAGAAAAACACCCCCAAAGCAAAATGTTTCCACCTCCATGTTTGATGGTGGTATTGGTGTTCTTGAGGTCATAAGCAGCATTCCTCCTCCTCCAAACATGGTGAGTTGATGCCGAAGAGCTTGATTTTGGTCTCATCTGACCACAACACTTTCACCCAGTTCTCCTCTGAATCATTCACATGTTCATTAGCAAACTTCGGACAGGCCTGTATATGTGCTTTCTTGAGCAGGGGGACCTTGTGGGGACTGCAGGATTTCAGTCCTTCACAGCGTAGTGTGTTACCAATTGTTTTCTTTGTGACTATGGTCCCAGTTGCCTTGATCATTGGAACAACAAGAGGTGAGATGTTGCATGGAGCCCCAGACCAAGGGAGATTGACAGTTATTTTGTGTTTCTTCCATTTGCGAATAATCGCACCAACTGTTATCACCCTCTCACCAAGCTGGTTGGCAATGGTCTTGTATCCCATTCCAGTCTTGTGTAGGTCTACAATCTTGTTCCTGACATCCCTGGACAGCACTTTGGTCTTGGCCATGGTGGAGGGATTGGAATCTGATTGCTTCTGTGGACAGGTGTCTTTTATACATGTAACAAGCTGAGATTAGGAGCACTCCCTTTAAGCGCGTGCCTAATCTTAGCTCGTTACCTGTACAGAAGACACCTGGGAGATAGAAATCTTGCTGAATGATAGGGGATCAAATACTTATTTCACTCATTAAAATGCAAATCAATTTACAACTTTTCTGAAATGCATTTTTTTGGGATATTTTTGTTGTTATTCTGTCTCTCACTGTTAAAATAAACCTACCAATAAAAGTATAAACTGATAATTTCTTTGTCAGTGGGCAAACACAAAATTAGCAGGGGGTCAAATACTTTTTTCCCTCACTGTAAATAGACTCTGCCTGACCCAAGATGGCCACCAGAGTCACATGGGACACCAGCATCCGATCGGATAGCTGCCCCCTTGTGACCCAGGAAACCATAGAGGAACTAGGTTCCTCTTGACTTCCTCTCCTTTTGCAATGCCGATGTGGTTGAGCGCCACCTGCCGTGGAGAAAATAGACTGCACCTGCCTGTACATGTGATAGGTGACAACTCAGGAGCACAACTGGGACACAGTTATCACCCCATAACAGAAAGTGCCTAAACAAGGACCTTCATGGCAGAATCAACTTTAATAAAAACCGAAGATCTAAAAATATCAAAAATAATGTTTATTTTAAAAATAAAATACAGTTTTTTTCCCTATTTTTATCATTAGCTGTCTCTCATTGCTGCTGATTACCTGCAGCTTTTTTTGCAGACACTTCCTGTCTACGAGCACTCCAATGATGGCTGCATGGTATTTCTCAGGGCAGGTTTCCAGTGGCCCATGCCTACCATGTGTGTTACTGCTTGTTCCCACAATACACAGCAATGCTGCATGTGTGGTGCCATTCATTGTGAAACGGACTCCAATGCTCCCTACAAGAAGTGCAATGCATGACGCAACACAGTGCACCACAGTGTGCTATGTTGCCAAAAAGGGTAAAGTGCATTTTTGATCAGGCTTGGTGCACTGGCAGCGCATTCATAATGATGGTGCACCACACATGTATTTAGAAATAAGAATTTTGCTTCTCTCCCATGGCTGCTTTATATTCTAGGTCATCCGCATGTTAACTGAAAAGTGCCAACAACAGCAGGCGATGTTGGACATAGCCAACCAGAAGGAACACGAGCTACTTGAGCTGCACGTATACCATCAGACCCTGCAGGAGGAGGCAGAAACCCTCAGGTGACTTTTTATGAGGAATGTTTGGCGCTTCGCTAAAGACCATTGCCAACGCCAAAGACGTTGCCCATAGCAACCAATAAGATTCCAAAAATGTGTTAAAACATCTTCAGGTTTTCATTGCTGTTTGTGTCCCCGCTGGGGACATTCACCCTCTCTATTTTTCCTGGTGACTGTTATCATTGGTACAAAATATAATGTAAAATCCAACATTTTTAGGTTGTCACAGGTGAAGTAAATCTTCCAATGGGGGACACCTGTTCCGTCGATAGCTGTCTCAGGCTCAGTTCACACCTATGCATTTTTTAATGCTTTTTGATTTGTGCATAAACACATTACAGTCCATTTAACATGGTTTCCTATGGAACATGTTCACATCTATGCTTTTTTCAGCCGCTGAGCTTTTGGAAAGGGTCAAGGACTTTTTTAAAAAGCAAAATGGTGCATTTTTGGTTCAATAGAAGGAGAAGCTGCAGAAATGCATATAGTGCATTTTTGCCGTGATTTTGCAGCTATGTGTGTTTTGTGTTTTTTTAATCCACCCAACAAATTGGCCAAAAAAAAGCATAAAAAATGCAAAACGCGTCACAAACTGACAAAAATTGCATCAAAAACACGTGTGCAAAACACACAAAATGCACCTCAAAAAAGCACTGCAGAAACGGATCAAAAGAAAACTGCATAGGTGTGAACTTATGAGAGGATTACTTTGTAGAGATTTTTTCTGCATCTGCTGGAGAGAAATTGAAGGGAAATTTCCCCAATGGGATGCACACACCTTTTCCCAGGGAGACTCAGCAATGAACACCTTACAGAGGTTGTGGCTCTTCCCTGCTCTATATAATATACAACCTTGGCTGGAGCTTTAAAAGTCCATCCCCAGTACATTACAGCACTAAAAGTTGCAAGTGACTCGCACAAAGTCCTACATTAATTGAAGCATTGCCCAAAATGTCAGATATACACCACTGATGGTGCCAGGCCTCATTGTAGGTGGTCCACAATTTAATGTAAATGTATAGTGTATTCGTATATATTTTTACCATGTTTACGACTGAAAAAAAAATTGTGGATATATTTTTTCATTTTCTTGTAGTCAAGTAAACATATACTATTGAAATATTGCATATGAACATTTAATTTGTAGTATTTCCAGCCAAGAGGTGGAGCTCTAGGCTTCTTTTCATACATTCACCAGGCTAACTTTTTTTTCAAATTCTTTATTTATGCAAGTAAAGTATCCAACAAAGCGATGCAGATTACCACTCAGTGAGAAGATATACAGAATATGTACATTAAGTCCAAAGTGCAAAAGTACAAAATGAATGTCAAATACTGGATGCCAATTAGGACATATCTACAAACATGAAGAGATTTATCTAGTGAAACTACCAAACCTAGGGACTGGGGGGGGGGGGGGGGGGGGTTTGATCCTGAGTATCGGACATGAGCCGCATACGCCCTTGGAGAAAGAGTATCCCTAGAGTTCAAGGTTGTAATCAGTAGCGTCCCTGCTCTACTATACTGCCAGTTACCGGCCAAAGTACATGCTCAATCGGATATCCAATTTTCAGGGAAGAAGAAGAGAGAATCAGAAGAGCATGAAGGGTACAAAAAAGGGCACGGAGATGGAAAAAAAAAGGGGGGGGGAGGGAAGGAGTGCTATGCTGGGAGCACGTGTAGAAAGGAAGAACAGAAAGAAGTCAACCCTCAGAACAGGTTTCCAGTAGGGCCTTGCCCTCATCAGAGTACATGAACATGTTCCAGTAGAACCATATTTTGGTATATTGTTCCCGACGGTCCTGTGCAGTAAGAACTATATCTTCCAGCTGGTTGATTTCCTCCACCTTGTTGAGTCACAACAAGATAGAAGGGGGGTTTTGGTCTTTCCCTCGTAGAGGGTTTGGTCCGACTTCTTGTAAGTCCCAACAGGGATAGGGGCGCAATGGAGGAGGGAGTGGGAAGTCTGTAAATTGTTGAGTGAATCTCCGCACCTCTTTCCAGTAATGGCCTAACTTCCGGCAGGACCAAAATATGTACAAAAGTGTCTTTGCTCCTCCCGGCATCTCCAGCATCAATCCAAGGTCTTAGGGCAGTATTGATGTAACACTGATGGGGTATGATACTTGTAATTAGTCTCCTGAACGCGGGTACATATGAAGGACTTCATAGCAAATCGAATGATGTTCCAACGTTGGTCGGGTGTGAACGTTTTATTAAGATCCAGTTCCCATTTACTTAGGCAACCCGGGCTAATTTTAATTGTTTTGACTATAAAACATGTTTACAGAGATAAATAGCTGCAGCTTATATCATATAGCTGAATGGTTGACCTTCCTTGCTGTTTAGATTTTAAGTTAAACGGAGGCCTTCTCAAATGAAGACCCTACTTACGGAGGCCTTCTCAAATGAAGACCCTACTTACTGAGGCCTTCTCAAATGAAGACTCTACTGCTGTGCTCTGTCTTTAGATTGCTCTGCAAAGGCAGTGTAATCTGTAGTATTATCTATTTGTAAAAAATACATTTTATATATATATATATATATATATCTGAATTTGAAAAAATGAAATAAAATTGACTCCAAAATAAGTATAGTCTCCTTTAGTTGCTGACCTGTCCTGGACAGAACATGAGAGTTTTATGAACTCTATGGAGTACACTTCTTGAATATTGGTCATTTTAGGTTGAGAATGATGGGAATGTACCCAAGAACCCCCATCAAATCATTCTTTGCAGCTATTACCTTTTGTACCACCACCCCCTCCCTTTAGAATGTAAGCTCTACGAGCAGGGCCCTCCTGTACCTTTTGTATTGAACTGTACTGTAATTGTGTTGTCCCGCTTATACATTGTAAAGCGCTGCGTAAACTGTTGGCGCTATATAAATCTCGTATAATAATAATAATAAAGAACCCCAACTGTGGGCAGAAGGAAGTGTTGGATTACACTGCGAGTTACAGAAACTATAACTTAAACAAAGCAACAGCAGTGTAGGTGGGGGCACAAAGGGTAGCTTTGGGCAAACCTTCTGAAACTTGGACACTGGAAACATTTTTACAGTAGTCCCAAACTGACCAAGGTTAGGGACAAAACGCCATAATAACAAACTCTTGTTCTTGGGATGTGTGACAAAGAACGTCTTGGTATAGAGGACAGCCTCAGAGTGGCCGTTTGTTTAAAATAAGAAAGGAAGAGTACCAGACTTAAATATAGTTTCCTTCCAGGTCATACAGTAGTTGCTTTTTCCTTCATTAATATATTATTGTCAATAAAATTATGGTCCCTTCCCTCTAGACAGAGAATGGTCCATCTGGAAGAAGAGGTGCTGAGACTGATTGCAGAGAAGGACAAGGTGATTGGTGAGCTGGAAGATGAGAAGAAAACAAGGCAAACGGTGGAGAGGGTCTTGGGGGAGGCTGCCTCGTCTCTGAAGGATGTGCTTATGGTATGAATTCTCATAGTAAGCTGATTACATTATGGCAAAGGACGTCAACTAAGTGCAGTATATAAGAAAGGACTTTATTAGAAGTCACAAGTGACAGGTTTTAATAAAGTCCTTTCTTATATACTGCACTTAGTTGGCACCCTCTGGTGTTTACTTCAGTCTCATTAAAGAGCTGCCATGGATATCTTTGGGCCTATGGATGTTTTAATATAACCCTACACCCCAAAAGCACATTCACATGCATGATTATGTTGTAGTTTAGCTGTATCCCTACCTGTGCCTTTCTTAATAGTTCTCTGTAATATATGAAATGACAGCTGTAAAAACACGTGATCCATCCTTAAATGTTTGTATACAGTATATCTAGGTGTCGTTCGATATTAATATACATATAAGTGTAGTTTTTCTGTCTGTGGATAGGAATATAGAGATATGATCATTAAGTCTAGTACGTTGTTCTATTTGGGGACTTGAGTTATTGCATTCTTAAATCTGCAGCCTTCAATACAATGTCTGGTGATCCCGCGATGAGGGTCCATGGTTAGGCCCTTCCTGTTATAGGGATGCTCTGTCCCTGTCTCCCAAATGTGATCCTTCATTTCATGCCATGTTATTGAGACAGGAAGTCATGGGAGATTCAAAATTTTACACCAAAAAACGGGAGTAGAGGGAAAATCTTTCAATGGGAACACCTGTTCCAATGCTAGCTTTCGAAGGTGGGATTTTCTCCAACTTTGGGGATACTTGCACTTACTTTCTGTCATGTGTCTGGGATAGAAAATTAAAATAAGTCTCCCTGATGGAGACACAGATAGCAATAGGAAAATGGGCAAAGGTTCTAATCCCTCACTTAGGGGCTTGATGTACGTGCTGGGAGACATTATGAAGGCTAACTTAAACAAGAGTGGCCTTTAAAAAAGGCCTACAGTGTGTAAGTGAAATTGTTAGGTGTGCTAGGCCAATGCCTAATACTGCACTACAAGTTTATCCATACTGCTGCATCCGGGAGGAAATTGTCAAATCTTATTGCAAATACAGTGCCTTGAAAAAGTATTCATACCCCTTGGAATTTTCCACATTTTGTCATGTTACAACCAAAAACGTAAATGTATTTTATTGGGATTTTATGTGATAGATCAACACAAAGTGGAAGGAAAATGATAAATGGTTTTCACATTTTTTTTACAAATAAATATGTGAAAAGTGTGGCGTGCATTTGTATTCAGCCCCCCCCCCCCCCCCCCCCCCGAGTCAATACTTTGTAGAACCACCTTTCACTGCAATTACAGCTGCAAGTCTTTTTGGGGATGTCTCTACCAGCTTTGCACATCTAGAGAGGGACATTTTTGCCCATTCTTCTTTGCAAAATATCTCAAGCTCTGTCAGATTGGATGGAGAGCGTCTATGAACAGCAATGTTCAAGTCTTGCCACAGTTTCTCAATTGGATTTAGGTCTGGACTTTGACTGGGCCATTCTAACACACTAATATGCTTTGATCGAAACCATTCCATTGTAGCTCTGGCTGTATGTTTAGGGTCGTTGTCCTGCTGGAAGGTGAACCTCCGCCCCAGTCTCAAGTCTTTTGCAGACCCTAATGCCCCGTACACACGATAGGATTTTCCGACGGAAAATGTGTGATAGGACCTTGTTGTCGGAAATTCCGACCGTGTGTAGGCTCCATCACACATTTTCCATAGGAATTTACGACACACAAAGTTTGAGAGCAGAATATAAAATTTTCCGACAACAAAATCCGTTGACGGAAATTCCGATCGTGTGTACACAAATCCGACGCACAAAGTGCCACGCATGCTCAGAATAAATTAAGAAACGAAAGCTACTGCCCCGTTTATAGTCCCGACATACGTGTTTTACGTCACCACGTTCAGAACGATCGGATTTTCCGACAACTTTGTGTGACCGTGTGTATGCAAGACAAGTTCCATGGATTTTGTTGTCGGAATGTCCGATCGTGTGTATGGGGCATAACAGGTTTTCTTCTACAGATTGCCCTGTATTTGTCTCCATCCATCTTTCTTCTTCATGCTTCTCTGTCCCTGCTGAAGAAAAGCATCCCCACAACATGATGCTGCCACTGCCATGTTCCACAGTGGGGATGGTGTGTTCAGGGTGATGTGCAGTGTTAGTTTTCCGCCACAAATGGCGATTTGCTTTTAGACCAAAAAGTAAAATTTTGGTCTCATCTGACCAGAGCACCTTCTTCCGCATGTTTGCTGTGTCCCCCACATGGCTTCTCGCAAACTGCAAACATGACTTCTTATGGCTTTCTTTCAACAATGACTTTCTTCTTGCCACAACAATAGTTGTCCTGTGGACAGATTCACCCTTCTGAGCTGTGGGTCTCTGCAGTTCCTTCAGAGCTACCATGGGCATTTTGGCTGCTTCTCTGAAAAATGCTTTCCTTGCCCGGCCTGTCAGTTTAGGTAGATGGTCATGTCTTGGTAGGTTTGCAGTTGTGCCATACTCTTTCCATTTTTGGATGATGGATTGAACAGTGCTCCGTTCAAAGCATGGGATACTTTTAAACATAACCCTGCTTTAAACTTCCACAACTTTATCCCTGACCTGTCTGGTGTGTTCCTTGGCCTTCATGATGCTGTTTGTTTACTTAGGTTCTCCAACAAACCACTAGCTTTTAGTTAGGGGGTATCAGAGTAAACAGGGCTGAATACAAATGCACCCCACACTTTTAAGATATTTACCGTATTTATCGGCGTATAACACACACTTTTGTCGTAGGTGCGTGTTATACGCCGATCCCCGCTGTTTGTGTGGGGAAGAGGAGCGAGCGCTGCCGAAAAAGACCGAACCGAGCCAAGTGTACTGTGTATTCGGCTCGGCTCCTCTCGGCTGCGCTCGCAGTCACGCCATCCCGCCTCCCTGCTGTCTGAGTGAAAGAGGAGCGAGCGTCGCCGAAAAAGACCGAGCCGAGTGTACTGTGTACTCGGCTCAGCTCCGCTCGCAGTCCTGCCTCCTAGCCTTTACGTCCCGCCATTAGACCGGTTATGTGTCCATCATAGGAGCCGGGCCAAGGGGTGGGACTGTGAGACGGGCGGCGCAATAATTTAAAAAATCTCGGCGGTGCATTCATTTAAAAAACGATAATGCTGCAATTTTGGGCAAGGCTGGACACTGGGGAAGGCTGGACACTGGGCAAGGCTGCAGATACACACTTCAAATGTAAGTTTTTTTCCTTAAACTTCCCTCCTAAAAGTTTTTTTCCTTAAACTTCCCTCCTAAACTTGGGGTGCGTGTTATACGCCGGCAGGTGTTATACGGCGATAAATACGGTATTTGTAAAAAAAATTAAAAACCATTTATCATTTTCCTTCCACTTCACAATTATGTGCCACTTTGTGTTGGTCTATCACATAAAATCCCCCCAAAAAAAATCCATTTACATTTTTGGTTGCAATGTAGATGAGGCTTTACTGGGATTGCAGAATATGCAGACTTGGGAAAATGTGAATTTTTTACAGAGTATGTGAGTACCATTCTGTTCCTTATGGTTGTGCAGAAGCCAACTGACAGGCTCACTCACATCTCACTTCTCACTAGCAGCTGCAATTTAAGGAAGCAGGAGTGTACAACTAAGAGCAGATTGGTTGGTAGTCAATGAGAGAGTGCCTTGCTGGAAGCTCACTGTCCCTCTGTTAGCATCCCTATCAAGTCCTGAGAGCTGCATAGCACATATATTGAGGCTACATGCAACCCTTGAGTCTAATGTCTGGTATAATAGTTCTCTGTATTTCATTACCTGTGGCTGTACTGTAATATTATAACAGCAGTCCAGGAAAGGTTACAATGTATGATATAAAGGTGGCATGATATAAAGGTTTTTATTCTTACTAATTTTCACTATTTACTGTATGTCTGTGCAGGAGACACCCAAAATTGAGGGGGAGGACACAGAAGCGACATTATTAGTAACACAAAACCAACTTTTGGAGAAACTTTTGGTGCTACTCGACAGTGCGGCCACATTAGGCCTTGGTCCAGCCTTAGATGACTTCCAGAGCAGAGATAACCAATCTACGGATCTTCACATTACATCTAAAGTCAACAGGTACAATTTATTAAAATAAGCACATTCCTATCCTCATTATGCTCCTTGGCTATGAGCAATGACCAAACGAACAAGATTCAAAGGACAAGTGGCAGAAATGTCGGATTTCTGTACTCATAAAATCCTTTGTACTTTTTGGAGGGACACAGGAATTCTTAGGAAAGGTCTGAAGGAAAAGACCAATGATCTCTGAAACAAGGTAGACTAGGCAGAAACATGGCCCCTGAAAGTGCTGTCATCAAACATAGCTGCAAAAGACACATTCACTCTACTGAGGACAATAGCAAAAAATTGAGGCATGATAGTTTTGGGCTGGATTATCCTGTGCTGGCCAATGCCTTTTTGTTTCCAGTGACCATTTCTCCTGTAGGGGGCAGTATAACCCAACAGTCTAATAGGGCGTACACACGGTCTGACTTTGTTCGGACATTCCGACAAAAAAATCCTAGGATTTTTTCCGATGGATGTTAGCTCAAACTTGTTTTGTCTACACACGGTCGCACAAAGTTGTCGGAAAATCCTAAACGCGGTGACGTAAAACACGTACGTCGGGACTATAAACGGGGCAGTAGCCAATAGCTTTCATCTCTTTATTTATTCTGAGCATGCGTGGCACTTTGTCCGTCGGATTTGTGTGCACACAATCGGAATTTCCGACAACGGATTTTGTTGTCAGAAAATTTTATCTCCTGCTCTCCAACTTTGTGTGTCGGAAAATCCGATGGAAAATGTCCGATGGAGCCCACACACGGTCGGAATTTTTGACAACACGCTCCGATCGGACATTTTCCATCGGAAAATCCGACCGTGTGTACGGGGCATAAGAATACTAAGAACTCCTGTTTCATTCAATAGATGAGAAGAGAAAACAAGGTTTTTCAGTGGGATTGTTGGGGTTACTATTTGAAACGGAATACAAGATTTGACTATATGGAAGCAGCTTATTAGTAGAGCTAAGCTAAGCCACATACCAGACTCAGGACCACATGGTATAGTATATCATCAAGAAAAGGCAATAAACAGGCTGCTCTGAAAGATGTTAAAGCCCAATTGCATCCCTTTGATACTGATCCTGAAGTGAACACCTTTGACATTTCAAATCTTCAAGAGCTTCATGATCTGTAGGTCTGCCTCTGATACTGACGTTTTTGCAGAATTAATTTCTAAGAGTCATGCACTTAATAAAAACATGTGTTGTACTCCTTTTTCTGGGTCTCACTGTAAAGATGGTATTTCATACACATTGTAGGAACATTGATTTTAAACACATGGCAGTTTCTTCTAGGCATCTTGTGTCACCCACGTTGAAAGGCCCGGGTGTCATTCCTCATTACCGGATAGGAGATCTGGGACTAGTACCGAGACAAGACACCTCTGGGGGGGAGATCAGCAGAATTGGAATGCTTTCTAGAACCACAAGGCTTGGGCCTTTACAAGCCTATCCAGGCACTGGAAAGGTAAGACCCCATATATGACCTTCATATTAGTTGTCCAAGTCCATGTGTATGATTATAAAGAAACAGTTATGGAATATTTTGTACCCCAAAAAGCTTTAAGCCCCAGGGTGAACATAGCAGTAATTGTTATAACAATTAATACAAAAATGTGTATTGCGCTACTCTTCAACTTATATAACCATGGCTATATACTGTGCCTATGTACTGTACAGTAAATCACTAAACATGCATAATCCCATTAATTAATATAAATGTGCATAAAATAACTCCTCACAAATATAAAAAATAAAATAAAAATAAATGAAAGTCCAATCAAAAAGTCAATTACCAATCTCCGTGGTTAATAAAATTCAACTCTGTGCTCCACCTGCAAAACTCCACCAGCAGTAAGAAGACCCGCTCACCTAAATAGTGGAATTATATAGAAATACAGATCACAAAGCACCTTATTACACCATCTGGTGGTGTCTCTAATCTATTGAGTAAAGGAGAGTAGGTTCCCTTTAAATCACCAACAGGTCCCCTTTAACTCATCAGCATCCTTCTGCTCATATATTTGCTCATAAGAGATGAAGAGGCCTCCAATAGCAATAGTACCGTTTTGGTTTTTTTTAAAGATATTTTTTATTGATTTTAGGTTCAACACAAACCAACAGACACAAAACAGTCACAAATAAAATAAAATAAAAACAAAAACAAAACACACATGAATATCTGATCCATTCAGTATACACAAGCGATATTCAATTAGTAGGTGGATCACACAAGTTATTGTAGGCATGTCATTTCGTTTCAAGAGAGTTGAGAAATTGGTAATCGCAGCAGTCAGATATATGCACTTTTACACGACACGACCATATTAATGGACCTGATATTAGGGGTCCCTTTGGCACGGCCCATCAATGATCAATTGTATTCAATTTTTGGAAAGAGTTAGTGGACTAGCCAACCATTTCCCCCAAATTTTATGAAAGTTTTATTTCTTTTACGAATTTCAAAGGTTAATTTGTATAATGGAATAGAGTCGTTGATAAGTTTTAACCAGAGGGACTTCAAAGAGGTCTGTGCACCTTTCCAGGACAGTAGAATAGATTTTTTAACATAAAAATAAAGAATACGGAGCAGTCTCTTGGCATGTGATGGTATATGTAAATCTCCAAATACTCCCAACAAGCAGTTCTTAGGGTGGATTATGTTAGGAAGGCCTAACACAGTTGAAATAAAGGCGCCCACTTCTTCCCAGAAGTCACTAACTATCGGGCACGACCAGAAGCAATGTAAAAAGTCTGCCTCCTGGCCGCAGCCTCGGAAACAGACAGCTGATGGCAAGAGACCCATTTTATGCAGTCTGGCCGGAGTGAGGTGGATTTGATGAAAAATTTTAACTTGTATGATACGGTCTCGGGAGGAAATGACAGAGGTTTTATATGTGTCACTAAATTCTGTCCAGTCCTCATTTACCATATCAATATCCAATGTCTCCCACTTCTCCTGTGCTCTGTGAAACCTGGGGTTAGAATCAGTCATTAAGGCTGCGTAGTAGGTGGAAACTAATTTAGAGGGTTCTGGTTGCCTAAGTAGTTTTTCCAGTGGAGGCAGATCAATGATATCATCTAAGGTACCAAATTGGGTATGTATGGCATGTCTAAGTTGATAATAATAAAATAAGTGTGATTTTGGTAGATCAAAGTCTGTACTCAACTGAGAGAAAGTTTTAAAGCCTTGTGTAGTATATAAGTGACATAGATATTTAACTCCCTTTGAATACCAACGATTGGCATCTGGAAAAGAGTATAATTCTTGCAGATTGGGTTTAAACCACAAGGGGTTATTAGGGTATTTCAACCAAGAATGATTCGATATTTTTGTGGTAATGTATTGAAACAGTGAGAGGGAGACTGAAAGTAGAGAAGTTCCAGGGCGGTCTGGGACCTGACCTCTATATATTATGTTATGTAAGGTTTCATGGGAAGATGCGATAGCCCCCTCTGTGGCTGTACAGGCATTAGCTGGATCTGGGTTCATCCAGTCATGTATGTGCACCAGTTGAGATGCCATGTAGTAAAGGAAAAAGTTAGGGAATGCCAGACCTGCCAGATGGGCTGGCAATCTCAAGGGCAATAGTACCGTTTACTTAAAATTACAATCTGCAATATAGCACGCTCACAGACTATTGACCAGCATTGAGAAAACACTCACTTCCAAGAGCCTGTTTAAGCCATGTGGGCAGTTACGTAATGTGTAGGGCGGAGCCAGGTGACGTCACTTTTGGTCCAGAGCCGAAACCGAAAGTGAGTGTTTTCTCAATGTTGGTAAAAAGTCTGAGACTCTGAGAATGAATCTGTGAGTGTGCTATATTGTGGATTGGAATTTTGTGGAGTTTTGCACATTCTTCAGGTGGAGCATGGAGTTGAATTTATTAAGCACGGAGATTGTTATTTAACTTTTTGATTGGACATTTATTCATGTTTATAAATGTTTTTTTTGTGATGATTTATTATAGGCATTTCTATATTAATTAAAAAGTGATTGTAAAGGTTCCTTTTTAAAAAAAAAAAAAATATAACAAACATGTCATACTTACCTGCTCTGTGCTCTGTGCGGCCCGAATCCTCCTTTTCTGGGGTCCCCCCGGGCGCTCCTGGCTCCTCCTCTTCGGGGAGTGCCCCCACGGAGAGCCAATTTCCATATATGCACCCGTGCAGGCGCGCTCCCGAGTCCTGCTGCTGCGTCCATTGACACAGACAGCAGGACTCTGCCCCACCCCAGGCTCCCATGTCACTGGATTTGATTGAAAGCAGCGGGGGCCATTGGCTCCAACTGCTATCAATCTATCCAATGAGGACCCGAGACAGCGGCTAGAGCTTCTGGGCTCCTGTTCGCTGATGGGTTCATGTAAGGAAAAGGGGGGCTCTGGGGGGCAGCTGCAGCACCGAAGGTTTTTCAGAAGACTTTACAACTCCTTTAAAAGGATTATGCATATTTAGTGATTTATTGTAAAGTACATAGGCACGGTTATATACTGTACGTTGGAGAGTAGCGCAATACACATTTTTGTATTAATTGTCTTGGGTGTGGGAACACATTATTGGTGTATGCTGCAGCCTCTCACTATTATGCCCCGTACACACGGTCGGACATTGATGGGACATTCCAACAACAAAATGCATGGATTTTTTCAGACGGATGTTGGCTCAAACTTGTCTTGCATACACACGGTCACACAAAGTTGTCGGAAAATCCGATCATTCTGAACGCGGTGACGTAAAACACGTACGTCGGGACTATAAACGGGGCAGTAGCCAATAGCTTTCGTCTCTTAATTTATTCTGAGCATGCGTGGCACTTTGTGCGTCGGATTTTCCGACAACGGATTTTGTTGTCGGAAAATTTTATAGCAAGCTCTCAAACTTTGTGTGTCGGAAATTCCGATGGAAAATGTGTGATGGAGCCTACACACGGTCGGAATTTCCGACAACAAGGTCCTATCACACATTTTCCGTCGGAAAATCCGACCGTGTGTACGGGGCATAAGTGTTTATTATTTTTCTGCATTTTTCTTTTTTATTTTTGTTTTCGTTTTTTGTGGTGGCGCACAGAGTCTTCTGTATTTACAGCCATTATTGTAACCTGTCATTTTGTGAGAGTTATAAATACAGAAAAAGATACCATGAATGTATGTGTTCTTCTTTTAGGGCCGGCTATCAATAAGTCAAGAGGACAGACTACCCAAACAAAGTGCATTACCGGGAATATCTTCCACATCTGGCAGCAAGCCGATTCTGATATAATTTTGATAGACGTACAATAAAGTAGCTCATCAGGAATTAAAGATACAGTGAAGGATTTTGTGACAACCTGACAACAAATATTATTTTTTTTGGTAGGAAGTAGAGGCGAAATTACTAAAGAAAAAATAGAATAGAAATGGGGTTATACAGGGGAATTGTCTACCTTACCATATTTGGGGAAAAAAAAAAACAATCACAGACTGAGACTCACATCACAAATAAGAAGACAATGAGCTGGGCAGTTTCAGTTGTTCTACTGATGCGGTATAGAGAAGGAGGAGAAACCCAATGTACTACACAGCCTTAGTCAGTAACTTATCACCAGAGGTACACTCAGCAGTAAACAGGGGACCACTCAGATGTGAGCTTGTTGCCATGTGCATTATAAGCTTTAAAGTAGCACTGTGACCACGCTATGGATACGGACTGTTCCTATCCAGTAGTAAAAATGCTGTACACTTTTAATGCCAAGGACGTGCCTTACAAGTCATGGTATTAAAATGGTTAGGACAAGGTCACGTCTGCAACTGCATGAGAAATAGCCACACTTGTCCCATTAACATTCATGAACGGAGATGAGGTCATAAGCTGGCCATACATGGATCAAAATTCAGCTGGTTCAGCAGGGAACGGACAAATTTCGATCCATGTATGGGCAGAGCTGTTATACAGAAGTTGATCTACCGATCGACTACAACCACCCTGTTGCATTTTTGCCAATCGATCAGTGCCGCCGGCTATAGCCGGCGATGCTGATAAGTGTATTCTGATTTTAAGGGAAGTCTCCCTTCTGTCAGAATACAAAAGCACAGCGGGAGGATTGCCCCATCCACATTGAATGTGTGGATGGATAAATTGAGTCATTTTCTTCAACCCTTTGGTTCAAGGAAAAAAAAAGAATCATCTATAAAACGTTCCCTTTTGTTTGAAGGTACATTATTGCATTGTTCCATTTTGTTTGGTGTTAATGAGATCGGCTCCAGTCCACCTGTCTGATTCTCACTGATATGTGACTTTTAATTTCTCTGCCAGAAGAGTACCGTATATACTCGAGTATAAGTCGTTCCGAGTATAAGTCGAGTCCCTAATTTACCACAAAAAAATGGGAAAAACTTATTGACCCGAGTATAAGACGAGGGTGAGAAATGCACAGCTACTGTAAGTGGAAAAGAGGGTCAATAATGCCCCTTTGCAGCATCACTGTGCACATTTGCATGCCTCACGGTGCCCATTTGCAGCCATAGGTCCCCCGAACTTCAAACTTGGTAGTTAAGGCTTCCTAGATGCCCCCTAGCTGCAGCCAAAATTTGGGGTCTCTGAACCCAAAGGGTCCCGAAATGACATTGCTGCAGATGGACACAGTTGACTGAATTTGGGGTCCCATATCTCGGGGCCACTTAGTGTTAGGAACCCCAAATTTGGTGTGCAAACCCACTGGAACTAGCACCATAAAATTTCCAAAGCTGGGGTTTTTAGCTCCAAGTGGCCCCGAGATACAGGGCCCCAAATATCAGTTCAGAAAATGTCAAGCACTTTTCTGCAGCAGAGAATGACATTTTCCGAACCGGTTTTGGGGCCCCGTATCTCGGGGCCACTTAGAGCTAGGAACTTCAGCTTTGGATATGTTATGGTACCAGTTCCACTGGGTTTGCACACCAAATTTGGGGTTCCTAGCACCAAGTGGCCCTGAGATATGGAGCCCCAAAATCGGTTCAGAAAATGTCAAGCACTTCTGCAGCAGAGAATGACATTTTCCGAACCGGTTTTGGGGCCCCGTATCTCGGGGCCACTTAGAGCTAGGAACTTCAGCTTTGGATATGTTATGGTACAAAAAAATGTGCTGAAAAATTCGACTTACCGTATATACTCAAGCATAAGTCGAATTTTTCGGCATGTTTTTTTGTGCTGAAAGTGCCCCCCTCGACTTATACTCGAGTCAAGCACTTTTCTGCAGCAAAAAATTTCATTTTCCGACCCGACTTTAGGGCCCTGTATCTCAGGGCCACTTGGTGCTAGGAACCCCAAATTTGGTGTGCAAACCCAGTGGAACTGGTACCACAACATATCCAAAGATGAAGTTCCTAGCTCTAAGTGGCCCCGAGATACGGGGCCCCAAACTCGGTTCGGAAAATGTCATTCTCTGCTGTAGAAACGTGCTTGACATTTTCTGAACCGATTTTGGGGCCCCATATCTCAGGACCACTTAGTGCTAGGAACCCCAAATTTGGAGTGCAAACCCACTGGAACTGGTACCATAACATATCCAAAGCTGAAGTTCCTAGCACTAAGTGGCCCTGAGATACGGGGCCCCAAATCTGGTTCGGAAAATGTCATTCTCTGCTGCAGAAAAGTGCTTGACATTTTCTGAACTGATTTTTGGGGCCTTGTATCTCGGGGCCACTTAGTGCTAAAAACCCCAGCTTTGGAAAATTTATGCTGCTAGTTCCACTGGGTTTGCACACCAAATTTGGGGTTCTTAGCACTAAGTGGCCCCGAGATACGGGGCCCCAAATTTGGTCAACTGTGTCCATCTGCAGCAATGTCATTTCGGGACCCTTTGGGTTCAGAGACCCCAAATTTTTGCTGCAGCTAGGGGGCATCTAGGAACCCTTAACTACCGAGTTTGAAGTTCAGGGGACCTATGGCTGCAAATGGGCACAGTGAGGCATGCAAATGGGCATTGTTGACCCTCTTTTCCACTTACAGTAGCTGTACATTTCTCACCCTCGTCTTATACTCGGGTCAATAAGTTTTTCCCATTTTTTTGTGGTAAATTAGGGCCTCGACTTATACTCGGAACGACTTATACTCGAGTATATATGGTATACTCGAGTATATACGGTAATAGTTTCACACATAATGTCTATTTTTGACGGACTCCACTTGCTCAGCTGGGATCGCTCAGTTGATCCCTGCTGAGCCGGTGTTCTGACATATACTGTCCTCCTATCGGATAGTGTCCGCTCCGTACTGCGCAGGCGCAGCGCTTGCGCAGTACGGAGCAGGAGGAGATGCCGAACGTGTCTGAAGTTGATCAGCTGACCATCAGCTGTACACGGCGCTTCGGCACTTCTTAGCGATGGCTGTGTAAGGGGGCCCCTCGCGGGCTCGCTTCGCTCGCCACGCTTCGGGCACGGCCTCGCTGCGCTCGGCAACTATTTATTCTCACTCTATGTCCACTTGGATAGTAGGGAATGAACCTGGACATAGGGTGAGAATAAAAGCGCAGGCGCCGTGTACAGCTGATGATCAGCTGTTAAACTTTGAAGACTTTCGGCGTCTCGTTTGTCCTCCGTACTGCGCCTGCGCAGTACAGGGCGGACACTATATGATAGGGGACTGTATATGACAAGACACCGGCAGATGACAGGTCCGTCCCTGCTCACTGTGTAGAGATGGACTTGTCAGATCTCCGCTCTCCGGGATTGGATGAAAACGGATCCGCCTGTCCATTTTCATCCAATCCGATTTGCCAGACGGATGGAAAATAGGGTTTCCATCCGCCTGAATTTAGCAGATCGGATGTCAGCAGACATGTCAGCGCTGACATCCGTCGCTCCATAGAACTGTATGGAACGTCCGTTCAGGTCTGCCTAAAAAACTCACAAGCGGACCTGAATGGTCCGCTTGTGTGAAAGGGGCCTTACAATGAAAAAGACTTAATGGGGTAAAGGGAGTAGAAAAGAAATTCCCATTTTTCAATCATTTTCATTCCCAAACACTTCAAGCTTTTCATTTCTTAGTGAGACTCGTCAACACTGTTTTATTGGGTCATCAGAGCTTACAAATGTCTCTAATTTATTACTATTGATGATTTGTGCCAGGACAAGGTTCACTTTGAAAATGTTGCTGTATTATAATCTTGAGCTGTTGCTTAATAAAATCTCATTATTTCTTGTGAAATCATTATTGATAGGAACCACTTTCACAGAAACAAAAAGAATGAAAAACCGGTTCTGGAGTAATGTGTGGATGTGCATTCTTCTGAGAGGTTATCACAGTTGATGGACAAATCCTGGCTGCTAATAAACCATACCTGCCCACATTTTATCATAATTTCGAGTGACGGGTTAATGCTGAGCATACTGTCAAGCAGGGGCGGACTGATAACTCATGGGGCCCTCGGGCAATAGGAGATTATGGTGCCCCACAGTATACACACACACACAGTATACAGTCACACAGTATACACATACATGTACACACAGTATACACAGACAGATGTAAAAAAAACACAGATTTATACATACTGTCCCTGGTTTTACTGAGGCTGGCAACCCTGATGGGGCCCCCTAGTGGCCCAGGGCCCTCGGGCAGTGCCCGAGTAGCTCAATGGTCAGTCCGCCCCTGCTGTCAAGTATTCTGATAGAGGCCAGAAAGCAAGTCTGGGGCTGGGTTCACACTGCTGTGCGAAGCGGCTCACAGCGGGGGTCCGGTGTCTCCCTGTTCTCTTTTTCAAGAATAAATCAGGGCCGAGTTTTTGGCTGGAATCGGATCTGAAACTGACTAGAAGACGCCTTCAAACCACTCCGCAGCCGTCCTGGAGATGTGTGACCTGGCTCCATTGAGAGCCAGTCACAATCTCCTGACATGCGAATTGGATGTGGAGAAACCTGAATCCAATTCGCACTAGTGTGAACCCAGCCTCAATCTGGTACAAGACAGACCCTTTATATACGTATGTAACCAGACAACATCCAATTAACAAATACCTTAGATCACATAAATCAAAGTATGTCTGTTCTTTTCGGAACATTTCTTATATTGAAAAAAAAGATGTATAGGGCATAAAGACACCGCTATCAAAAGTTGACTTAGATACGCAAGAACAAGAGAAACTAGCTGAGCTACAATGATATTGCCTTATTGGCACTCCAGAGCTTATATGGTATATTTCCCATTCATTTTGATATGCAGAATGATGTTCAGTCTCCATTATTTATTACAACTTTAAGGATATGGCATCTTATGAAAAACAGATAAGGGAGGACGGGATAGAAATCTTAATTTCTGTTTCAACCATTTTTATTATTTTCAATAAAAAATATTAGAAACAAATGTCTCCTGTTCATACATGATGAAACATTAGTAAGGGCCATAGCAAAGGCACACATTGTACAAAGAGTGGAAAGCCATCAAGTAGAGCCAAGAGTAGGGCCTGAGTCTTGACAGCTTTTTTTTATGGTATAGAAATATCAAGACAGGTCTGAGGAGGCCTCTGCAAGGCAAACTCTTTGGTTTTGATATTGTTCCAGCTATAAAACCGGTGTAGGGAGGGAGACATGTAGGGAGGCATGAACATTCCAATTCGTGCTGTTACCTACTGTATATCAATGGTTCTCAACCTCAGTCCTCAAGTACCCCCAACGGGCCATGTTTTGGGAGCTTCCCTTAGGTAAAATAGCTCTTATAAATGCCATGTCATTGATAGAGATTTAAAGTAGCTGTTTCAAAGTAAGGGAAAACCTGAAAACACGGACCGTAGGGGAGAATCGAGGACTGAGGTTGAGAACCACTGATATAGGTAACGACAAGTTAAAAGGAAGGAAAAAAACATTTAGACCACAGATGACTTCCATGCCCTTGCCATGGGTATTTTTTTTGCGACCAGGAACATGTACAAGATAAGTATCTGAGTATGTCTGTGAATCTCTATAATTTGCGTATTTCATAGGGCAGTGCATGCATTCTTGGGTATATTAATCTTGGGTACAGGATGTACTCTTGTCCAGTAGAGCTTAATTTTAGGACAGGCCCTCCAGGTGTGGAACATCGTTCCCATTTATAAAACTTTCAAAGTTTATCTATCACATACTTAAAATTACACACGCCCATTATATAGTCATAGTAATGTGTTGAGTAGATGCTCACAATGTGGTGTCTGATCCTGACATGTTTCACCAATAATGGCTTCTTCGGGGAATTTGAGGATTTGAAGACCACTACTACTTATTAAAGAGGTTGTAAACCCTACAAAAAAATAAAACTGTAAGTCAAAGGCATAATGAGCTAGTATGCATCGCCTGTTGTTGGCAATAGGGTCTGAAAGATCCCCTGCCTCTGTTGTTCGCTCTAAATCTACCCCTCTGCGTTCTATACGGGGGCTTATCTCTATATCCATTTTGTGCATAGAGGTGGCCTATCCCCTCGCAGAGAGGCCCCATACCCATTATAATAATTTGGGGTTGGGGATCCTTCTCTGTTATGATAACCAGGTGGAGATGTTTCTCTAAGGGGAGAGTACCTGTTAGATGTGCTCACACCAAATCCATAACCAGCACTTCCTCTATAGTGATTGGACTGGTTAGCCCCCGATCTACCATTGGGATGGCCCCCTCTATTGTCATTCCATTGGGATGATGCCTGCTCTTGGTATCCATGTGAGTCTCAACTAGTAATATTAGTTCCTCCTCTTACATTACTGGGTACATTTCTAACCTCTTGTAATACTCTTTCTCTTTCTGGTGACGTTTCCCTAGATAGTATGGCTTCTGGATCATCTTGCCACTCATACACCTTCCCCTTCTTTATATTGTTTTGAGTCCCTCTGATGTTTTTTAGGGACAAAAGCGGACAAAGCCAGAAAAAAAATGTGTCCTAGCCTTCTACTAAAAATAAATAAATGAAAATAAAAAATTCTGTCTGTGATTCTACTAGAGTTTCTTACTTCCGGTCTGGTAAAACATTGTCTTTAGACCAGAAAGTAAGGAAAAAAATGTCTGTAATGAAGCCCCAAACAGTAATACAAATCAGATATCGTTTTTAACTCTTTCCTACTCTATCCAAACTTAAAAAGTGTTAGTAAACCGCTGTGGTTTTTTTTATGTTGGAACTTGCAAGGTAAAGCCATAATGTGCTAGTATGCATCGCATACTAGCACATTATGTGAAACTTACCTTAGAACGAAGCCTTCCCAGCTGCGAGCTGTTACAAGGCTTCCATCTTCACCTGTTCTTCCTTCCGGGTTCACGGACTCCGGCTGTGTGAGTGGCCGGAGCCACGATGACGTCACTCCCACGCATGTGCGCGGGAGCCGCCATTTATGGCGCAGCACTCTGAAGGAACAGCCCAGGTGGCCGTTCCTTTAGAGCGCATTTGTCGGTGACGTAACCGGCTGCATGTGCAGTAAATATCTAAGCCTAATGCCGCGTACACACGGTCGTACTTTTCGTCTACAAAAGTCCAACGGACGCTGACGGACTAAAGCTGGCTGGTAATCCGATCGTGTGTGGGCTTCTCCGGACTTTCAACTGACTTTTTTAGCCTCAAATCCGACGTACTTTAGATTTGAAACATGCTTCAAAACTTTACTTCGTAACTACGACGGACCCCGAAATCCGCTCGTCTGTGTGCTAGTCCGACGGACAAAAAGCCACGCTAGGGCACCTATTGACTACTGGCTATGAACTTCCTTATTTTAGTCCGGTGTACGTCATCACGTACGAATCCGACCGACTTTTGTGTGGTCGTGTGTAGGCAAGTCCGTTCGTTAGAAAGTAGGCCGCAAGTCCGCCGCAAGTCCACCGAAAGTCTGCCGGAAGTCTGTCGGACAGGCTGTCTGACTTTTGTAGACGAAAAGTACGACCGTGTGTACGCGGCATTAGTATTTACATACAATTATGAATTTACTCCCACTTAAAGGAAAACCTTTTGCTTGGGTAAATACCTTAGAGATCAACCAACATTTGCTGGGCTATACTTTGTTCTGAATAGAACTCCATAAAACTTGATTTATAAATTGTGTAAAGCAAGGAAAGGCTGGGGCCTCGGTCAGGATTTTTTTTACATTGTATGTCTCTGTGGATTGACACAATTTGTCTTAGTGATAATCGATCCTCTTATAGTGGCTGCTGGCACAACAGGTTGAGCCCTGGCTCACACCAGTGTAATTTGTCATGTGATTTAACAGTTCAAAATCACATGACAAGTCGCAACCTATTGCCGGCAATGGAACCATTCAAATTGTTGAGATTCAGGAAAAGGTTCCTGCACTACTTTTTAGCGATTTCATTGTGACCTGCACTGACTTCTGTTAAATTAAGTTGCTGGCCGCAATTAAATCGGAGGTCCAAATTGCACTGACCTATAACTTTGAAGTCGCACAGAAGTAGCACAATTTCAAAGCCTCACTGGTGTGAACCAGGGCTAAGGGAAATCTCCCAATGGGGTCACCTGATCTGGCGACAGCTAAGGTGGGATTTCCTCTTTTGTGTCTCAGGAGGCCATCAATGGCAACCTCTGCGACACTCCCCGTACATGCTTCCTTTAATCCCAAACAAACCACATCATTCCAAGTATTGCACTTCAATGTTTTTTTTTATTATGGTGAAACAGCATTAAAACGACCATTTGAATTATGCGATCTGAACAAATGTCAGAAAGCTTAACATGGCTCAGTCTCTGCATTACGAGTCTTAAGGGCCGTACACACGATCGGACTTTTTGACAACAAACATGCAAATGAGCTGTTTTGGAGCAACATCCGACCGTGTGTACGCTCCATCGGACAAACTTTTTCAGTTTCCATCGGACTTTTGTTGGCTGTGCGGACGGACATACTTTCCGGCAACAAAAGTCCGATGGAGCAAAGTCCGATCGTGTGTACACAAAGCCATCGGACTTTTGTACAAACTACAGTACGCAGCCGCGAGAATGTTTCCAGCGCGATCTCGGCGGCAGGGTACTGTACATCTCGCGCTGGCTGCAATAGGAAAAACACATTTTCCTACTGCGGCTAGCGCGAGAGGGAATTCCCCTCTGGGGAATACCAAGCCCTTCGGTCTGGTATGGATTTTAAGGGGACCCCCTACGCCGAAAAAACGGCGTGGGGGTCCCCCCAAATCCATACCAGACCCTTATCCGAGCACGCAGCCTGGCCGGTCAGGAAAGGGAGTGGGGACGAGCGAGCGCCCCCCCCCCCTCCTGAGCCGTACCAGGCCGCATGCCCTCAACATGGGGGGTGGATGCTTTGGGGGAGGGGGCGCCCTGCGGGCCCCCCACCCCAAAGCACCTTGTCCCCATGTTGATGAGGACAAGGGCCTCTTCCCGACAACCCTGGCCGTTGGTTGTCGGGGTCTGCGGGCGGGGGGCTTATTACTTTAAAAATCTGTGTACTGTGTTTTATTGACACTTTTTTCCCCAGGTGAATGGGTAGGGGTGCGATGTACCCCATACTCATTCACATTGGGTGGGGGGCCGGGATCTGGGGGCCCTCTTATTAAAGGGGGCTCCCGGATTCCGATAAGCCCCCCGCCCGCAGACCCCGACAACCAACGGCCAGGGTTGTCGGGAAGAGGCCCTTGTCCTCATCAACATGGGGACAAGGTGTTTTGGGGTGGGGGGGCCGCAGGGTGCCCCCTTCCCCCAAAGCACCCACCCCCCATGTTGAGGGCATGCGGCCTGGTACGGCTCAGGAGGGGGGGGGGTCGCTCGTTCGTCCCCACCCCCTTTCCTGACCGGCCGGGCTGCGTGCTCGGATAAGGGTTTGGTATGGATTTTGGGGGGACCCCCACGCCGTTTTTTCGGCGTAGGGGTTTCCTCTTAATATCCATACCAGACCTAAGGGCCTGGTATGCCCCTGGAGGGGAACCCATGCCGGTTTTTTATTTAAAATTTGGCGTGGAGTTCCCCCTCAAGATTCATACCAAACAAAGTGCCTGGCATTGGCGGGGATCCAAGTCGGATCCCCGCACCAGTGTCAACCCGGCTCGCAAGGTGTCAATCTCGCCAAAAAAAAAGTGGCGAGATTGACACAATATCAGACAACACTACACAAGTTGACCAAAGGGTGGTGTTAAAGAGCTGAAAAATCACGTGATATGGTGAAAGTTGGCTGGAAAAGTCCTGTCGTCTGTATGAAAGACAAACTTTTGGGCAACGCCCTTTGTACAAAAATCCAAGGGAAAGTTTGTACAAAGTCCTATCGTGTGTATGGGGCTTTAGACATGTTCTGCTTTGTAATACCTTTCAATATCATTTAAAAATCTCATTATCCTCGATTGACAGCCACAAAAATTCTCTCCAATTTAATATAAGCTACTTAGTGCTGGATATACAAACCCAGACAAAAGTAACATTGGTTTATGAACAAATTATTTTGTATCCAAATTTTAGAACAAAACAAAAAGAGATAAAAGTATTGGATTTGTTTGTGCCTCATGCAACTTTTTTTCCCCTTAATTGTTTGAAGATATTTGCACAATTGTTTTTTATCTGACAAAGCTGCAGAACAATCTCTGTGATACTGAAGGCCAAGTTCACCTTTTGGACCATGTTACATCCATAATTAGGGACCCCAAAAGAAAAATTTACAAATTCACCCTTACCAGAAACGCAGGGCGCCTCCTCTGCCTCGTTCCGTTTTGAAATTTGCATGGCTGCGCCCGTATAGTCGTT
Source organism: Lithobates septentrionalis (assembly GCA_037952835.1). Classification (NCBI taxonomy): domain Eukaryota; kingdom Metazoa; phylum Chordata; class Amphibia; order Anura; family Ranidae; genus Lithobates; species Lithobates septentrionalis. The sequence continues at coordinate 180,801 of JBBDGP010000387.1, forward strand.
TCATTTATGTCCGGGATCAATATAGTGCAAGTACAACTTCCTAATGAAATTCAATGTAGCAGCGCTATAAAAATAAACATAAATAAAATAACACAAGAAAAAATAGTGACCGATCCAAAACAGTGGATGTATGTGAGCTACAGCACACAGCAACATGTGTAAAAATAATGAAAATTAATAAACAGTCCATAAAAAAACACATCACTGTAGATTCTTGTGATATACACCTCTCAAAGACAGTTTACCTCCACCACATCGAATGCGCGTTTACCAAAAGGCAAGCTTTTAAGAGCCTGCGGCTAAATACCCAGCAAGGGCCTCTATCGGGGGGGGATGTTGCATGTACACAGGATTTGCAACTAGAACTGTGCACCAAACGACCGGGGAGACTCGAACATCAAACAACCAGGGGGATAGGTCAGGCGTTGCCCAGAAAAGCAAGAAGACTCTCCATAGTGTAAAACGTACCAAAGGTTTATTAGATCTATTAAAATTGCACTTACAGAAGTGATGTTGTAACGATCAAGAAAAAAAACAGCCGGCCGGCTTGCGAACACCCATCCACTGAGTACAGCACGATGACGTCAGCCTCCCTACGCACGTTTCGTCACGTTCCCCGTGGCGTCAGTTTGTGACGAAACGCGCATAGGGAGGTTAACGTGCGGACGTCATTGCGCTGTACTCAGTGGATGGGTGTTCGCAAGCCAGCCGGCTATTTTTTTCTTGATCGTTGTTACAACATCACTTCTGTAAGTGCAATTTTTTATAGTTCTCATAAACCTTTGGTACGTTTTACACTATGGAGAGTCTTCTTGCTTTTCTGGGCGACGCCTGACCTATCCCCCTGGTGGTTTGATATTCGAATTTCCCCGGTCTTTTGGTGCACAGTTCAAGTTGCAATTCCTGTGGACATTCAACATCCCCCCGGGTAGATAGAGGCCCTGGCTGGGTATTTAGCCACAGTATCTTAAAAATTTGCCTTTTGGTAAGCACGCATTCTATGTGGTGGAGGTGCTCTGTCTTTGAGAAGTGTATATCACAAGAATCTAAATTGATGTGTTTTTTTATGGACGGTTTATTAATTTTCATTATTTTTACACATGTTGCTGTGTTGTAGCTCACATACATTCACTGTTTTGGATCAGTCACTATTTTTTCTTGTGTTTTGTGTTTATTTTTATAGCGCTGCTACATTGAATTTCATATCTGTACATGTGTGTAGCTCACAGTTTTAGCAGCTGCTTTATTTTATGTGGTTCTTTTTCGTTCTAGCGCAGTAATTTCCATTATTCCACAACTTCCTTATATTCTGTGCATACTAGCACATTATGCTGACTTTGCTGTCGAAAAGTCCGGTCCTGTGTACATGGCTTAAGACCCTTATACACTATTAGATTTTTGTCTTCAGATTTAGCAAAACCATGTAGCGATAGGGCCTGCTCGATTGCATACAATTGAAACTCTTCATTTATATTATATGGTTTTGGTAAATCTGAAGACAAAAATCTGCAGAAAATCTAATAGTGTGTATGGGGTCGGTACTTTTTTTACCCCACCTAATGCAAATGCTTCTTCTGGGTCAGTGACTAACAAAATAATAAAAGGATGACAGGATATACGGCAAGTGATGTTCCCACTGGTGCTGGCCATTGCATATTGGAAATATAATGATCTAGTATTATAAAAGTACATCTACAGCTAAAATGTTTTTTTTTTTTTCCAGTTTTGGGGCAAGAGTCAGAAATTCTGTCTACAACCCTATTGGGACGATTTTTTCCTCACTCCCTGTCTCTTTGACACCCATACAAGAGATGGGGATACAGTTATCATCAGGACAGGAATTCAGATATAGCAATAAAAAACATAAGGGTTGATTTATGAAAACTGGAGAGTGCAAAATCTAGTGCAGCCCTAAAAAGAAACCAATCAGCTTCCAGGTTATTTTGTCAAGGCGTCATTTAACAAGCTAAAGTTAGAAGCTGATTGGCTACCATGTACAACTGCACCAGATTTTGCAATCTCCAGTTTTAGTAAATCAACCCCATTGTCAGGAGGTCGGACTTTTCTGTACTGAACTAAAAATGAGGATAGATTTTTCATCAATTCCTGTGCTGCCAAAGACACAGAACAAAAAAAAAAAAAAAAACGCAACAGAGGTTCTAAGCAAACGCAATACTGTAAAACATTTTGGCTTGAGTTGGGCTTTAGAAGATGAAGAGCTTTTTTATCTTATACGGACCATAATGCATGCACCATCTGCTTCCTCCTAGTCATGGAAGTCATTTGCAGGTGGAATGGAAGGATTTTATCACAGCGGTTGCAGTGCAAGTTGCTACACAGGTCACAGGGACCCACTGCTGTTAGGACAGCTGATGGATTAGAAAACAATCTGTGACATTGCAGGTCCCTGAAGTGTGCCGGGCGGAGCGGCTTGGTTACGTCATCGCGTCACCTGGAAGTGGAAGCCATTTTCCTTGCCCGAGATTGCTTGAAACATGCGCATGAATCTTTCATACAATGTAGTATTCGTTTTTAATAAAGGATCCAACTTAGTGTAAAACCTTAACTAGTGTTTTTTTTTTTATCTATATGCATTGCACCTTTGTAGTCGTATGTCAAGGTATCATTCATGTGATTGGTCGATATCAGCTGGAGCGTTGATACAGGGAAACATTCCCCAAAAGCCTGTTTGACATGCCTGGCCTCAGGGGGTCCTTGCGCTCAGGTAAGAGGTGTTGGGAAAGAATTTCACCCATCTTCGCTTGGCTTCTTGGATTACTCATTTCTCAACCTCAAAAAAGGGACTGTTTTTTTTTACTCTTTGGACAATTTGCATTATGAATTGAACATTTTTTTATCATTATTTATCAATATGATTTTTCACAGAATATTGCACATTGGATTTTTATTACTTTATGGTAAAAAATATATGTCACTGTTGTGTTTTTTTTTTTATGAGGTGTAACACAAGCACAATTTTTTTTCTGGTTTATCCTGGAGTGTGGCACCTGTCACAAAGCCCCCTATTAAGTGTGGGTCAGTTGTGCTTTTACAAGAGGTTTATGAAGAGCACTAAATGGCCAATGGTCCTTATTTTCAGCATTCAACCCTAATCACAACCAATCAAATTCTCCTTTTCATATACAATTTCCATAGGAGAGTCCTATGAACTTCACATTGAATCAGGGAAGACACTTAATAGCTTTAGACCCTTACAAGAACATTATGGTCTATTCAGACTTGAATTAAAGATGACTTGTGAAGAAGCATTAGTGAGGTCATCTGTTTTCTATTCTGGTCCAATTCAATTCCTAGTGTTACAAAGATTGATTTATGGAAAGGAAATACAATGTACATTCCTGAAGATGAAGTGCAAGTAAACTCAGGGAGGACAGTAACTCCTCCATACATTGGTAAATACAGAGCATTTTGCATGGACATCTTCAGGTTGGACCAGCTCTCATTTGACCCTGCCTGAATACAAGATAGTCACCCACTATATGATACCACCTGTATAGATAACTGATCTCACACACAGGCCTGTGGTTCATTTGATAAAGGATTAAAAAGGTCTTCCAAGTTTATTATAAATATTATTCTGACCTGGCATCCAAATGGTACATAGGAGAACAGGGTATGGCTCCACCAGCACTCTATCTCTCCTGTTCTCCTTCAAAGAAACAATATTTGGTTCTGTAACCCAGCAGAACCTGATCAAAGATACATTTTAATCAACAAAATACTATTCATTAAAAACTGGAAATCATCATACCCTTTTCTACAGTAAGTGGAGATCGCTAGACAACAAGTCAACCAATGCTGACCTCTGTCACTTCCACATACTTGTGCCTTGACTCCTACAGTGTCAGCATGTGGCACCTTCCATTGTGTAAATAAATATGAGATGTGAAACACATTTCTCGATATCCAGCTCAGTCCTTGTAAACAGGTCATTTATCCAATATTTCGATAAAACCCTCATAACACCCTGAACTTTGTACGTGACAATCAGCAGTCTCTCTAGATAACCAGACACTGTGTCATTAGCAGCCAGTATCTCCCAACATGGGGAGACTCATAGGTGGTTCTAGAGAGATGAAGTGTGACACATTGCTCAGAGATGTCTCCAAGTCTCCTCTGCCTGCACTCAGAGCAGGTGCTCACAAGTAGTAGTTGATGCGGGACGGTACGGTTTTGCAGCCCGTTGATGAGAAAACCTTTTCATCTTCAGGAATGTAAACCAGACTGTCTGCTACAGACGGAACAACATCCTCTTCAATGGATAAGCCTTGCTGCGCCAACTCATTGCGAATGCACTGTCTGACGTGGTTGGGACGCAAGGGCAAAAAAGGCACAATTACATCTATGAGGTTCTGCTTGATGATCTCAGACTGCCAGAATCCATCTGCCAAAGAAGATGTACATATATTAAAAAAACAAATCAATGAGGGGATAGCTTCTATCTTAGGCAGGCCTCACATGATTCATTTGTTTTTCCTCATTCATCCAGTGGGTTGAATGAAAATAAATAAATAAGCAGATCCCTCCATCCACACATTCATTCCTACCAAGCTATTGTATTCTGTCGGTGGCTCTCCTGGGTCTCTCTCTCTCTCTCTCTCCTCACTGGCTCACACGCTCCCGTTCATGTCAGTTATAGCCAGTGAGTGAATGAGGAGAAAGCGGGGAGGGAGCAGCCGAGCCGAAATCTGTGTATGAATGGACACAAAGAGCCACAGGAGCGAGCCTGCTAGAGTGCCCTCATAGCAAGAGCCTTGCTATTGGGGGCACGCAAGGAGGAGGGGCCAGGACCGCCAGTGGAGGACCCAAAAAGAAAAGGATAAGGGTTGCTCTGTGCAAAACCTTTGCACAAAGTGGCAAGTATGACATGTTTGTATTTTTAATTCTTTCCTTTAGAATCACTTTAAGGCTGGCCATTCACCATTCAAATTTCAGCTGACGCAGCAGGAATCAAGCTGCGGGTAACCCTATCGGCACCACAAAATAAAAAATAAAAAAACATTTTTTTTTTTTTGAAGGAGCGGAGTGCAAAATTGTCAGCTGAACATTGGACTGCATCCAATCTGATTCAGCCAGAAACGCTGCCACTGTCTGAATACAACAGCCATCAGGGGGAGACACCTCCATCCATGCGGTTTAATATGAGTATACGCACGCACACATATTATATATACAGTTCGGGCCTTATATATTTGGACACAGGCACAATTTCATTTTTTTTCACCAGGTACTTAGCAAAACATATTCAAGCTATAGTTATATAATGGATATGGGCTGAAAGTGCACACTCTCAGGTTTAATTTGAGGGTATGTTCATCTGAATCGGAGGAAGGGTTTAGGAATCACAGCTCTTAGGCCTAGCCATCCCCCTTTTTCAAAGGGCCAAAAATAATTGGACAATTGAATCAAAAGCTGTTACATGGCCAAGTGTGGGCTACTCCTTCGTTATTTCTTCATAAATTAAAGTGGGGTTCCACCAAAAAAAAAAAAAAAAAAAACACACAACATGAAAAATCCTAAAAAAAAGAAAAAATACAAAAAAAATTTGGATATTTTTTTTCTTTTACTTACCTCTAAATGCCTGTTGCTAGGGGGTCCCTCGTAGTCTGCCTCTTCCAGTGCCTGGGCTGGTGACATCACTTCCCCCTCAGCACAGGAAGGGCTCAGCTCTGCTCCCTCCCTCCTGTCAATCATCTGGGACCCATTACAGGTCCCAGGTGACTGAGCGGCCAATCACGGCGCGCGGTCCCGCTCGTGCATCCACAGTGGGTCCCAGACTGTGAAGCCACAGCCCGGTGCCCACAGTTGCAATGCCGGCGCCTCTGAACGGAGGGGGGAGACGAGCGGGGCTTTGATCCCCCGCATCGCTGGACCCTGGGACAGGTAAGTGTCCAAATAAAAGTCAGCAGCTGCAGTATTTGTAGCTGCTGACTTTTAATTTTTTTTTTTTTTTTGACTGGACCTCGGGTGGAACTCCTCTTTAAGTTGGTAAAAGGTCTGGCGTGGATTCTAAGTGTGGTATTTGCATTCTGAATCTATTGCTGTGAACCTACATCATGCGTTCAAAGGAGCTGTCCATGCAAGTGAAACAGGCCATTGTAAGGCTTCAAAAAACAAAAAACAAATCCATCGGAGAGATAGCAGCAACATTAGGAGTGACCAAATCAACAGTTTGGCATATTCTGAGGAAAGAAGAACACACTGGTCAGCTCAGCAACATAAAAAGTCCTGAACGTCCATGGAAGACAACAGTGGTGGATGATCACAGGATCCTCTCTATGGTAAAGAAAAACCCATTCACAACATCCAGACAAGTGAAGGACACTCTCCAGGAGCTGGGTGTATCATTGTCAAAGTCTACAATCAAGAGAAGACTTCACGTGAGCAAATACAGAGGGTTCACCACAAGGTGCAAATCATTCATAAGCCTGAAGAATAGAAAAGCCAGGATTGAACTTTGCCAAAAACATCTAAAAAAGCCAGACCAGTTCTGGAAAAGCATTCTTTGGACAGATGAAGCCAAGATTAATCCGCACCAGAATGACGGGAAAAAAAAAAAAGTGTGGAGAAGGCTTGGAACAGCTCGTGATCCAAAGCACACAACATAGTCTGTAAAACATAGTGGAGACTGTGTGATGACATGGGCATGCATGGCTTCCAGTGGCACTGGGTCACTGGTGTTTATTGATGATGTGACAGAAAACAGAAGCAGCTGGATGAAATCTGCAGTGTTTAGAGATATACTGTCAGCCCAGATTCAGCCAAATGCAGCAAAGTTGATTGTACTGTGAAGCGCCGTCCAGATGGACAATGATCCAAAACACACTGCAAAAGCAACCCAGGAGCTTTTGAAGGAAAAGAAGTGGAATATTCTGCAATGGCCGAGTTAATCACCTGATCTCAACCCAATTGAGCATGCATTTCACTTGCTGAAGGCAAAACTAAAGGCAGAAACAAAGAACAACTGAAGACAGCTGCAGTTAGAGCCTGGCAAAGCATCAGAAAGGAGGAAACCCAGTCTTTGGTAATCTCCATGGGTTCCAGACTTCAGGCAGTCATTGCCAGTAAAGGATTCTCAACAAAATCTTAAAAATGAACATTTTATTTATGATTATATTCATTTGTCCAATTATATTTGAGCCCCTGAAAATGGGGGGACTGTGTATAAAAATGGTTGCAGTTTCTAAAATTTGTACTTGATATTTATGTTCAACCCCTTGAATTAAAGCTGAAAGTCTGCACTTCAAATTTATTGTGTCCAAATATATATGGACTGAACTGTATATATTTTTTTTCCAATGTGGAGGGTGGTTCAGTGCCACAAGCACAATATAGGGTTTGGTCTATGATGGTAAACCGAACTCACGTTCATGGTCGGATATCACGGTGTTGGTTATAGCAGACTCTACATCACTTAGCCGGATCTCTTCTCTGTCTCTGCGTTCTCTCCAGAATTTCAGAGCTACTTTATTAATGTCATCTCCTCCTGAATTGCTGCAAACCCAAGTATATTAGTGGACTACACATCTCAAAGACAGCAGTTTTTGGTCATTTTCTTTTAAACATTTTCTGAAATGTTTACCATCACTTGTATAATATCTTCAATGTAAAAGTGAAACTTTATCTACAAAATTAAAATGAGCGAACAGGCAGGATTTTTAATGCAGAAGAGACCTGCTTTGTCTCTTCTGCATTAAGGTTACCTACCTGCCTTTCCTCCCTTGTACAAAAATCGGCAATGCCGAAGCTAACGGATCTCCCACACATGTGCAGGAGTGACATCATCCCCGCCCAGCCAATGAAAGTGGCTGGTGATTGAGACCCAGAAGCTTGTTGCCCGAAGTTGTCAGTGGCTGGTGGGGAGCTCGGAGATGGTGCAACACTTACTATTGAATACAGTATGCTTTCTTTTTAGACAGCTCATCAAACTTATCGTTTTGGGCTGTCTCTAAAACCGGCCATAGACAATTAGAATCGTCAGCAGTAAGCGGCCAAGATTTAAGACATGTATGGGCAGTCTGAGTGTACCCACGTTAATTGATCGTTCAACTTGGGTATAACCAGCCTGTCTGATTTTATATCGGTTATAGCCACTAGCAATAATCACTCTTTTCCTAGGAGGGAAAGACAAAAGACATGGATGAGCGAGTTTGGGGTGGAGGAACGTGACTGGCCTGCACACAGTCCTGACCTCAACCTGAAAGGAAACCTTTGGGATGAATTCGAGCAGAGACTCCGGGCCAAGCCTTCTCATCCACATAAGTGCCTGACCTCACAAATGCGCTTTAGGAAGAATGGTCAAACATTCCCATAGACACTCCTTGTGGACAGCCTTCCCAGAAGAGTTGAAGCTGTTATAGCTGCAAAGGGTGGGCCAACTCAATATTAAACCCTACGGACGAAGACTGGGATGTCATTAAAGTTTATGTGTGTGTAAAGGCAGGTGTCCCAATACTTTTGGTAATATAGTGTATGTTCCATTTGGACAGCGATGACCTGGCTGTGCTGCGTGCTTCTAGCTGTGAGAAGATATTCACTGGTAGCTAGTGGTCTCTACGAACAATTAGGAACCAGTCATTATTACTGATCACATGGCTTTCTTAGTAAACAAATGTGTAAATATATATATATATATATATATATATATATATATATATATATATATATATATATATATATATATATATATATATATATACATACACACACACATATACATATATATACATACATACACACACATACACTTTTTAAGAAGGCTAAGCAGGGCAATAACTTCTCGGCAGGATATGGAAACTTTTCAAGAAGATCTGAACAAATTAATGGGGTGGGCAACTACATGGCAAATAAGGTTCAATGTAGAAAAGAACCTCTGGGGGAATCTAGGATGGAAAAGGACCTGGGGGTCCATTTTCAACTCGACTCCGGGAGCAGTGAATAATTTGCAAGGAGCTCATGAAAACCATATAGCGCTGATGTGCCATTTTCAGCGCTGAACATCTGGAAGAGTAATTTGGTGCGGTGGTACAGTTTCAAGTCTGAGTGGTCACCCCTTGAATGCCGGGCTGTGAACTTTTAGGACACCCCTAGTATGTGTTGCCTGAAAAGGTTTACAATAGTAACAGGGTCACACTACAAAGAAGCCGTCCCATAGCCCATTCAGGGTAAAGTGACAGGTCCTCTTAAAAGAACCCCTACCCACCGATAATGACCTTTGCTCCAATCCCCCACTTATCTGTTCCACCATCAGAGCTGGGAGTCCTAACCTTGTGTAAGCTCCATGTTGTATCTTACAAAAGGTCTTCTTCTTTGCTCATATGACAATGCGCCTCTCTAGCATTTGGCTGCTCATCCTGAAGGCCACATGTTCCCCAGTATGTGAAAGTGACATTTTTTTTTCCTGAGAGTTCAGGTGGAGGCACAGAGCGGTGGGATGCACGGTGAGTATCAGCAGGCAGAGAGGTTTTTCTTTTAGGATAAGAATCTCTGTAACCAAGACCCCTTTCACACTGAGGCAGTTTTCAGGCGTTTTAGCGCTAGTAATAGCGCCTGTAAACTGCCTCCCATGCCACCTGAATGTGAAAGCCTGAGTGCTTTCATACTGGCGGGACGTTAGAAAAAGTCCTGCAGGCATCTTTGGGGGCGCTGTATACAGCGCTCCCAAAATGACCCTGGCCATTGCAATGAATGGGAAGCGCTGCAACAGGCGTTTTTAATCCCTTCTTCGGTCGCTAGTGGGGGTTAAAAGCGCCCCGTTAGCGGCCGAAAAGCGCCACTCAAACAGGGGTAAACGCCACTAAAACAGGCGGTGCTTTAACGCATGGGCTGCCCCAGTGTGAAAGGGGTCTAATGTAGGAAATTGTTCAAATAATTAAAGAATGATCCCATGATTCCCATCTACTAACCTTATGAAGATAAATATGGCCTTCTTGTAATTTGAGCCAATCACCACCCAGGACGGGCCCAGGAAGGGGACAATGACATCTATGAGCCCAGGGTGCATTTTGTCCATTTCTTCAAATAGAAACAAGGATCGACCACAAGCGGTGAGGTTACCCTGGATCCATTGTTTGAGGTTCTCCTAGATGATGATACAATTCATGACAATGGAAATAAAGATTATGATTTTTTTCAACAGAACAATGGGGCAATATTCCTCCTAATCTCTCCACAATGCACCCACCTACACCCCCCCCCCCCCCCACTATGCATACTTTCCTGGATCTGACAGCTGCTGCCTCCAATGCTTGTTTACATCCTGGCTGTGTCTGCATATTACAGCCCTATAGACTTCTATGAGGCAGAGTCCACCATCTCCAGCCTGAAAACACAGCTCCATAGAAGTCTAAGGGGCTGTAATGTGCAGGTACTGCCAGGACAGAGAGATTTGCCACGCTGGGTCCAGGTAAGTACACATTGGAGGAGGGGGAGGGTCCCTGCAAAATGGGCAAAACGGGATAAGTGCACTTTGTCTTAAAGGCGAATTCCATCTTTGGGCCATGTCCCATCCATATTAAGGGTATAACATGGTGGCAACTGGACCCCACACCACCCCCTCCCTGTGACAGCATGCAGGAATTCTACTCCCCTGCAGCAGCTGTCACTTCAAGGTTTACATGGCTGTGGGGATCTCTGCCTGCCAAGTCACGTCATTCTTTCACAGAGATCTGTAAATTAACTACAAACAGAAGAAGTGTACTTTAAAGCAGTGGTCTCCAAACTGTAGCCCGTAGGCCAGATGCAGCCCTTTGCTTGATTTTATCTGGCCCTTGGAGCACTATTCTTCCCACTGACACCAACAATGGAGCATAATCCCCCCCCCTCCGACACCAACCATGGGGCACCATTCTTCCACCATTCCTCCCACTGACACCAACCACGGGGCACTAATCCTCCCACTGACACCAACCATGGGGCACCATTCCCCCCCACTGACACCAACCATGGGGCACCATTCTTCCACAATTCCTCCCACTGACACAACCATGGGACACCATTCCCCCCCCTGACACCAACCACGGGGCACCATTCCCCCCCACTGACACCAACCACGGGGCACCATTCCCCCCCACTGACACCAACCACGGGGCACCATTCCCCCCCACTGACACCAACCATGGGGCACCATTTTTCCACCATTCCTCCCACTGACACCAACCATGGGCCACTATTCCCCCCACTGACACCAACCATGGGGCACCATTCCCTCCCCACTGACACCAACCATGGGGCACCATTCCTCCCACTGACACCAACCATGGGGCACCATTCCCGCCCCACTGACACCAACCATGGGGCACCATTCTTCCACCATTTCTCCCACTGACACCAACCATGGGGCACTATTACTCCTCCTACTGATCACAGGTGCCATGTGAATTTTCTACTACCACTTGCCACAATCAGGTCACAGATGTAAACTGGCCCTTTGTTTAGAAAGTTTGGAGACCCCTGCTTTAAAGAATAACTATATAAAAGTAGAGTTCTCCTCTAAGATGGTAATCATACTGACAGAATACAAAGGCCCACCTTGTACTGGTTGATATTCTTAGCATGAGGGAAGTTCAGGATGGGTGAGAAGCGATGGACGTAGGGACTGCGGCTTCCATCTTTGTACAAATGTTTTACCAGCAGGGAACTCAGGAACGTCTTGCCTGTGCCACTCCAGCCATGGAAGGATAATACGAGGGGTTTGCTGGGATAATCCGTCTCCACAAACGCCCTGAGAGCTTTCACCACCAGCTCCTGGGCCAGATGCTGGCCGAACAAATTACGAGCGAGGTCGCACTCCAAGGCTGCAGAGACAGCACAAGACAACAAGATAAAGAAACACTCAAAATCTAAAAAGAAAGGTCAAGATTTTTCTATCAGCACATTCAATAGTCGCCCCTACCTGTTATGTCTTTATTCCATTTTTGGGTTTGTATATGTGCATTACACTAAGGATCGAGACTCCCATTTTCTAAAACTTTCATCACAACATTTGTTTGCTGTCTAAACCCCAACTAGTCCCCACCACAACCAGTGATGGATAGGCTGTTACAATTTTGAACCCACCAATAGTTACAATGGTTTTGGCCTCAACTTGGGTATTTCTGAGTTTTATATCCGAGGGTAGAAAAAGGAGGCCACTCTGTGCAATTGTCCCTCAATAAGTGCTGGTTGTTTTGGTTTGTGTTTTCCCTTTCTTTTAAATTATTTTTATTTCCTTATAAAGCCTTGTATATGTTCCAAATATGATGTGACCATCTGTATTTCGCTGTAGACTTTATGTACAACGCTTGAGGTATTGGTTGTCACATATATATCTTTTTTTCCTACAATGTGTAGTCACTTTTTATTCTGGTCAACAAAAAAAGTTTGGACTAAAAAAACAAAACAAAAAAAACAAAAAACAAAACAAAACAAAAAAAAACACAACTAGTCCCAGATTATGACCTGGGATACTACCAGAGCGCACATAAGACTATAAATACACTTGTTGCTCTTCATCCCTTTAGAGAAACCGGCAGGATGATTTCAGTTTTCATGTGGTGTGCAGAGGATTTAAAGTGAAACTCTGACATTTACATATAAATTACTTCCATCTGAATAATATTGTTTGCAAGAAATCAGGTAAGCTGCTGACCTCTCTGTTGTGACATTTTTTTTTAAATAGGCCTTATCATTGGCCAAACACACTGCACAGTGAGAGGGTCTGTCTTCACTATCGCCACCTGAGCAGTCTTATGCTGCCCATACACTAGCAGAATATTCATATGAAAAGTCTCATCAGTACATTCCATGACATGACGAATGGCGCCTGAAAGTACTTAAAAAAAATGATTACTTTTAACCACTTGGTAAAAAAGCAGGAGTAGTATGGCGCTGCCCTTATGGAGACAAAAAAATAATTTCTTCTTTGTAGTGAATGTATTTCCTAGTGTCCTTATAGAATTGCTTCTAAAACATTTCAAATGAACAAATCAAGCATAGCAAAAGTTAGCGAATTCCCTTTGTTAGAGGTGCTGCAAGACGTTCGTAACCCGCCCTACTTGCGTTTCGTCGTCAGACCTACTATTTTAACCACTTGACCTCCGGAAGGTTTTAACCCCCTTCATTAACCACTTGACGACCGCCTCACGCCGATGTACGTCGGCAAGGTGGCACGGACAGGCAAAATCACGTACATGTACGTGATTTGCCTTCCGCGGGTGGGGGGTCCGATCGGTCCCCCCCCCCCCGGTGCCCGAGGCGGTCGTCTTTTGTCCAGCGGCGATCAGAGGTGAGGGGGAGACCATCCGTTCGTGGCCCCCCCCCCTCGCGATCGCCGCCGGCCAATCGAATCATTCCTTTGCTGCTGTATGCTAAACAGCAGCAAAGGAAATGATGTCATCTCTCCTCGGCTCGGTAATTTCCGTTCCGGCCCGAGGAGAGAAGACATGTGAGTGAGTGCACCAACACACACACACACACAGTAGAACATGCCAGGCACACAAAACACCCCGATCCCCCCCCCCCCCCCGATCACCCCCCCGTCACAAACTGACACCAAGCAGCTTTTTTTTTTTTTTTCCTGATTACTGCATAGTGTCAGTTTGTGACAGTTACAGTGTTGGGACAGTTACTGTTACCCCCCTTTAGGTCTAGGGTACCCCCCTAACCCCCCCTAATAAAGTTTTAACCCCTTGATCACCCCCTGTCACCAGTGTCGCTAAGCGATCATTTTTCTGATCGCTGTATTAGTGTCGCTGGTGACGCTAGTTAGGGAGGTAAATATTTAGGTTCGCCGTCAGCGTTTTATAGCGTCAGGGACCCCCATATACTACCGAATAAATGTTTTAACCCCTTGATGGCCCCCTAGTTAACCCTTTCACCACTGATCACCGTATAAGTGTTACGGGTGACGCTGGTTAGTTCGTTTATTTTTTATAGTGTCAGGGCACCCGCCGTTTATTACCGAATAAAGGTTTAGCCCCCTGATCGCCCGGCGGTGATATGCGTCGCCCCAGGCAGGGTCAGGTTAGCGCCAGTACCGCTAACACCCACGCACGCAGCATACACCTCCCTTAGTGGTATAGTATCTGAACGCATCAATATCTGATCCGATCAGATCTATACTGGCGTCCCCAGCAGTTTAGGGTTCCCAAAAACGCAGTGTTAGCGGGATCAGCCCAGATACCCGCTAGCACCTGCGTTTTGCCCCTCCGCCCGGCCCACCCAAGTGCAGTATCGATCGATCACTGTCACTTACAAAACACTAAACGCATAACTGCAGCGTTCGCAGAGTCAGGCCTGATCTCTGCGATCGCTAACAGTTTTTTTGGTAGTATTTTGGTGAACTGGCAAGCACCAGCCCCAGGCAGCGTCAGGTTAGTGCCAGTACCGCTAACACCCACGCACGCACCGTACACCTCCCTTAGTGGTATAGTATCTGAACGGATCAATATCTGATCAGATCTATACTGGCGTCCCCAGCCGTTTAGGGTTCCCAAAAACGCAGTGTTAGCGGGATCAGCACAGATACCTGCTAGCACCTGCGTTTTGCCCCTCCGCCCGGCCCAGCCCACCCAAGTGCAGTATCGATCGATCACTGACACTTACAAAACTCTAAACGCATAACTGCAGCGTTCGCAGAGTCAGGCCTGATCCCTGCGATCGCTAACAGTTTTTTTGGTAGCGTTTTGGTGAACTGGCAAGCACCAGCGGCCTAGTACACCCCAGTCGTAGTCAAACCAGCACTGCAGTAACACTTGGTGACGTGGCGAGTCCCATAAGTGCAGTTCAAGCTGGTGAGGTGGCAAGCACAAGTAGTGTCCCGCTGACACCAAAAAGACAAACACAGGCCCGTCGTGCCCATAGTGCCCTTCCTGCTGCATTCGCCAATCCTAATTGGGAACCCACCGCTTCTGCAGCGCCCGTACTTCCCCCATTCACATCCCCAACCAAATGCAGTCAGCTGCATGAGAGGCATTTTCTTTATGTCCTCCCGAGTACCCCTATCCAACGAACCCCCCCAAAAAAGATGTTGTGTCTGCAGCAAGCGCGGATATAGACGTGACACCCGCTATTATTGTCCCTCCTGTCCTGACAATCCTGGTCTTTGCATTGGTGAATGTTTTGAACGCTACCATGCACTAGTTGAGTATTAGCGTAGGGTACAGCATTGCACAGACTAGGCACACTTTCACAGGGTCTCCCAAGATGCCATCGCATTTTGAGAGACCCGAACCTGGAACCGGTTACCGTTATAAAAGTTAGTTACAAAAAAAAGTGTAAAAAAAAATATATATATAAAATAAAAAAAAAATAGTTGTCGTTTTATTGTTCTCTCTCTCTCTATTCTCTCTATTGTTCTGCTCTTTTTTACTGTATTCTATTCTGCAATGTTTTATTGTTATTATGTTTTATCATGTTTGCTTTTCAGGTATGCAATTTTTTATACTTTACTGTTTACTGTGCTTTATTGTTAACCATTTTTTTGTCTTCAGGTACGCCATTCACGACTTTGAGTGGTTATACCAGAATGATGCCTGCAGGTTTAGGTATCATCTTGGTATCATTCTTTTCAGCCAGCGGTCGGCTTTCATGTAAAAGCAATCCTAGCGGCTAATTAGCCTCTAGACTGCTTTTACAAGCCGTGGGAGGGAATGCCCCCCCCCCCACCGTCTTCCGTGTTTTTCTCTGGCTCTCCTGTCTCAACAGGGAACCTGAAAATGCAGCCGGTGATTCAGCCAGCTGACCATAGAGCTGATCAGAGACCAGAGTGGCTCCAAACATCTCTATGGCCTAAGAAACCGGAAGCTACGAGCATTTTATGACTTAGATTTCGCCGGATGTAAATAGCGCCATTGGGAAATTGGGGAAGCATTTTATCACACCGATCTTGGTGTGGTCAGATGCTTTGAGGGCAGAGGAGAGATCTAGGGTCTAATAGACCCCAATTTTTTCAAAAAAGGAGTACCTGTCACTACCTATTGCTATCATAGGGGATATTTACATTTCCCGAGATAACAATAAAAATGATTAAAAAAAATAAAAATAAATAAATAAATGAAAGGAACAGTTTAAAAATAAGATAAAAAAGCAAAAAAATAATAAAAAAAAAAAAAAAAGCACCCCTGTCGCCCCCTGCTCTCGCGCTAAGGCGAACGCAAGCGGCGGTCTGTCGTCAAACGTAAACTGCAATTGCACCATGTGAGGTATCACCGCGAAGGTTAGATCCAGGGCAGTAATTTTTGCAGTAGACCTCCTCTGTAAATCTAAAGTGGTAACCTGTAAAGGCTTTTAAAAATGTATTTATTTTGTTGCCACTGCACGTTTGTGCGCAATTGTAAAGCATGTCATGTTTGGTATCCATGTACTCGGCCTAAGATCATCTTTTTTATTCCATCAAACATTTGGGCAATATAGTGTGTTTTAGTGCATTAAAATTTAAAAAAGTGTGTTTTTTCCCCAAAAAATGCGTTTGAAAAATCGCTGCGCAAATACTGTGTGAAAAAAAAAATGAAACACCCACCATTTTAATCTGTAGGGCATTTGCTTTAAAAAAAATATATAATGTTTGGGGGTTCAAAGTAATTTTCTTGCAAAAAAAAAAAAAAAAAACAACTTTTTCATGTAAACAATAAGTGTCCCCATTTTGGAAAGTAGACACCCCAAGCTATTTGCTGAGAGGCATGTCGAGTCCATGGAATATTTTATATTGCGACACAAGTTGCGGGAAAGAGACAAATTTTTTTTTTTTTTTTGCACAAAATTGTCACTAAATGATATATTGCTCAAACATGCTATGGGAATATGTGAAATTACACCCCAAAATACATTCTGCTGCTTCTCCTGAGTACGGGGATACCACATGTGTGAGACTTTTTGGGAGCCTAGCCGCGTACGGAACCCCGAAAACCAATCACCGCCTTCAGGCTTTCTAAGGGCGTGAATTTTTGATTTCTCTCTTGACTGCCTATCACAGTTTCGGAGGCCATGGAATGCCCAGGTGGCACAAAACCCCCCCCCCAAATGACCCCATTTTGGAAAGTAGACACCCCAAGCTATTTGCTGAGAGGTATAGTGAGTATTTTGCAGACCTCACTTTTTGTCACAAAGTTTTGAAAATTGAAAAAAGTAAAAAAAAAAAAGTTGTGTCAAAATATAAAATATTCCATGGACTCAATATGCCTCTCAGCAAATAGCTTGGGGTGTCTACTTTCCAAAATGGGGTCATTTTGGGGGGTTTTGTGCCACCTGGGCATTCCATGGCCTCCGAAACTGTGATAGGCAGTGAAGAGTGAAATCATAAATTTACACCCTTAGAAATCCTGAAGGCGGTGATTGGTTTTCGGGGCCCCGTACGCGGCTAGGCTCCCAAAAAGTCCCACACATGTGGTATCCCCATACTCAGGAGAAGCAGCAGAATGTATTTTGGGGTGCAATTCCACATATGCCCATGGCCTGTGTGAGCAATATATCATTTAGTGACAACTTTTTGTAAATATATATTTTTTTTTTTTGTCATTATTCAATCACTTGGGACAAAAAAAATAAATATTCAATGGGTTCAACATGCCTCTCAGCAATTTCCTTGGGGTGTCTACTTTCCAAAATGGGGTCATTTGGGGGGGTTTTGTACTGCCCTGCCATTTTAGCACCTCAAGAAATGACATAGGCAGTCATAAACTAAAAGCTGTGTAAATTACAGAAAATGTACCCTAGTTTGTAGGCGCTATAACTTTTGCGCAAACCAATAAATATACGCTTATTGACATTTTTTTTTACCAAAGACATGTGGCCGAATACATTTTGGCCTAAATGTATGACTAAAATTGAGTTTATTGGATTTTTTTTATAACAAAAAGTAGAAAATATCATTTTTTTTCAAAATTTTCGGTCTTTTTCCGTTTATAGCGCAAAAAATAAAAACCGCAGAGGTGATCAAATACCATCAAAAGAAAGCTCTATTTGTGGGAAGAAAAGGACGCAAATTTCGTTTGGGTACAGCATTGCATGACCGCGCAATTAGCAGTTAAAGCGACGCAGTGCCAAATTGGAAAAAGACCTCTGGTCCTTAGGCAGCATAATGGTCCGGGGCTCAAGTGGTTAAAGGCACATTTTTTTTACAATAAAGCACGGTGTTACTTTAACTGACAATTGTGACATTGTACCCAAATTAAATCGATGTCTTTTTTCCCACAAATAGAGCATACTTTGGTGGTATTTAATCACCTCTGGTTTTTCTTTTTTGCGCTATGAAAAAAAAAAAAAAAAAAAAAAAAAAAAAAAAAGAAGGAGGAAGAAGAAGAACTGACAATTTTCAAATAAATAAATAAATAAATAAATAAATATATATATATATATATATATATATATTTTTTTTTTTTTTTTTTTTTAATTTTTTTTTACTTTCTGCTATAAACCATATCTAATTAAAAAAAAAAAAAAAAAACAACACTAATTTCGTCTTCAATTTAGGCCAATATGAATCCTGTTACATATTTTTGGTAAAAAAAAATCCCAATAAGTGTATATTGATTGGTTTACGCAAAAGTTATAGCGTCTACAAACGAAAGGATTTTTTTTTTTTTTTCTTACTAGTAATGGCAGCAATCAGCAACATATAGCGTGACTGAGATATTGCGGCTGACAAATCGGACACTTTGTGGGAACCAGTGACACTAATACAGCGACCAATGCTAAAAATATATACTGTCACTGTTCTAATGACACTGGCTGGGAAGGGGTTAACATCAGGGTCACTGTAGGGAAGGGTACTTTGACTAGGGGAAGGTAGAGGATTACTGTTTCTGCTTTGCAGGGACACAGGATCAATACCCTCCCTTCTGACAGAACAACAATCTGTCTTGTTTACATAGACAGATAGGACACAGGCAGAGTGACAGTGTAATCAGTGGGTGCTGGCAGACATCGAGTGCACGGTACCCGCTGCTGGGCTCCCGCTGCGTAGAATCACAGCGGGAACGGGTTTACAGCAGCACGCTCATGCCCTAGACCCAGAAGTGCCAGATCACATATTAGGTACACGATCCGTAGCAGAGCGGCCGCCCTCCTGCAGTAAATGGCGGTCGGCAAGTGGTAAACATTCAGTTTTGGAGTGAATGAATAACAGTCTTAAAAAAAAAACTTGACCCCACTAATGATTAGAAAATTGAACAAATGTTCTTCAAATTAAAATTCTCAAACAAAATTCCACTAGTGTATGGTCAGCCTGAAAGAGGAACATTACTTCCCCCCACTCCTATCCTTAAGCCTCGTACACACGATCGGATTTTCCGCAGACAAAACCTCGGACTTTTGTCCGAAGGCGTGTGCCTGGATTTTGTCTTGCATACAAAATGGCAAGGAATTGTCGGCCAACAAACACGAACATTGTGACGTACTACGTGTTTTCTTCAGCTCTTTAGCGCCACCCTTTGGGCTCCTTCTGCTAATTTCATGTTAGTAGAAGTTTGGTGAGTGTTGATTCCTGATTTTCATTTCGTGCTTTTCATTTAGTTTCTGAGCGGCCATTCATCAACCAGACATGTTGCGTAATCAGAGGAGATAACATGTTATTTATTATTGGCCTTGGAGTTATTGCTTTGACCCAAGTCCAGTCCAGGAACAGGAGGAGGAGGATTTCTTGGACCTAAAATTTGTTGCTTTATTAATCGTGACCAATTATGTCATATGCCTTTGCTGCGGGAGCTCCAGGAGAATAATACGGATGAATTTCGGAATTATCTCCGGATGACGGACCCCTGCTTTCACCAACTCTTGGCATTGTTGACCCCCTATATTAAGAAGCAGAACACATTCATGAGGCTTTTATTTAGTTTTTTGGTTGGATAATAATAATGTTTTGATCTCTTATATTTTCTATATTTTTGGATGCATAGAATGCACTTTTTGGTTAAGTTCTATTGGCAGATTGTATGTCTAAATTTTATTTTTATTTTTTTTTAAATGCACAATAAAAACAATTGTGTAGAATAATACTTGGCTATGCGTTTTACTTCAAGTGACAGTTTGGGAGTAGGCAGTTACATTTAAAAAATACAATGTAAAATTAACAAGGGACACCAACTTAGGGCTCTTTCACACGGGGCAGATCAGTGATGATCCGCCCCGTGAACATCCGCTTGCTCAGCGGGGATCGCTCCGCCGATCCCCGCTGAGCAGGAAGATGACAGGTCCGTCGCTGCACACTGTGCAGCGACGGACCTGTCAGAGCGCCGCTCTCCCCTATGGGGGGGATCGGATAATGACGGTCCGTAGTGTCCGTCGTCATCCGATCCGATCTGAAAACGGATGGAAAAGTAGGTTTTTCCTCCGTTACACTTTTCGGATCGGAGCGGGTCGGATGTCAGCGGACATGTCACCGCTGACATCCGACGCTCCATAGGGATACATGCATGTCCGTTTTTCATCCAAAAACAGAAGGATGAAAAACGGACATACGGATCCCTCGTGTGAAAGAGGCCATAGTTGTATCTTTGATTTAACCACTTCGCGCCCGCGCTATAGCCGAAAGACGGCTGCAGCGCGGACGCTATCTGCCGGGCGGCCGTCCTGTTGTTTACTTCCGCGATGCGCGCTTCGGGGAAGTTCTGTGCTGGCTGTGTCCCTCGGACACAGCCAGTCACAGATCGCTGAGAACGGGCAATCATAGCGGCTATTTTCAGCGCGATCGGCGGTGCCAATGGGAGATGATCTCAAATGTAAACATATGAGATCATCTCTCATCGCCGGTGTTCTGCGGCTCTCCCTCCTCACACAGAGACAGTGTGTGAGGAGGGAGAGCAAACCGCTGCGGCGGTAAGAAAAAAAAAAAAAACGAAAAAAAAAGTGTTCTCACTGCCATCTGTCCCCACTGTCATGACCCTGCCATCTATCCACAGTGCCACATAGTGCCATCTGTCATCAGTGCCACCTGCCATCTGTCATCAGTGCCATCTGTCCCCACTGTCATGACCCTGCCATCTGTCCCCAGTGCCACATAGTGCCATCTGTCATCAGTGCCACCTGCCATCTGTCATGACCCTGCCATCTATCCCCACTGTCATGTCCCTAGTGCCATCTATCCCCAGTGCCATCTGTCCCCACTGTCATGTCCCTAGTGCCATCTGTCCCCAGTGCCACATAGTGCCATCTGTCATCAGTGCCACGTATCAGTGTTATCAGTGCCACATTTTAGTGCCATCTGTCATCAGTGCCACATTTTAGTGCCATCTGTCATCAGTGTCACATGTCATTGTCCTGGTGCTCCAGGGCCTTCAAAAGTGTAATAGGTAGTCAACAAGTTAGATGTGTCATTTATGCTCCTAGAACACCTGATGGTGCTCCCTGCATGTTGGGCCTCTCTATGTGGCCAGGCTGTGAAAAAGTCCCACACATGTGGTATCGTAATACTCAGGAGGAGTAGCAGAATGTATTTTGGGGTGTTATTTGTGGTATATACATGCCATGTGAGAGAAATAACCTATTACAATGACAATTTTGTAGGGGGGGAATCTTCATTTTGCAAAGAATTGTGGGAAAAAAATGACATCAAAAAACTCACCCTGCCTCTTACTAAATACCTTGGAATGTCTACTTTCAAAAAAGGGGTCATTTGGAGGGTATTTGTACTTTCCTGACTTGTTCGGGTCGCAAGAAATGAGCAGTACATCAGGCGTGATCAATTTTTTATGATTTGCACCATAACTTGGTACACCCCGCACTGCTCAGCGCTAAACCTTTAGGCTTTCAAAATAGTGCAGGGTGTACCAACATGGCTACAACCACCTTCCTATTGCTGGCATCCAGCTTCTTTCAAAATGTAACATCCAAACAGCATCACAAATGTCAACACACCATATTTATTTCTATACGCTCACTTTATTGCTAAAATGACTGTGAAATTCAAGACGTAGCTGGGTGTAGTAAGATGTCCGCCGCCTTCCTCTGACTGCAGGTGTTCTGTCAGATGAGCAAACCTGGTAGCGGTGGAACACATGCGCAGCTGATGGAACGTTACTTCTGTTACCTATCTGATGGGTTCGCTATTCTGACAGAACACCGGGCTTTCCTTCCTCCAGGACTCCTGTGAATGGAAAGTGAAGCATCTTGGGATATGTGATGTACACAACCCAGGAGGCGTCACATGATTGGAGAGACGTCCTCCTCATCTCAGGTGTATTGGGTGGGCACAGAGCAGCTTGTCGGGTAAAAGCGGAGTCATCCTTTACAGTGTATGTCCAATCTAAAGTTGTGTGTCCAGTTTTGGGTGGAGCAGGGGGAAGGATTACTGCTATCTGGGCTCCTATAGAGAGATTTCCCCTCACTTCCTGTCTTGCTGACAACTTTCTACCAGACAGGAAGTGAGGAGAAATCTGCAACTGGGGACACAACCTTTAATAAAACTCTGCCAGGGGTTCTAGTCTTCCCCTTTCACCTCTAACCAGAAGAATGTTATTTCTGTGTTTCTTCAGAACAGTTCTCCTGACTTCCTGCCTGGTAGAAGGTTGTCAGCAGCACAGGAAGCGAGAAGAATTCTCTCTATAGGAGCCGAGATAGCAGTAAAGTCCAGGGTGGTGGTGGTGGTGGGGGGGGGGGGGGTGTCTAACCCTTCACCACTCTCTAAATACAAATAAACATAAGAGAAGAAGATGTGACTTGACACACACAAACTGCATGAAGCCCCCTCACATTTATCTCTGGATTGTCCCTTTAAGAGAATAGAACTATGTTTTCCCAGTGGAACAAACCATTTAGTACAGGTGGGGGGGGGGGTCAATCCTCTCCACTCACCGTCCAGGCCGGGCCGGAAGCTGCAGTCACAGGCGCTGCTGGAGTACAGGCTGCAATGGAGAGAGGAGAGCTGCCAGCAAAGTCCGGGGCTGGCCACCCAAACCACCGACAACACCAGACTGAGGCGACCCGCCATTCTCACCTCACCCGCGGCATGACGGGAAATGTAGTCCGCTCCTCAGATCAGCTGACTGAAGGCCCGGGCTCAGCGTCACGTGACTGGCAGTGTCAGGAGCCGGCCGCCATGTTGGTGGAGGAAGGAGGATCTATAGAGATGAGTGCAGAGCACTGCGAGGAGTACACTGTCCGTGTATGGAGCCCGGGGAGTACATGTGGCGTATTGTCTGTGTGGTCCTCCGGGCTGCTGCAGATACTGAGTCATGTGTCCCCATTATATGACTCCCAATTGTCCCCCTCCTCCTCATTGTGGTCTGTTCTATATACCCTGTTTCCCCAAAAATTAGACCTAGCGTGATTGTCGGTGATGGCTGCAATATAAGCCCTAGTTAAAATCCTTGTAGGTCTTATTTTCAGGGTAGGGCTTATTTTCGGGGAAACAGGGTAGGGCTTATATTGCAGCCATCACCGACAATCACGCTAGGTCTTATTTTCGGGGAAACAGGGTAGTTGTATATAAAATGCACTTTTTTATCTTTCATAAGTGTTTCCCAGAGCTAAACCTGTCATCCAATTTTTAAATTGCTGCATTTGTAAATTTGTGGGGAAAAAGCACTTGTGAGTTTAACTAATCTTTTTAAAATTCTCCTTTAAGGGGGCGTGTCCTATGCCTACATTATTTTGCTAATAACCGTCCTGCATTCCCATCTCAAAAAGTTGGGAAGTATGCTAGAGCCAAGTTATAACATAGCAGTCTAATGCCCTGTACACACGGTCGGGCATTGATCGGACATTCCGACCACAAAATCCATGGATTTTTTCCGACGGATGTTGGCTCAAACTTGTCTTGCATACACACGGTCACACAAAGTTGTCGGAAAATCCGATTGTTCTGAACGCGGTGACGTAAAACATGTACGCCGGGACTATAAACGGGGCAGTGGCCAATAGCTTTCGTCTCTTAATTTATTCTGAGCATGCGTGGCACTTTGTCCGTCGGATTTGTGTACACACGGTCGGAATTTCCGACAACAAGGTCCTATCACACATTTCCATCGGAAAATCCGACCGTGTGTACGGGGCATAAGACTGTCTCCTACAGTATGTCTGCAGTCCCCAACCATCTCCTGTATCATGTATACAGCCCTCAACCATATAATCTACCGTGTCTGAAGTCTCTGACCATCTCCTGTATTATGTCTGCAGTCTCCAACCATCTCTTCTACCATGTCTCCAGTCCCCAACCATCTCTTCTACCATGTCTAAAGTCCCCAACTATCTCTTCTACCATGTCTACAGTCCCCAACCATCTCTTCTACCATGTCTGCAGTCCCCAACCATCTCTTCTACCATGTCTGCAGTCCCCAACCATCTAATCTACCATGTCTGCAGTCCCCAACCATCTGTTCTACCATGTCTGCAGTCCCCAACCATCTCTTCTACCATGTTGGCAGTCCCCAACCATCTCCTGTACCACGTCTGCAGCCCCCAACCATCTAATCTACGATGTCGGCAGTCCCCAACCATCTCCTGTACCACGTCTGCAGCCCCCAACCATCTAATCTACCATGTCTTCAGTCTCTGACCATCTCCTGTATTATGTCCGCAGTCTCCAACCATCTCTTCTACCATGTCTGCAGTCCCCAACCATCTATCTTTTCTACTACGTCTGCAGTCCCCAATCATCTATCTCTTCTACTATGTCTGCAGTCCCCAACCATCTCTTCTACCATGTCTGCAGTCCCCAACTATCTCTTCTACCATGTCTACAGTCCCCAACCATCTCTTCTACCATGTCTGCAGTCCCCAACCATCTCTTCTACCATGTCTGCAGTCCCCAACCATCTCTTCTACCATGTCTGCAGTCCCCAACTATCTCTTCTACCATGTCTGCAGTCCCCAACCATCTCTTCTACCATGTCTGCAGTCCCCAACCATCTAATCTACCATGTCTGCAGTCCCCAACCATCTGTTCTACCATGTCTGCAGTCCCCAACCATCTCTTCTACCATGTTGGCAGTCCCCAACCATCTCCTGTACCACGTCTGCAGCCCCCAACCATCTAATCTACGATGCCGGCAGTCCCCAACCATCTCCTGTACCACGTCTGCAGCCCCCAACCATCTAATCTACCATGTCTTCAGTCTCTGACCATCTCCTGTATTATGTCCGCAGTCTCCAACCATCTCTTCTACCATGTCTGCAGTCCCCAACCATCTATCTCTTCTACTACGTCTGCAGTCCCCAATCATCTATCTCTTCTACTATGTCTGCAGTCCCCAACCATCTCTTCTACCATGTCTGCAGTCCCCAACTATCTCTTCTACCATGTCTACAGTCCCCAACCATCTCTTCTACCATGTCTGCAGTCCCCAACCATCTCTTCTACCATGTCTGCAGTCCCCAACCATCTCTTCTACCATGTCTGCAGTCCCCAACTATCTCTTCTACCATGTCTACAGTCCCCAACTATCTCTTCTACCATGTCTGCAGTCCCCAACCATCTCTTCTACCATGTCTGCAGTCCCCAACCATCTAATCTACCATGTCTGCAGTCCCCAACCATCTGTTCTACCATGTCTGCAGTCCCCAACCATCTCTTCTACCATGTTGGCAGTCCCCAACCATCTCCTGTACCACGTCTGCAGCCCCCAACCATCTAATCTACGATGTCGGCAGTCCCCAACCATCTCCTGTACCACGTCTGCAGCCCCCAACCATCTAATCTACCATGTCTTCAGTCTCTGACCATCTCCTGTATTATGTCCGCAGTCTCCAACCATCTCTTCTACCATGTCTGCAGTCCCCAACCATCTATCTCTTCTACTACGTCTGCAGTCCCCAATCATCTATCTCTTCTACTATGTCTGCAGTCCCCAACCATCTCTTCTACCATGTCTGCAGTCCCCAACTATCTCTTCTACCATGTCTACAGTCCCCAACCATCTCTTCTACCATGTCTGCAGTCCCCAACCATCTCTTCTACCATGTCTGCAGTCCCCAACCATCTCTTCTACCATGTCTGCAGTCCCCAACTATCTCTTCTACCATGTCTGCAGTCCCCAACCATCTCTTCTACCATGTCTGCAGTCCCCAACCATCTAATCTACCATGTCTGCAGTCCCCAACCATCTGTTCTACCATGTCTGCAGTCCCCAACCATCTCTTCTACCATGTTGGCAGTCCCCAACCATCTCCTGTACCACGTCTGCAGCCCCCAACCATCTAATCTACGATGCCGGCAGTCCCCAACCATCTCCTGTACCACGTCTGCAGCCCCCAACCATCTAATCTACCATGTCTTCAGTCTCTGACCATCTCCTGTATTATGTCCGCAGTCTCCAACCATCTCTTCTACCATGTCTGCAGTCCCCAACCATCTATCTCTTCTACTACGTCTGCAGTCCCCAATCATCTATCTCTTCTACTATGTCTGCAGTCCCCAACCATCTCTTCTACCATGTCTGCAGTCCCCAACTATCTCTTCTACCATGTCTACAGTCCCCAACCATCTCTTCTACCATGTCTGCAGTCCCCAACCATCTCTTCTACCATGTCTGCAGTCCCCAACCATCTCTTCTACCATGTCTGCAGTCCCCAACTATCTCTTCTACCATGTCTACAGTCCCCAACTATCTCTTCTACCATGTCTGCAGTCCCCAACCATCTCTTCTACCATGTCTGCAGTCCCCAACCATCTAATCTACCATGTCTGCAGTCCCCAACCATCTGTTCTACCATGTCTGCAGTCCCCAACCATCTCTTCTACCATGTTGGCAGTCCCCAACCATCTCCTGTACCACATCTGCAGCCCCCAACCATCTAATCTACGATGTCGGCAGTCCCCAACCATCTCCTGTACCACGTCTGCAGCCCCCAACCATCTAATCTACCATGTCTTCAGTCTCTGACCATCTCCTGTATTATGTCCGCAGTCTCCAACCATCTCTTCTACCATGTCTGCAGTCCCCAACCATCTATCTCTTCTACTACGTCTGCAGTCCCCAATCATCTATCTCTTCTACTATGTCTGCAGTCCCCAACCATCTCTTCTACCATGTCTGCAGTCCCAAACTATCTCTTCTACCATGTCTACAGTCCCCAACCATCTCTTCTACCATGTCTGCAGTCCCCAACCATCTTTTCTACCATGTCTGCAGTCCCCAACCATCTCTTCTACCATGTCTACAGTCCCCAACCATCTAATCTGCCATGTCTACAGCCCCCAACCATCGAATCTACCATGTCTAAAGTCCCCAACCATCTAATCTACCATGTCTACAGTCCCCAACCATCTCTTCTACCATGTCTGCAGTCCCCAACCATCTCCTGTACCATGTCTGCAGTCCCCAACCATCTCCTGTACCATGTCTGCAGTCCCCAACCATGTCTTCTACCATGTCTACAGTCCCCAACCATCGAATCTACCATGTCTACAGTCCCCAACCATCTCTTCTACCATATCTGCAGTCCCCAACCATCTCCTGTACCATGTCTGCAGTCCCCAACCATCTCTTCTACCATGTCTGCAGTCGCCAAACAATCTCTTCTACCATGTCGGCAGTCCCCAACCATCTCCTGTACCACGTCTGCAGCCCTCAACCATCTAACCGACCATGTCTGCAGTCTCTGACCATCTCCTGTATAATCTCTGACCATCTCCTGTATAATCTCTGACCATCTCCTGTAACATTTTTATATTATATTGGCTTTGCACTTTTCTGCTTTATAAATGAGTAAACATTGAGATTTATACTACAGAGAATTTGTATATTGTGATCATATCTCCTCTTGTTCTGGGAGGGCGTCCATGGATGTAGCCTCCTGGGACGCGCTCTGTGACCACTGTGTCCTTCAAACACAACTGATCACAGATCGAGGTAAAGGGCCAATCACAGTGGCCCTTTGTCATGTGATTAGCTGTGCCCAATCCAGGCTGTAAACAAACTTGTTGTTTATTGGCATTCCTTTCCTCACGCGCTGTCACTGTGTGAGAAAAGTAGTGCCGATAATGGGCAAGGCTGACAGGGCACATTTACACTGATAATCAGGGCACTTATCAGTGCAGCCCCATCAGTGCCTCCTATCAGTGCTCATCATTGCTGCCTCATTGATGCAGCCTTGTCAGTGCTGCCTCATTAGAGCAACCTCACTATTGCCCAATGGTGGTAAATAAACAAAAAGTTCATGTAAAATAAATTCAATGGTAAAAAAATGATCTATTCATCAAACTATAGTCCATCTGGAGAATTCAATAAGATGAAGAGAGACAACCTTCACCAACACGCAATATAACTTGACTCTTACCGTCAGTGTATAGGATATACACAATGAACAAATCACTGAATGGTCAGATCCACGGTCCCCCCTATTCAACAAACAATCCACTAGTTATGCAAGAGATGAGATCCATCTTCCACTGACCCACCAGATATAAACAACTTAGTCTCGGCAAAACCTTGGCTTAAAAGTATGCTCCAGTGGTATACTATGATGATCACATATATAGGGAATCAAAGTGTCAGAAAGGTTACCTGGTTGGGCGCCGGTGCGCGCCGGGGCGCGTTGGCGTTCGTGTCCCTGTGCGTGCTGGGGCGCGTGTCCCTGTGGGCACCGGCGTGCCTGGGCTCACCGGCCGTGGCGTGCGGGGTGGCGTCCGGGCGTTTGTGCGTACGCGCGTTCGCGCTAGCGCGCGTCCGCGTTAGCGCGCGTCCGCCTGTGGGCGCTGCCTTTGACATGTCTGGTGGTGTGGGCGTGCGTGCTGGTTCCGGGGGCGCGCTCGGGCGCGTGCGGGGGCGCGGCGCGCTTTGGCGAATCGGCGCGTGCACGTGCGCGGCGTTTTGGCGCCAATCTGCCTATTTGAATCCTGCCTCTGCACTGACCCAGTGCTGCCTGATCAAACAGCTCCGTGTTGTGTCCCGTGATCATCCCGTGTTCCTGTGCTTCCGTAGTGTTTACCCGTTGTGACCCGGCTACCCTTGGACCTCCCTTGATTGCTGCCTGTACCCGACCCCGGCTTGTCTGACTTCTCTTCTGCCTGCTCCCTTGTACCGTTGCTGCCAGCCCGTTGCCGACCTCTGCCTGTGTATGACCAAGTCTGACCAACTCCTGCTCTGCATCTGCTCCACCAAGTCTCAAGCTCTACCGGTTGCTTGCCAGACCACTGTGCTCCAGGACTGTACCTCAGGCTCTCATACCACTCCGCACTCGCGGGCCTCCTGTCTGCTCTACCAGGGGCCCCGAATCGGACACGTAAGGGAGCCTACCCTCTGCCCACGTGGACTCATCTGTCTGGTAAGTGTGGAACCTGACAGTATCAGGCAGCCATGACTGAGTCTGGGCAGGGGGCCTCCCCCATGGATGAACTGTGTAGGCACCTAGCGGGCCTTACTCAAGCCGTTAAAAGCCTACAGGAAGGCTATACCAGATTGGAAGGACAAGTCCAGGCCCTTTCAGCTTCTTCACCAGGGGCAGTTTCCGCCAACCCTGCCTCAGCACCCTCTGTAGTAATGCTACCACCAGAGCCCAGGGTGCCCACACCCGAAAAATTCTCCGGAGCACGCAGTAAGTTCCGTGCGTTTCGCAGCGCATGCGAGCTCTACTTCGCTTTGCAGCCTCGAACATTCTCCCTGGAAGCTACTAAAGTGGGGTTCATCATATCCCTTTTGACCGGAGAGCCTCAAACCTGGGCCCACCGCCTATTGCAGCAGAAGGCCCAATCTCTTGACTCCCTAGATGCCTTCTTCCTAGCTATGTCTCAGCTGTATGAGGACCCCCAGCTAACAACCACGGCAGAAGCCGCTTTACATGCCCTTCAACAGGGTCGCAGAGCTGCTGAAGATTACGCCGTGGAGTTTAGGCGTTGGAGCTCGGATACAAACTGGAACGACGCAGCCTTGCGTCACCAATACCGGCTGGGGTTGTCAGATCCGCTAAAAGACGAACTGGCACGAGTGGGGATACCGCAGACACTGGAAGAGTTAATTAATCTGTCCATCCAGATAGACCGTCGCCTCAGGGAGAGACGCTCTGAGAGGTCTGTTAGTCAAGGTCACCCACGTCTTACCTGGATGCTGCCTAGGGCTCCTTGTGCCCCAAACCAAGCTCCGCTGGTCTCTTCTACTCCGGGCCCGGAGGCCCCAGAGCCCATGCAGTTGGGACTGCTCCGTCCCTCTCTGACTTCTGAGGAGAAGACACGCAGGCGCACACTCAATTTGTGCCTGTATTGTGGGGAGTCTGGTCACTTTGCAAGAGTATGCCCAAACAAGAGACGTAAGTGTCTGCCATCTTCTTCTCTGTGTGCACCTGTCCTACCTAGTGCCGGTAACCATCTAACTTTTTCCATTGTATTGCAGTTACCTGGAAGGAGCATCCCAGTACCGGTCATCATTGACTCTGGAGCTTGTAGTGGTTTCATTGACCGGACCTTTGTCGAAACCCATCGTATCCCTACTCAGACTAAAGCTCAAGGACTGGCAGTTTTCTTAGCGGATGGCTCCACCCTCCGCTCCGGACCTGTCACCCAAGAAACGGTTCCTCTGTTGGCCACCATTGGCCCGGAACATCAGGAACTCTTACGCCTAGATGTCATTTCTTCGCCTCTCTTCCCAGTCATCCTAGGAATACCTTGGCTACAGGCCCATAATCCCAGTATCAACTGGTCTACAGGCAAGATTCAGTTTTCCTCGGAATATTGCAGACAACATTGTTTACGGGGGACCCCATTAACCCCCTCCCAATGCCTGCGCATGGACTCTGAAGCTAAGCCCTGCCAAGACCTTCCCGAACCCTACCGGGATTTCCTGGACGTCTTCAGTAAAAAAGGGGCAGAAACCCTTCCAGTTCATAGGCCTTATGACTGCCCAATTGAACTCCTACCAGGTACCGAAGTTCCCTTTGGGAGGATCTTCCCTCTAACGGAGCAGGAGTTAGGCACCCTGAAGACCTATATAGACGAGAACCTGAAGAAAGGGTTCATCCGTCCGTCCACGTCTCCAGCGGGGGCAGGTATCTTCTTCGTGGAAAAGAAGGATCACTCCTTACGTCCTTGCATTGACTATCGGGAGCTCAATAAAATTACTATTAAAAACAGATACCCGCTACCCTTGGTTCCTGAACTATTCCAGAGACTGGGATCGGCTACCGTTTTTACCAAGCTTGACCTCCGTGGAGCCTATAATTTGATCCGCATAAGAGAAGGAGACGAGTGGAAGACGGCTTTTCGTACTCGATTCGGACATTACGAGTATCTCGTCATGCCTTTTGGTCTGTGCAATGCACCGGCGACATTCCAGCATTTCATCAACGATGTCTTTCACGACTTATTGGATCTTTATGTCATCGTCTACCTGGATGATATCTTGGTTTTCTCGGCCTCCCTGATGGAACACCGTAAACATGTGCGAAATGTACTCTCCCGGCTCAGACAGCACGGACTATACGCCAAACTTGAGAAGTGTGAATTCGAGCTCCAATCTATCCAGTTCCTGGGCCTGATTATTTCCCCTGATGGCATCAAAATGGACCCACAAAAAGTATCCGCTATTCTGGATTGGCCTGCACCGTCCGACAAAAAAGGAGTACAACGCTTCATTGGCTTCGCCAATTTCTATAGGAAATTTATTAAAGGATTTTCTACGATCATAACTCCCATCACGGAGCTTACTAAACAAGGATGCCGATTCCACTGGACACCTGAGGCACAAAGGGCCTTTGAAAAACTCAAAGCACTATTCACCTCAGCCACTATCCTTAAGCATCCCAACCCTGCCTTGCCCTTCGTCCTGGAGGTGGATGCGTCTGAGGTTGCAGTCGGAGCTGTGCTTTCACAGAGACAGGGTGCCAAATCACTGCTGTACCCTGTGGGATTCTTCTCACGCAAACTTTCTCTTTCCGAGAAAAACTACGATGTGGGTGATCGGGAGCTTTTGGCCATTAAAGCGGCTCTGGAGGAATGGCGGTACCTTCTGGAAGGCGCAGCACACCCCATATTGATCTACACAGATCATAAGAACTTGGAATATCTAAGGACAGCCAAAAGATTGAGACCCCGGCAGGCCAGATGGGCACTTTTCTTTTCCAGATTTATTTTCCACATTACGTTCAGGCCCGGATCCAAGAATGTTAAACCTGATGCTCTCTCCCGGATGTTCCTCGATTCCGAAAGAACCGTGTCCCCGGATACTATCCTTCCCTCTGGAAATTTCCTAATCCTTCAGGAGGATTTAATTTCCCGAATCAGACGCGCCTCCATGGGAATGTCTCCACCTGCCGAGTCTTGTACCAAGGATGGTCTGTTCTGGTTCAAAAATAAGATTGTGGTCCCTGAGGAGTTAAAGGTACAGGTGTTAAGTTTATGTCATGATCATAAACTGGCCGGCCACTTCGGTACTCGAAAAACAATCGACCTCGTCCAACGCACCTTTTGGTGGCCATGTCTTACTAAAGATTGCAAGGACTATGTGGAGTCCTGTAACACGTGTGCCAGAAACAAAACTAGCCGGACAAGAGCTTGGGGCCTGTTGAGGCCATTGCCAGTCCCAGAGAGGCCATGGACCATGATATCAATGGACTTCATTGTTGAGCTTCCACCATCAGAAGGTTTTTCGGCCATTTTTGTAGTGGTTGACAGGCTGTCTAAGATGGCCCACTTCCTCCCCATGAAGGGTACCCCTTCGGCCATGGAGACCGCTTCCATCTTCATAAAGGAGATCGTCAGGCTGCATGGAGTCCCGACCAACATAGTCTCGGACAGGGGCGTTCAGTTCACCTCCAGATTCTGGAAGGCCCTCTGTGGCGCGCTCGAGATCGAGCTGTCGTTCTCTTCGGCTTACCACCCTCAGTCAAATGGGCAAACCGAGAGGACGAACCAGACTTTGGAGCAATACATCCGCTGTTTTTCTGCCTTTTCCCAGGACGATTGGGCCTCCCTGCTTCCCATCGCGGAGTTCTCCTACAATAACTCCCTACATTCAGCTACGAACCAGTCTCCGTTTTTTGCCAACTACGGTTTCCATCCATCCTTCTTGCCCGGATCAGTCCCTGAATGCTCTGTTCCTGCAGTATCCCAAACTTTGGACTTTTTCTCTAGCAACAATAAATTGCTGCAGGAGACCATGACCAAGGCTCAGGAAGATTATAAGAAAATCTTTGATAGGAAGAGACGGGGGGAACTCGTTCTTGAACCTGGCAATTCTGTCTGGCTGTCTACCACTAATCTCAAGTTGGCCTGCCCATCCAAGAAACTGGGCCCCAAATACCTGGGCCCTTTCCGGATAAAAAGGAAGATCAACAACGTGGCCTACGAACTTGACCTTCCGAATTCTCTGAGGATACATCCAGTGTTCCACGTATCTCTCCTGAAGCCAGTCACTCCTAATTTCTTTTCTGGGCGCAACATGGGTCCACCCAAACCTATTGTGGTGAATGGCGAAGAGGAGTTCGAAGTGGAAGCAATTCTAGATTGTAGAAGAAGGCACAATCAGGTGCAATATCTAGTAAAATGGAAAGGCTATGGACCCGAAGATAATTCGTGGGAGCCGGAAAGCAATTTACACGCCAGAGAACTCCTGCAGTCCTTCAAAACCTCTCATGCCTCGAAGATGGCCCAGTTGGGCATCCGGAGTCTGCCCTTGAGGAGGGGGCACTGTCAGAGAGGTTACCTGGTTGGGCGCCGGTGCGCGCCGGGGCGCGTTGGCGTTCGTGTCCCTGTGCGTGCTGGGGCGCGTGTCCCTGTGGGCACCGGCGTGCCTGGGCTCACCGGCCGTGGCGTGCGGGGTGGCGTCCGGGCGTTTGTGCGTACGCGCGTTCGCGCTAGCGCGCGTCCGCGTTAGCGCGCGTCCGCCTGTGGGCGCTGCCTTTGACATGTCTGGTGGTGTGGGCGTGCGTGCTGGTTCCGGGGGCGCGCTCGGGCGCGTGCGGGGGCGCGGCGCGCTTTGGCGAATCGGCGCGTGCACGTGCGCGGCGTTTTGGCGCCAATCTGCCTATTTGAATCCTGCCTCTGCACTGACCCAGTGCTGCCTGATCAAACAGCTCCGTGTTGTGTCCCGTGATCATCCCGTGTTCCTGTGCTTCCGTAGTGTTTACCCGTTGTGACCCGGCTACCCTTGGACCTCCCTTGATTGCTGCCTGTACCCGACCCCGGCTTGTCTGACTTCTCTTCTGCCTGCTCCCTTGTACCGTTGCTGCCAGCCCGTTGCCGACCTCTGCCTGTGTATGACCAAGTCTGACCAACTCCTGCTCTGCATCTGCTCCACCAAGTCTCAAGCTCTACCGGTTGCTTGCCAGACCACTGTGCTCCAGGACTGTACCTCAGGCTCTCATACCACTCCGCACTCGCGGGCCTCCTGTCTGCTCTACCAGGGGCCCCGAATCGGACACGTAAGGGAGCCTACCCTCTGCCCACGTGGACTCATCTGTCTGGTAAGTGTGGAACCTGACACAAAGGGACACTCTCATTGCGCAGACATCCAACAGAAAGGCAAATTTATTAAAAAGGTACATATAAAACTCACATGTGATATGTGCAATACAGGCATAGGAAAAGGGTCCAACGCTTCCTACCGACAAGATAGCGGCCACTCCTCTGTCCACACCACTACGTCACTCGTCCCTTGCTCAACCCGACGTTTCGTCACAAACGTGCATCTTCAGGGGCGTGCTTTTTATTTTTTCCTATATTGCTTTATTTACAGCCTTTAGTCTGTTGGAATATGTCTGTACTAACTTTCCACATCTAGACTTTGCAATATTTGTCCACACTTCTTTACAGAACTGCTCAAGTTTAGTTAAATTTGATGGTGAACTTTTGTGGACTGCAGTCTTCAAGTCATTCTACAGATTTTCAATGGGGTTTAATTCTGGGCTCTGACTAGGCCATGCAAGGACATTCACCTTTTTCTCCTTCAGCCACTGTGTGGTCATTTTTGCTGTGTGTTTTGGGTCGTGTCATGTTGGAAGGTAAACCTTCTTCCCATAGACAACTTTCCGGCAGAGGGCAGCAGATTTTCCTCAAGAATTTGATGGTATTTTGCCCCATCCATTTTTCTTCTATCCTGACAAGTGCTCCAGTCCCTGCTGCAAAGAAACATCCCCATAACAGGATATTACCACCTCCCTGCTTTACTGTAGGAATGGTGTTATTTGGATGGGGAGCTGTATTGGATTTGAGCCAGACATATTGTTTGGTGTTGATTCCAAATAATTCCATTTTAGTCTCATCTGACCATAACACCTTTTTTCCATGTGGCCTCAGAATCTTCAAGGTGCGTTGTGACAAATCTATCATGACTCTATGTGGCCTTTACTGAGGAGTGGCTTTTTTTCTCGCAACCCTCCCATACAAGCCACATTTGTGGAGAATTTGTGATATTGTTGTCACATACCCACAATGACTACTCTTTGTCATAAATTCTTGCAACTGCTTCAGAATTGCTGTAGGCCTCTTGGTAGCCTCTCTGACCAGTTTCCTCCTGGCTCTTTCATCCAGTTTGGGGCAATGTTCTGATCCAGGGAGGGTCTATGTTGTACCAAATACCTTCCACTTCTCAATAATAGACTTCACTGCGCTTCTTGGCATTGATAAAGCCTTTGGATTTTTTTTTTGTATAGATCTCCTGAATTGTGCCTGTCCACAACTTTATCCCGGAGATCTTTTGACAGCGCCTTGCCACCCATAGTTGTTTGCTTCAGTTGCACTGCCAGGGACTGAAATGCCCCAGGAAAGCTCTTTTCATCCTGAGCTAATCAAAATGACCACAACTGATCACAGTTGAAAGTCAAATTACTTTGTGTGACATTGAGATGGTGATAGCTACACCTGATTGAGTTTACAAGTCATTTTTAGAAGGGGATGATCCTTTTTCTAACTCAGGGATTCTGTTTTTGAAATTAAAAAAAAAAAAATTCTGACATGCTGATGTTATATCTTTCACTTGGATGTTATAAGTTGCGTAGTAAATACAACTGCAGTAAACAATAACTACATCTGTCTTCATTTCAGGCTGCAAAGCAACAAAATATTTTCTATACCCACTGTACCTGTCATTAACAGCCCATAGTTTCTTCATGCACTAGGAATCCTTAGCTTCCTCAATAAGGATGCCACTCAGCCTTCGTACTTGACTCAGTATCTACGTAATGGATCTCTTAAACCTCTTATTCAACTTTTTGAAGCTACTTGTCCCCATAGAGGTGTGTGGATGCAATATCTTCACTCTAGGGTCTCACAAACAGACATATGCCCCGTACACACGAGCGGACTTTACGGCAGACTTTGCCCGGCGGACTTTTCGACAGACATTACGACGGACTTTCCGAATGAACGGACTTGCCTACACACAATCCACCAAAGTCCGTCGAATTCGTAGGTGATGACGTACGCCCGGACTAAAACAAAGAAGTTCATAGCCAGTAGCCAATAGCTGCCCTAGCGTGGCTTTTTGTCCGTTGAACTAGCATACAGACGAGCGGACTTTTCGACCGGACTCGAGTTTGACAGATAGATTTAAAACATGTTTCAAATCTAAGTCCGTCCAACTTTTGAGAAAACAAAGTCCGCTGGAGCCCACACACATCGAATTGTCCGACGAAATCCCGTCCGCCGGGCAAAGTCTGCCGTAAAGTCCGCTCGTGTGTACGCGGCATTAGTGTACCAACCAACCTTCTTGAACAAAATGGTCTTTAAGGGGAAATCCCAAACAATACTATATCTAAATTGTACAAAGCCCATTTCTTTTCTTGCACTATTGAATGGACTATATCTCCCTAAAGATTGTTAAAAGGAACTGGGTGTCACCCT